>CM035407.1:203796728-204036728 GCA_020310875.1 Ceratopteris richardii | reverse complement strand
TATGTTTATCTTTATGTATATTTATATGTTTATGTATATGTATATGTGTTAAAATTCAAGCTTCAAGCACAGAATTCGTTGGGAAATCAATCATGGACATGTGGAGAAATTGAAGGAGCCAAAAGCCACGAGATTCCATCTAGACTAAAATGAAGGTTTCTCCGAAAATACTCTGAGAATGCTCTAAGTATTTTGGGAGAAACATTCATTTTAGTTAAGTTGGGTGATTGATGTTATTCTTTGTATGTATGCTCTATTGGAACTATTTTTCCCAAAGTTGTAAGGGTTTATTCTACTTCTCTATTTATCCATTTGTGATGATTTTGGTGTCATTGAGTAGTCTATAGAGTGTTGAGGAAAGCTTCAAGGATTGAAGTGAGGTATCTGTTTGACTAGCAATTGTGAGCATTCTACAATATCATCTTGTGGACATTGTTTCTCTTTGTGTAGGCATCCATTTGGAGTGAAATTTTTTCTTCTGGAAAACTCTTGATGTCTACATGTCCACAAAATCTCATTGGAATTTTGTGCATATGCTCTGAGAAAGAGCATTTTTTGTCTGGAGAGGTCAAAAAAGGATAGTTATGGAGGTCATTCATGCTTTGTCGTTGCATAGGGGTTGAGATATTCCCCCAACAGTGGTATCAAGCATTTTGGCATCTTGCAGACATCCAATAGAAGCAAGAAGATCTCTTGGAGTTGGTGGTTGAAGATTTTCATCGACAAAACATGTTGGAGGTAGCTCACAATCACGGGGTAGCTATTCTACTCAAACTTTCAAGTGTGCAAAGTGTCCAACTAAGGAAAGCTTTGGATTAAGGTAACTTCAAAGCCTCATTTCATCTTACACACATTGGAGCATTGGAAAAGGGCTAGATCAAGTAGCAAAGACCAAAGATGGGAGACTTCAACACTCAAAATGAAATGTTAGACAAGGGGAGCTATCAACCTTGGAGATTTAGGGTCTCCAACTACCTTATGCACAAGGGCCTTTAGGAATTGATTAGTGGAAGTGAACGAAGAGCTGGGTTGGATGAAAATCCAGCCAATGATCATCAAAGGGCCTTTCGGGAATTGAATGAAAGAAACGAGGGGATTATATTTATCCTTTCCCAACATATTAGCAATAGCATGATTGGCCATATCCAAGACTTGGATTCAAGCATGAAGGTATGGGAGACATTTGAGAGGCTTTATTCAACAAACACCAAAGGAAGATCCAACTCAAGAATGAGCTCAACAACCTTAGGAAGAGCTCAAGGAATAGCATAAATGACTATAAACTTAAGTTCAAGGAATTGTCAGATGCATTGGGATCCATTGGAAGCCAGGGTGGATGATGATGATATTCTGGATTATACTCTCAATGGTTTGAGGGATGATGAGAAGTGGAAACCCTTTACCACTTCAATATATATAAGGGATAATATTCCCAATTTTGAGCAATTTGGTTGCTCTCATGGTCATAGAAGTGATGAACATAGGTGGAAGTTCAACTAAAAGCAAGGATGCACAAGTGTTTTATGCAGGTAAACAAAGGGTCAAATGAAGATGAGGAAAAAGCAGGGGCAAAGGAAGGCTTGGAGGAAGGCAAAGCCACTCAAGCAATCAAGGACATGACCAAGGCACCTCATCGCAAAGAGGTAGAGGAAGAACAAGAGGAAGAGGAGGAAGGCATCAATAAAACAGGAACCAAGATGGCGAGGGATGTAATCAAGTGTTACTTTATTTACCTCCTTAAGATACCCTTTTAAATAGTTGATTTCTTCTTTGGATGCTCACTTTACTAGTGAAGGAATATGAAACTCATTGTTCATGCACAAGTGAGTTTCAATTTTGGTCAAATAGAATTATCTTTTCTAGCTCTCACTTCTCAAACAGATCTCAATTGGTCCTTTCAAGGTGAAGTTAAGGTTTCAAGGTCTGATAGGATTTGAAACTGAGCTCTCCTAAGTTTTATTTATTTTCCAAGGAGAATATTCAAAATGTGTTTTCAAGGCTTGACTCTAGTTCATTGATAGACTCCAAAGTCCAATGAATTTCAAGTGATAAACATCCCTTTTCAAGTCTCTTCATGAGTAAGGTTTCAAAATTTGGAGGCTACTTTGGAACATCCCACTTTAAAGGCTTAGTGGCTTTAAACCCTTATAGTTTCTTTTAGGTCTATCTTACCTAGTTTTGATTCCACTGTGTTCAAGACTCTAAAACCTTTTGGTGTGACCCTAAGGAGAATCCCTTTCCTTCAAACAAAATAGGATAAATACTTAACTTTTCTTGCTTATGAGAACAAGGTTCCCTCTTTACTCTTAATTGAGGATTCCAATGATGAAACTTCAAATGAAGTTTGCAATAAATCGCAATTGAGCACGACCTTGAGCCCAATATCCTTCAAGGCTCAACCCAATATCCATGTATCTTGTGGTTGCTCAATCACTAGAACAACCTTACCACCCTCAATCCAAAGTGATTTTTCAATGGCTCCTAATTTTGTTAAACTCTTAATGCTTCTGGGCCAAGCACCTGTTAACTCCTAATATTCTCACCTCTACATCCATATAAGGTAAGAGAATCATCTCATATACATTTCATGGACTTAGAAGTTCCTCTGATAAGTGTCCCACCTAACCTAAGAGTCTTGTTCTTTAATCCTTATAATACCTTCAGTCTTCTTTCATATTGGTGTATGTACAAGAGGCCCTTCAAGCAATGGTTTACTTTCAAGGTCCCCGAGTGCTCGAGAAAATCCTGTACTGATACATAGGAGAGTCTTAGTTGAAATACAAGTCATTTCAATTTGAACAATAGCAAAACCAAAGCATTCTTGGTTTCCTATGGATACATCTTGAGAGTCCCAATTAATTCCTCACCCCTAAAGTCTTGGAAATCAAAAAGTTCTCTTATGTCTATTACAATCTCACATTAATGGTGTCTTCAAGATCACAGGCTTCACAAGCCAAATTGGCACACTTGGTGGGGCTTTGGGACAAGGTCTCAGAGCCTCCTATGGTCTTCCCCTTGTCTTTGTTTGACTCAAGAGAGTCTTTTAAAGCCACAAAAAATGCTCAATGTGATTAAACTCTTGTGAGACCAAGATCTTCCTCAACAAAGTCCTGGTTGAGTTCCCCAAGTTGTTGGTTCAAATGGACATTCAAAATGTGTCCTTTTTAGTTAAAGGCAACTTATTCTTTTATCTTTTAATTTTTTGACCTTACTAAATCCTTTAAAAGTCTAGCATGCATATTTTCAACATCCACTTTATAAAATTCAATGTTTCCAATTGAACATTAATTCCTACAATATTATTAAGCATTTTATTATTATGCAAGTGATTAACATGAGAAACCAAACTTTTCAAGGTTCACTTCATGCAATCAAAACTCACCCTTACTTTCTTTTCAAACAAGCCTTTTGCACCAAAAGAAATGAAGCGAGACTTTAATTGAACCTCTGTTTTCAATCCTTAATTAATTTCTTTTGCATGCTCAAGATTCATTCAAGTGAAAATAAAATGCAACTTCATTCAATAATTCTACATAAAATCCTTTTATTCCCAATTCACACTATCCTTTCCTTTCAATCTATAGCCTCATATGCATTATCCATACTCCATGCATTTCCTCATTATGCAAAGCTATTATAAGCACATACACACAAAGGTTTATAATCATTCATTTAAACTTTTTGCACTTCAAATCCTCCCTACAATGCAACGTTCTTCCTCTTTCTCCCTTGTCAAGGGAGAATTTTATTCACAATATACCATCAAATGCACACACATAGTAAAAAGAAAAACAACAACAATCTTGCATCATTCTCCTCACAAGGTCACGTATCCTTGCTTATATATTCATACATGGAGCCATCCATTTCCATTTTCAGAAACAATTCCTCTTAACCTCATTGTTCTGATGAAAATAATCAAAACATCAAGTGAATGATTATCTATGCCAATAAGCATAAGCACATAATTACATATGATGAGGTCAGTAGATGATAGATGATGGATGAAAGCTCCTCTGAAGAAGGAGATTAAAGAAATGATCCCAAGAAACAAGATTCACGAAATTCCATTTTCTTAGATTCAAAAACTCAGTATAGTTTAAGTTTTTGTTCTTTGTACTTTTGGACTTGACCCTTTTCACATGGTTTTTGCCTAATTTAACTTAAAAATAGTCCTCAAACACATTTGAACACCAACTTGAGTTTCAAAAAATGCTAAAAAAATCTAGAAGGTTGGACCACCACCCTAGAGACTCAAGGGATCCCTAGGTAATTAGAGTGTTCATACAAAAAATCCCATTTAAAAGATGGAAATTCTAACAAAATGAACAAAAAAGGCATATAAATAGCATTTGATGCCTCTTTGGTCCAAAAATTCATCCATTGATATTGTTTTAATCTTTGCCACTTCCCAAGTAATTTGATGTGTATTTCACAACCCAATTTGAAAAAAATGGTGGGCCCCTTGAAGCATTTAGGTTTTTAGATTCTTGATTCATCGACCAACAACTCCCTCCTCCCTAGACTATATCATCCTCGAGAGGCATACAGTATTCATCTTGGGATCACAATTGATTGGCTATGTTCTTTGCTGCTTCATTTATGCAATTATGCCTCCTTGTCAAAAACATTAATTGTTCATTCCAATGCACATTTTAGACCCTAAGGTAGTGGGAAGTATTACTAGGGGCATGGTAGTCAATCATGATGCTAAGGTGCTAGATACGTTACAACATATTTCTTAATGTATTTCACGAAACCCATATGGAATGCCTCTTCAAAGGTTTGCATGTCATAAGTAGATAGGAATTGGAATCTTTTATAATAACTTATTAGACAATTGAGCACCAGAGTTTGGCGAAAGTCAAAAAGAAGTGGTGTAACGCCATATATAACGCTAGCTAAGAGAACTTGAGGGGCAATGTAGGTATTAAAGGCTTTCAAACGAACATTAATACAAAATTTTGATCACCATCTACCAAGATCGTTCAAGTATGTCTATTGCTTCTTTCTACCAAAATTCTATTGTATAGAATATACACTCATTATAGATTCTTTGGGGGTAGTTGTGGCAAGCTAACTAAGCCAATACTTGGTGGAGGGAGACTATACTCACATAATATTATACATATACCATGATCTTCTTCTAGTGAAGGGTACATAGATTGGATCGTACCTTATATATGTTGGCATGCTATTCCACAGATACTTCATACCTTGCTTCTCTCTCATAGGCATTGTCTCCATGGTGGGTTTTTCAAGATAACATCTTTCTTTGTGAGATCACTGGCATGATCATACTTTAACATACATGCATCATCAACATCGATACTGATCTTGGCCTTGATATACGTTTGTGCCTTGGCCGAGATCTATCCATAGGTCAATGGCCATTGTAATACCAAATCTGATTTATGAATCTTACCCATTATTCTTAGCAATATGGGGTCCAAGTTGGCACTTCTCAAATTCATTCCATAGATCTTGCATAATCTCTATCCTTCTTTCCTTTAAATTGTCATTTGCTACTCATGATTTTCCTAGATCTATGGATCGGTTTCCTCCATCAATGTTTTTGTTGTAGATATGTGATCCTCTTTGTCATTGAGACTATTCATGTGGCACTTCCATTGCATAATTCTGCTCTAGTAGAACATCCATGGGTGTTTGAATAGGTGGTGTATCTTGTAGTGTTGGGATGTTTGTAGTGGTTTTCGAGTTTTGACCTTGTTCCCCACTAGTGAGGTATACAAGTGCCTCATTCTCCAGTAGTGCTTGCCTTGATTGATCATAGTCTTCTGACATCTTCTTAAGTTCATCTTGTGCTCTAGACAACTCTTTTTAAAGTAAAATGATTGTCTTTTCTTTAGATTATATGATCATTTTGAGTTCTTTGAGTGTCTTAGAACTAGTTGATATTTTAGCTTAAGATCTCGGATTTGACTACTCATTGTGTGATTCTCTTATTGTACTTTTTGGAGCTAAGATTTACGATTCTTTAATGTATTATTCATCTTCATCCGACCCCTAAGCTATTCTTGGAATTCTAGTTCCAATTCTTTTGACTCCTCTTATTTTGCTACAGAGATAGTGGCATGCATTGCTCATGATGTTCTTCCACTTCCATTAGTTCTTACTCTTGTTGTGAAGATCCTATCTATCATATGATGGATTAGCCTTCAACATCGTCGTTGTTAGGTAATTTATCCATTCCTAAAACACATATATATTCTCCTTGAGGAGATGAAGTGAGGGGATCAGACAATGATGGAAGCATTTAATGATATGATGATACTTGGAGATTATCTAATGGCAATCATGATGAAAAGAAATGAAAGGGATTCAAAATGTGAGAAGGAATTAATGGTGATATGTAAATTGATGGAAACAAAAACAATGGTGGTTGAATTTGTGGTTCAAAAAATGATGATACAATGGATGGGTGAGAAAATGGTGATGAAAAATGAAAAAAAGGTTTTGTGTGATTTATATGTACATGTATGAATGACATGATATGGTGGTATGTGGGATGATGGAGTGGGTGCTTGATTGTGCAATCGTGTGTTGTGGTTGCAAGTGGTGTGAGCTCCATTTTATTCAAAGATTCCACAACAAGATATTCATGGATTGGGGAGGTGTCGATATGGATGGATGTGGGCAGGGCTGAAATGGGTGCAATGGATGTTGTGGCCACTTCAGATGCAATAGGAATGGACATTATGAGTTCAGGTCTGGTGGTGATTTGTGATTCTATTATTGGGGTGACGAATGGTGCAGCATGTATGGATGAAAAAACAACAATGGATTTGACTTGTGAAGAGGGTGAATGGAGGTCTCAATAATCATGGTGGCGATGCTCTAGTATCCAAGGGGCCATGTCTACATTTTTGTCATGCATTGAACTATATTGCATACATTGAAGAATGGCTTTTTGTGGCATTGTGTGTTTTTCTACTTTATGGAAGCTAAAATATTTTCCACAATGCAACAATTGTTCTCATTTCATCTCCTACTTGTATCTAAAATTAAAGATCTTTCCAAGTGATAGAGGATTTGATGCCCCTAAATCTAAGCATAACAACATTGTCTATGGAAGTGATGGTTCTATCAAATTATAAACCATCATGAATGATCTTTGTGATCCATTCAAATTCTATTACATTTCCCTCTAAATCTTTGGAATTAAGCACATGATTTCCTATCAACAAAATGGTGTGTGTCCATCAATTGTTCACATCTTTCAAAGTCTAGTTTTATCAGAGGTAACTCTAGCAATCCTCCATAGCCCAATAAGTTCTAGATCTTCAATATATCTTCATCACTAGTTTGTAGAGCTTCAAACTCTTTAGAAGAGAAGTACATCTTGTTGGCTTTCTCTCCATGTATAGAGAAATGTATACTCTTATATTCCATAAGCCCTTTTTATGGCCTTAGAACCAATGTCCTATAGCTAGCTTAATCAAATTGCAAGGTGGTAGGTTCAAGACCACATTCTGGCTAGATGGACTAGAAATACTCATTAGCTTATTCCTAAAAGTGATAAAGAAGACAAGCACATGCTCAGTTATCATGAAAATAGATAGCCATATCACATTAATTACTATTCTGGTGTTTGTGAGATTTTTAAGGGCATTAACGAGTACAATTTCTTCTTTTTTGTAGAGTAGGTTATCATCTGATGCCTTGCCTACTCTATATAAGATATACTCTCATTTGAGGGGCAATCGTCACCTTTTGTGCTCTTCCTCGAATGTAGAGTCCAATACATCTGTTGAAGCCTTTGCCTCTTCTATTATCCTCACCTCCTTATGATCTTGAGAACTTTAGGTTCAAAGTGATGCAAATCAAAAAATGATATAATTCCATGCATAGGTCCATTATGAATAAACACACATCCTAAAGATTGATTCACAATTGCGAAATGTATGTTCAACCATTCTTGGCCTAGTATGATTTGCTCTTCCATATGTGGTTCATTCACAATTAAAAAATTTTCTAACAAAACTAATTCTTTGGTGTTAATTAAGATCATAGTTTCTCCAAGGTGGGTTAGTTTTCATCCTTGTATGTCAATCATGTTGACATTTGATTAAAACATTTCTTCTTGCATCCCAAGCTACTTCCATGCACATCACACTCTTTATGTATGCTTGGATACGTGTGAGTCATTATGCTTTCTTTGAAGTTTGGTCCCAACATGGCACATAATCATGATGTTTTCAATGGTTTCTCATAAGTTACTCTCAATGTAAGCCCTTGAAACAAGGTTTGGAATTCCATTACATCAATTCCTTATAAGAAGACTTCTTCTCTAATTCTTAAGTCATCAACATTTCAATGAATGTATGTATGTATGTATGTATGTATGTATGTATGTATGTATGTATGTATGGATGTGTGTGTGTGTATGTATTTATGTATGTATGTATGTATGTATGTATGTATGTATGTATGTATGTATGTATGTATGTATGTATGTATGTATGTATGTATGTATGGATGGATGTATGGATGTATGTATGGATGTATGTGTGTATGTGTGTATGTATGTATGTATGTATGTATGTATGTATGCATGCATGTATGCATGCATGCATGTATGCATGCATGCATGCATGTAATGTATGTATGCATGTATGTAATGTATGTATGCATGTATGCATGTATGTATGTAGGTGTGTATGTAGGCATGTATGTAGGTATGTATGTATGTACGTTATGTATATTAGGTATGTATGTATGTATGTGTACACAAACATACATATACATATACATCCATCTTAGTATGTACGTATATACATATACACAAACATACATATACCTATATATCTATCTGTGTGTGTGTGTATATGTATGTACGTATGTATGTATGTATGTATGTATGTATGTATGTATGTAGGTATGTAGGTACGTATGTATATGTATATGTATATGTATATGTATATGTATATGTATATGTATATGTATATGTATATGTATATATATATATATATATATATATATATATATATATATATATATATATATATATATATATATATATATATATATATATATATATATATATATATATATACACACACACACAAACATACACATACATCTGTCTCTATGTGTGTACACACCTATGTGTGTGTGTGTGTGTGTGTGTGTGTGCGCGCACGCGTGTATGTATGTGTGTATGTGTGTGTGTGTGTGTGTGTGTGTGTGTGTGTGTGTGTGTGTGTGTGAGAGAGAGAGAGAGAGAGAGAGAGAGAGAGAGAGAGAGATCCAGATTGAGATCATATATCACTTGCTCTTGGAAATGCTTGACATTTTCCTTTACCAAGCTGAGAAATACCCCAAATGATTGATATCTATCAAATAGATTGATGTATTCTATTTATACAAGAATCGATGGTGGATATTTTTCACTTAGAATAGAATACATTAGAATAGAATCATATTCTTGGATTGCATCAGTTTTTTCTTTAATGTGAAAGCAATGTCTTTCCAAAAATTGGGCAGATTAGATTGAAGACTATGGTTGGCTACTTATTGTACGGCTTCAAATATTTGAAGTGGCCTGTATTGCATATTTGTGGTTTCTCTTGTCATTTTCACTCTTAAGCTATAGGACTTCTATATCTTCATTCCTTTAAATATAGGATGCTCAAGAAACAAGTACTGACTTCTTTATATCTTTATAAAGAAAGCTATGTATTGCACACAATCGAAGAGTATGATCCTGAGCACTCATCTGCATGCTCTGACAAGAAACGCTCTTTGATAAACTTTAGAAACATGTTACCCATAATCATCCATATATCAATGTCACAATCTATGCTGTAGAGCTCTTGACTGCGACTGATATCTGACTCAATTTAGCCCAATGTACATCCATCTTGAATCCGCCATACAGCAAATCGCAATAAGAAATTCAACCATCGTCCACTCAAAAATAAATACATCATCCTGGCACATGGCACACGATATCTTTAACAAGGCCCTCAAAGCATCACCCCGATTCCTAGTAACCCAAGAGACAATATAGGTTTTTTAAATTGATCATACACACACTTTGACCCAAATTAAGAAATTAGACCACCTCTATATGCATGATCTCAAGCTTATAACACAACCACAAAAACAACAGAGCTGAAAACCCCCTCTCATCTCAATCAAACTCCCTCGTAAAGAGGCAATCTCCATAAAAAATGGACCAAGATTCTTCAACACAAGCTGATCTAGTCAATCTAGGACTTCTAGGCCCATGATAGAAACAGAATCAAAGTGGACCCGAAATCTACGTCAAGATCAGTAAACACAGATTGTAGCATAAGCAATATATTCTGTTACAACAATCTTGCTCTTGAAGAAGATTTCATTATATCAATGTGATGCACTCGTCCTGACCTGGAAGCACCACTTGAATAGACTACAAAAGAAACATCTGTTTGTCTCGTTCATATGGTTCTTGTGACTGCAAAAGGTAGATTTGGCAATCAGTGCCCTCTCTGACTTTTCACTCAACATGGAGGTGGAAGTCATCATGGTTATACAATGAAGCTTTTGACATCCACTAAAAAAAAGACCAACCAACATAAACATATCATCCAACCACTTGAATATGCCAAGCGTATGACACAATGGAAAGGGTTATGCATTAGTGCTTAGAAGAGATGCACCTAGTTTGCTGTAAAGGTACTAGAGCCTCTTTTAAATTTTTGAGTACCACATGAATAGAGAACTGGTATGCTCTATCACATGTTGGACTCTCAAAGAATATTGGGCATTTTACCAGTTAGAGAGCTACAAGCTTCATTTGCTTAGGCTGGAAATGCGACAGCATTAAAAACTATCTAGGTAAGATGCTTCAAAGACATAGATATTGAGATTATGTCTCCTGACATGTGTCTATCAGCAGGCACAAACAGAGGTGGCTGCAGGTCGTGGAGATGGCAACAAAGAAATGGAAAAGCAGTGGCAGGGACACTCCTTGGACAGATTCCAGTGATGGAAAAGCAGATGACTTGTAGGGAAAAACAGAAAAAACATGTGGTAAAACTCTTAACACCTATACACACACTCTCAATGGCCCAGCTCCCAAGCAACCCATCTCAATGGGATGTATGGAATGTCCCAACTTGCTTTTGCATTGCCAGCATTCTCTGACTTGGCTTTGCTCACTCACTGATATTTTTCATTATGGTGGGTTTCTCATTATGTCTTGGCTTGGCTCACTCACTGATATTTTTCATTATGGTAGTCTTGGCTCACTCACTGATATTTCTCATTCTGGTAGGCTTTATGCCAAGGAGTTGCATTTGTGCAAACATTGGTACAATTAAAAACCGGAAGTCTGATCAAGAATCTGGAAAAGTCACCCTCGAAAGTACAACTATGAAGACGTATGCTTGAATTTCTCCAGTGCTGTTTTGGATAACTCCCAACAGATTTCAAATGCATACATTACTCAAGCCAATAGGAAATTCTTCCACTTAATTTATGAATTTTCATATACAGAGGATTCATCCATAATTTGTTAACCTGTAGTTACACTTTCACCACAACATTCCCATAAGAACATAGTCCAACAAAACATGTGTTCTTCAGTCACCTAGAAGCCTACGCCTCTATGACTGTTTTTGAAATAGACTTAAGGCATTTATTTCTGGGAAACTTTGAATCCCTACAAGTTAGGATCTCCCCAAAAAGTTGAGAACGTCAACCAAGTTATCTCAATCCTGCCAGAATCCAAATAAGAATCAATGCTAAATTTTAAAAGAGATGCAAAGGGACACTATCGACTCAGCTTGGAAAGTGGCATGTGATAACACTACTCTATAACCAGTACTAAACCTGAATGTTGTTACGCTGAAAATCACAACCCCAGATAGCATTTGAAACTATCAATTGAAAAATCGCATGACTGTCTCCATTCCACACTTTTACCTAGAATGATGTACACTTATGTCACCGTATATTCGAATATCTCTTAACATTAAAAGTCTCCCTTTCTACTTTTAACTTGAATAATGAGCACTTCATCACTATATATTCAAATATCTCTTAGCAATGCCACAATTTGTTAGCCTGTAGTTACACTTTCACCACAACATTCCCATAAGGACATAGTCTAAAAACATGTTTTCTTCAGTCACCTATAACCCTAGGATCCTATGACTGTTTGGAATAGACATAAGGCATTTATTGCTGGGAAACTTTGAATCCCGACAAGTTAGGATCTCCCCAAAAGGTTGAGAACTTCAACCAACTTTATCTCAATCATGCCAGAATCCAAGAATCAATGCTCAATTTTGAAAGAGATACAAAGAGGCACTATCCACTCAGCTTGGAAAGTGGTATGTGCTAACACTACTCTATAGCTGGTACTAAACTTGAATGTTGTTAAGGAAGTTGAAAATCACAACCCCAGACAGCATTTGAAAAAGGAGCATTATGAAAAGGGCTATCAATTGAAAAATTGCAAGACTGTCTCCATTCCATACTTTTACCTACAATGATGTACACTTATGTCACCGAATGGGCTATCAATTGAAAAATCGCAAGACTGTTTCCATTCCATACTTTTACCTACAATGATGTACACTTATGTCACCGTATATTCGAATATCTCTTAGCATTGAAAGTCTCCCCTTCTACTTTCAACTCGAACAATGAGCACTTCTCCCCTTCTACTTTCAACTCGAACAATGAGCACTTCATCACTATATATTCAAGTGTCTCTTAGCAATGCCACAATTTGTTAACCTGTCGTTACACTTTGACCACAACATTCCCATAAGAACGTAGTCTAAAAAAACATGTGTTCTTCAGTCACCTAGAAGCCTAGGCCTCTATGACTCTTTGGAAAAGACATAAGGCATTTATTGCTGGGAAACTTTGAATCCCTACAAGTTAGGCTCTCCCCAAAAAAATGAGAACTTCAACCAACTTATCTCAATCATGCCAGAATCCAAAACAAGAATCAATGCTGAATTTTAAAAGAGATACATAGGGGCACTATCCACTCAGCTTGGAAAGTGGCATGTGCTAACAGTACTCTATAGTTAAACCTGAATGTTGTTAAGGAAGTTGAAAATCACAACCCCAGACAGCATTTGAAAAAGGAGCATATGAAAACGGCTAACAATTGATAAATTGCGAGTCTCGGATATCCCTTAGCATTAAAGGTCTCCCTTTCTACTTTTAAATTGAACAATGAGCACTTCATCACTATATATTCAAATATCTTGTAGCAGTGCCACAATTTGTTAACCTGTAGTTACACTTTCACCACAACATTCTCATAAGAACATAGTTTAAAAAAACATGTGTTCTTCAGTCACCTGAAGCCTACACTTCAATGACTGTTTGGAAAAGACATAAGGCATTTATTTCTGGGAAACTTTGAATCCCTAGAAGTTAGGATCTCCCCAAAAAGTTGAGAACTTCAACCAACTTCATCTCAATCATGCCAGAATCCAAAACAAGAATCAATGCTGAGTCTTCAAAGAGATACAAAGGGGCACTGTCCACTCAGCTTGGAAAGTGGCATGTGCGAACACTACTCTATAGCTGGTACTAAACTTGAATGTTGTTAAGGAAGTTGGAAATCACAACCCCAGACAGCATTTGGAAAAGGAGCATTATGAAAAGGGCTATATTGAAAAATCGCAAGACTGTCTCCATTCCATACTTTTACCTACAATGATGTACACTTATGTCACCGTATATTCAAATATCTCTTAGCATTAAAAGTCTCCGTTTCTACTTTTAACATGAATAATGAGCACTTCATCACTAAGTACTCAAATATCTCTTAGCAGTGCCACAATTTGTTAACCTGTCGTTACACTTTGACCACAACATTCCCATAAGAACATAATCTAAAAAAGCATGTGTTCTTCAGTCACCTAGAAGCCTATGCCTCTATGACTGTTTGGAAAAGACATAAGGCATTTATTTCTGGGAAACTTTGAATCCTACAAGTTAGGATCTCCCCAAAACATTGAGGACCTCAACCAACTTATCTCAATCATGCCAGAATCCAATACAAGAATCAATGCAGAATTTTAAAAGAGATAGAATAGGGGCATTATCCACTCAGCTTGGAAAGAGGCATGTGCTAACACTACTATATAGCAGGTACTAAACCTGAATGTTGTTAAGGAAGTTGAAAATCACAACCCCAGACAGCATTTGAAAAAGGAGCATTATGAAAACAGCTATCCATTGAAAAATCGCAAGACTGTCTCCATTCCACACTTTTACCTAGAATGATGTACACTTATGTCACCGTATATTCAAATATCTCTTAGCATTAAAAGTTTCCCTTTCTACTTTTAACTCAAATAATGAGCACTTCATCACTATGCATGCAAATATCTCTTAGCGGTGCCAATATAAAAATACAAAGTGCGGTCATCAACCTTACAGTATAAAACACTGAGTCGGGTAGTGTTGTTTAAATTTGGGATTTAACTTTTAGAATGTGTCATTAATGTTAGAAATTTAGAATGTATATGAGTTATAAATGTCAGGATGCAGGAGACAGAACGACTCGCGAAGAATAATTAACGACTCATGAAGAATAGTTTTCATAGTACACAATACTTAATATAAGTGTTTTTATGTGAAATTTATGTCAGATATATAAAAGAGGTGCTAAATATGCATTGGTGCATAGTTTATGTTTGCCAAAATAAAAATCTCTCAAAGTGAATAAAAACCCCGATTTATATGTTGGATTTTATAAGGCTCTACGATTTAAATGATTTAAAGCTTGTTATTAGGTCTCATGTTGTACGATGAGCCCGAGAAACTTTAAACCAGATTTACAATACATACATACATGGAGAAAGCTTCACATCTGTGTCTCTTATCAAGGGAGAACATTCACATAGCCAGTTACTATTGCCCACCCCAAGATAAGAACAGGTGGAACAACTACAAAAAGAGCCACAGCAGTAAAGAATGGAGCATCATTTCTTTTGCTAACTTGATCCAGATACTTCTGTCGCCTAATGTTCCGTTTCTGAGATGTTGTCAGATCATCATATTCCAAAGGCTGTTGCTTGCCTAGCTTTATAACAACCTCATCATCAGAGTCCACATCCACATACTTAGCAAGTTTATCTCCTATAGTGTTCTCCACATCTACAAATAAAAAGGATTAATGCATATGGAATAATCAACATACCACCACCCCCATAACTCTTGAAAATCTTAAAATGGATGCAATACCTTTGGACTTTCTTAACTTCAGCTTCTTCAAAAGCTCCATTTGCACCTGAGCTGCAAGTTACAAAGAAAGTGTTCATGAAATGCTTCTGCCAGAATAGCCATCTAACGATCAATTGTAAAGAGGAAAATTCTCACCCAAGCCACTTCAGTAGATTGAATAGAATCTCCAGCCAACTAAAGAAAATACAACATTGATGAAACCAGATGTCTTTTTACTTTGAGAAGAAACTAGCCTTATCGTGTGGAAATATTGTATAAGCATGTGAACTAAAAATGTAGTAACTTCTGTCAAACTTGATGTGTACAATACATGTTCAGTTCAGTGACAGAGGCACTCTGAGATTCAGCGCATATACACACATACATACATACATACATACCTATGCTGATGCATATATACATTCGTGTGTACATACATACATACATATAGATAAATGAATGATTGAATGTGTATGTGAGTGTGCATGCACATGCACGCTTGTTCATGTTTATGTGTTAACATGCACATGCACACAAGCATGTATGTACAAACATACATGGACAGAGGTTAGCCTAAAAAGGAGAGAATTCAGCAAATAGACATAGAATTAACTCCGTGAAGAAAAAGATCCTTATCATGTGTGCGACACATACTAAGTTTGACTCCAATAAACCAAAAATCAATTATGAATATTGATACAAATTACCACAAAGATTATTTACAAGAGCATGATGGTACCATCTCCAAAATCTGCAAGGTTGAAGTGCTCCCGCCTTTTCAAGCATACACCAAGTGTACATATATACAATAATCGATGATACAACGGGCAGCTCAAGCCTCTTATTTATAGGCATGAGCAATCGATTCATAAGCTGCTTAATATATAAAATCTTGTGCTAAAATCTCAGATTGTAATGAAAATTTTCACAAATTGTAAAAGAAATTATATATTTTTCATGTTGGTTGAAATCTAATGAGAAGTTGCAACCAACTCTTCTCCTTCGCTTTATTCCTGAAAATCTGAGCTTTATTGCTTTTTGACCGATTTTTTACCAAATTTCAACTTGTTGACCTGAATTTCAGCTAAACTGCTTTTTACCTTGAAGTGGAGTATGGTGTTATAAACCATTGGAAAGCTTTTCCAAAGCTTTGCTAATCTATGTACTTGGTAAAATCGTATTTATACCTTGATAAAAACCCTAAAATTTCATATGTACAAAATAAATTTGATCATAGAATTTCCCCCTTAAACTCTATTGGTTAGGAGCTTTCATGTTAAGCATATTTGTGTGCTGTTCGAATTTGTCTCTTGGCACAGCCTTTATAAAAATATTTACAACATTATCTTCTTTGGAAAGCTACATATTGGATATCTGCTCCTGTTACATACACAGATCAAGCTTCTAGAAGCTACACTACATAATGTGGAACCATAATTTACGTCATTAAATTATGAAGACAATTTGAGATTTAATTCATGGATATATGGCTTTGTGTGAACTGAATGCTGAGATAATAAAAGAAGACCCATAAACGGTTCTCTCTTTATCTGAGATAAGTCTTTCTTGAATTTGGCAGGCTTTGATTCAGTCAAATCTATAAGCGAGATGTTATAAACACAGATAATAGCAACGATGTTCCTATCCATGATTCAAACATATAATGTAGTTCTGAAATCCATCTTGAATCACGTAAGCATGGATCTCTCCACATTATGCTTTGGAAATTGGGACTCTGCTTTAAACCATAAAGCATCTTTTCAAGTTTGCATACCAAATGTTCTTCATCTTATAATCTTGTATCCGAGCAGCTGATTTACATAGACCTCTTCATAAAGATCACCATTTTTTTAGGAGCGTTGTCTTAATATCTAACTGATGAATCATCCGGCCAAAATATGCAACCATACTAACAACACATCTATCACATTAGATTTAAGTATACGATCAACCAAAATATGCAACCATACTAACAACACATCTATCACATTAGATTAAAGTATACAATCAACTCATCTTCGTGTTAAAAAACAATGATACCTAAGATGAGACATGTAGAGCATGAAGCCTTGATACAAAACACTAATTATAGAAGTGAAGAACTGAAATCATACCTAATTTCATATATACATATGCCTTAGAGGCATTTATGCATACCATGTCATTCTTGTTGGTTTTTACCCACAATTAATATAGAGACACAGAGAAAATAGAGACAAAATGGTGAATAGACTGAAAGAGGCCACGGCGAGCTACATGGTGGTGTGTTCGATTGCTCCAAATGCCAATGGAGTGGGTTGTGGAGAGAGAACGTAGAGAGAGAAACCTGCACAGATTTGAGACCAAGTCTTATTAATACGTAACTTTTCAGTCATGTGGGCATGTTCAGACATGGTCAATGACCAAAAGTCATAAAAATAATGTAAATGCTTATAACTCCCCAATTTGGGTCCAAAAAATATAACAAAAATATGTCTATAAAGCTCTTGAAGAAAGCTTTCACTTTGGTGGGTCAAAATTACAAAAGGAGAGTCCTTAGGGCCTTTATCCCCAACAACCTCCCACTTAAAGGACCAAGGAGGCTCCTTTAAGCTAAGTAACTCCCACCATCTCTATACATGGTTGATGTTGTGCCTTGGGTAGACACTTTGTGAGAGCATCTGCAAGATTTTGTGAAGTATTGACCTTGATCAAAGTGCTCATGCCATCCTCTAACACCTCTTTGATGAAGTGGTATCTCACATCAATATGCTTTGTGCGAGCATGGAACATGGCATTTTTTGCCAAACATATGAGACTCTGGCTATCGCATCCAAGAACAATGCTTTTTCAAGCATCTCAAACTCACTACACAAGCGGGCTAATCAATTGGCTTCTTTGGAAGGCTCCGTGGCTAAAATATATTCAGCCTCTATAGTAGATAATGCAACTATCCTCTGAAGTATAGAGGACCATGAAATAGCTCCACCTGCAAAGGTGTAAACATAGCCACTTCTAGACTTGCGAGTGTCCATATCACCTTCCATGTCTGCATTATAGAATTTCTTTCAACTCCAATGAACCCTTTCCATAACATAGGCATTTACTTTTGGTGCCTTTCAAATATCTCAAGATAGATTTGACTGCCTCCCAATGAGCTTTGCCAAGGTTAACCATGAACCTACTAATAACTCCCATTGCATGAGCAATGTCTGACTGAGTGGCAACCATAGCATACATAAGTGAACCACAAGCTGATGCATATGGAACACTCTTCATGTAGTTGGCTGCATCATTATCTTTGGGACACTCATCATTCGAAAGCTTAACATGTGCTGCAATGGCAGCATCAGCCACATTAAATCTGTCCACCACCTTTTCAATGTACTTTTTTTGGGATAAATGCAAAATATGCTGCTGCCTATCCCTTTTTACTCACATACCAAGTATATGCTCAGCTTACCCAAGGTCTTTCATTGAGAATGCGGAGTTAGCTCTGTTTTGGAGCATTTAGAGTGCTCTTTTTCTTCACAGCCAGAAGCATATCATCTACCTATAGCACTAGAATAATCAGGCTGCCATCTTCGTCTGGGGGCTTGTTTCAGCCCAAATAAACTCCTTTTCAGATTGATCTTTGGAATGGGAGAGAGTATTAGACATTAGTCTACAGAAACCACTATATGTTTGTTTGTGAGACAAGGGCTAAGTATAGCCAAGGTCCCTAGGTCAGGGGATATCCTGAGGTACCTAAGAGGTAATGGGAATGAGTGTGCATGATTGCCACTGTCCACACTAGAGCATTCTAGATCATTACTATTTTGGGTGCAAAAGGATATAAAGGATGGAGGTGAGTTGCACACAACTATTCAAGTCCTTTATTAGAACCTTCATTAGAGAGTTTTTAACAAGTGAGTGATGTAAGCGTCACATTAGAACTCGCATGATTGTTTATCAACCAAATAGACATAGAATTAAGATAAGAGACGCAAGAAGAAATAACTCAAGGACTCAAATAAATGATAAAAAATCGGATTTGTTTCTATTAATGGTTGGATACAAAGATAATATGAGATGTTACAACAAGATATTTGAGATCTTCAATACAGCTAAATATAAATGTCATGTAAAATCAATGTATATGTTGCATATCATCTCCAATCTTCACTTGTTAACCAACCAAATAGAGGCTAAAACCATGAATCGTCGAGGCATAATTCTTAAAACTCGAAGGCAAAGTAAAACATCTCTGAACAGCTCTAGAATAGAAAGGACAACAAATAAGTGATATACAAAAGTTGTAGCAAGCTTTGAAGATGATAAAAATTTTAGTTTTTATGCTCCAAGAGGTTAGCTTATGGCTCTAGGTACTCACAATAAGAGAAAGACTCCTTAAAAATCTAACGCAAGCACTTCTTTTTGGTTGTGCAAGAGTAATATGATAACTTCTGGGAGCTTTGGACAGACTTTAGAAAACAATCATTCTTTTTCAATGAGTTATGATTGCTTTTCATGACTATTACTCTTTAATCGATAGGTCACTAACTTCAAATCATATCTACATATAGTTGTCCAATAAATATTCAATTGAGAATACAATGACTTAAAAATTTCGAATCTCTCAATGGAATCTGATGCAGATTTCACAATAGATATATCTTGAGAAAAGCTTTCAAATGAGCATATTGTCATATCATTTATTGTCATATCGTATATTATTGTATCATTCTGACATCTCCATCAGAGTTCAAAAACTCGTGTGTTTCTTTTTATAAAAGAATATTTAGTACTTTATAATGTTTTCGAATGATTTTAACTTTTTTTATTTACATGTGCATGCTTCCAGCCAGAACTACTTAGGCATTCGAGAACTTATTTTGTGCGTTTTGTTTGCTGAATTGTTGTTGCTTTTCTTTTCTATGCTTGCATTCTCAAGCTTATACATTTGAGAGATGATGACTTAGTCCTTTAGAGCTTAGAAAAGGGAGCCTTAACTCATGGCCACTTGTCACTCTGAGCCTTGGAGGAGAGAGAGAGAGAGAGAAAGAGAGGGAGAGAGAGAGAGAGAAAGATCAGCCTAATTATTTTCATTATTCACATCCTAGAGCATAGTGTAAAAAATTCGCGAATTAATAGTCTAAATAAAATTCGAAAAATTCTCTAACGAATTAATTCGTTGGCAGCAAATCTTATACAGTTTTTGGTTTGAATTTTTCTGGTCCAATTTTACTTCATAAGTCATACCCTTGGTATTCACTTTGTTACTAAGTTCGCTTTTTTGAGCTCTATGATGATGACCACTTCAAGCTTACTAATCATTAATGTCATCGGTTTGAGATATATATATATATACTATGTATGTAAAAAAATAAAATTCTCTCTAGATGGATAAAATTCTCGAATTTTATTTTAGGTTTGAACGAACTAAACGAATTAAACGAATAATTCCCGAATTAATTCTCTCGTTCGTACTATGTCCCAGAGGCATTCATTTTCCTCTTATCATGTGTGGGACTCCCCATCTCATCCGTAATGTGATAAACAACTAGCACTAAAACTTGATAGTGCAATTATTGCATGGGAGTATATAGGGGCACCACATCTCATAAGAAGGCTCATCTCTTGGATTAAGAGGTGGAGGATTATGATGTCCTCTCTCTATAGCTCGGAAGTGATTCTGATATCAACCTTTTTATGTTTGTAAATATGGCTTGTATTTTGTCTTGTTAGACGGAAGGATCTTAGGAAAGCACATGTGAGACACTAACATTTGTATCAAATCTCTTTGCTCAAGGAACAAGGCAAAGCAACGTGCACAAAACCTTCAAAGCTCATGGAGTTGCGATGGCTCAACTTCACATGCTTCTCACCCTCTTGCATGAGATGGTATGGGACATTTCGAGTATGAGCAAGGAGCATGGGAGCACATGCAAGACAATAGTTGGACACAAAAGTTTCTCGACCTTATTTGTGTTTCCATGGCAATAGGTAGCTGGATGGTTGGCTCTGTCCATCATCATCATGATGGAGGCCAGGGTTATGCACCTCTTCTTACTACAAGAGGAACAGGAGTACAGCCTAGGCTGCCCATAATGATGTTTGGGTAGAGGGAGAGATGGATGAAGAAGAGAATTCCTCTCATGCTTAGAATCGGAGAAAAGGCGGGCTGAATTTGAATACACATGTATGGAAGTAACAATTGCCACCTACATGACATGTTACTTTGGGAAGAGAGTTGACCGGCAGGCAAGCTAAGATAAAGCAATGAATTTTCATCTCTTCTTAGTCAGTTGCTGGGCAACCAAAGAAAAAAAAACAGAGCAGTTTGTAGGGGGTCCCTTTGTCATCAGAATTGGAGGGCTAAGCCCCTCCTCTAAGGGCAGCTGAGCCACCCTTTGAGGGCGGTCTGAGCTAGCCTCCCAGGGCAGTTATGGCTGCCCCCAGAGGTGACCAGACCTGGCCAAGCAGGCAGCTGCAGTTCCCAAAAGAGGGGACATCCTCCACATATCCCAAGCAATCCAAAATGGAGAACCACGCACGCAGAGCTGCCCTATCTTTCCTGGCGGTGCTGCTCCTATCTCAGATGCTGCTTGTGTACGGCAATAGTGCACTTTTACCCAGCCCATGAGGCAACATTAGACCAAGCTGATCAATATCATCCAGGGGGATGGGAAAATTCTCACAGCAAAATGTTGCAAAAAGAAACTTTTTCAGCTGCCTACACATTTATTTATTGCTAGTTTTGTCTTCCATGTCACTGAGATAAACAAACCAATAAAAAAATCATCATAAAGCTGTAATTCAATAACTGAATAATTGGCGTGCACTGAAATACATGAAACCTCAATCATATTGAGGAGCAGAATTTTTTTGACAAAACATGCCTCCATTATAAGGGCCAAGACTCTTTCCCACACATTATCATGGCTAGATAATTCAAAGCGGTCAGTCTTTGTCGCTCAACCGTTACTAGATTGAGTATTTACAATTTGGAGGAGAAATGCACCTTTCTGCAGACTTTCGTATTCATCTTCCTGCAGACTTTCACTGGCGGCTGTTTCATTTCCTTTTTGCAAAGAAGACAAAGTCTGAGACACCCTTGAACTTTTCGACTTACGCTGCTGAACTGGTAAAAACCCGTCTCCAAATGGGGAAGACCTTGACGAATGGAATTCACGAACAAAATCACTCGTAACGGGAGCAGGAGAAGTCCTTACAATCATGGCTCCAGAACACGGACAGGGTATAGCCTTATCACCTACAATGCCTTGATTCTTTGCATCAATGAATCAAAAGCCATGGGCATGTAGTGCTAAGAAGTGAGATTCATATCTGTCATCACTAGTCTCAGTCAGCCTTGCAACTTGCTATCATACACAGTGCGACAGGAAGCATGCAGCAGCCCACACATGTTACAGCATGTCAAAGCATCTGAAATTGCCTCCACAGATTTGTACACGTTGGAAAATGAGGGCCCTAGCTCTCCAAGTCCCAACGTATAATTGACAAATGTCTTTTGCGTTAAGACCATCTCTCAAGTGTTTTTACACATCAATTTTCATACATTTTTATGTATTTGTATGCATTTATATATTTATTTTATTATTGGTTTTAAGTTTTTTTTAGGAAATTCTATAGAAACCTAATCGCTCTTGTTTGAATTGATTGAAAAAACAACTCTACAAATAAACGGACATAGTATCCATAGGAGTCCAACAAAGATACAAAGCAAATGTTATATTGTTCGAAGGCAGCACAAAAAAGGATTGCCCAAAGGCAATTAGTTTTAATCTTGTCTCAAGACATTACACTAGCCATAGGCCCACATATGTCCTGTCATAGAGAGGATTGAACCCTCGCTCCCTCTCAAGAAGCCCAACCACCCAACTTAATGCACGTGAACATTGGTTTTAAATTTCTTTTCGATTATCATTCAGGCCATAAAAAAGCTCATCCTTTTTTTAACACGTTTAATTACCGAACGTTTTTTTATATGTATAGGTGTATTTGTGTTATGTGTATATGTTGTGTCCTATCATAATCAAACTTTTAAAAAAGAATAGAAATTTCATCATCCACACAAATGATAAACACAACTTCATTGTTTTCCTTCACCTATCCTATGCTAGTCATTGTTTTCCTTCAGCTATCATATGCTAGTAGTAAGAGTGGTGAAACAAATAAAATACAATACACGTAAATAATTGTTTCATTTTTTCCAGACTACATCGGAATATATGTGTGTATGTGTACTACATATGTATTTCTATGCATTTATTTATTTATTTATTTGTGTATTTGTATGTGTACTACATATGTATTTCTATGCATTTATTTATTTGTGTATTTGTATGTATGTATTTGTATGTGTACTACATATGTATTTCTATGTGTGTATGTATCTATTTGTATGTGTACTACATATGTATTTTTATGGTGAAACTACATATGTATTTGTATGTGTACTACATATGTATTTTTATGTATTTTTATGTATTTATTTATTTATTTTATTATTGGTTTTAAATTTTATTTTCTTTTAAGGGAGTATGTAGAAATATAATCTCATTTGTTTGAATTGATTGAAAAAACAACTCTACAAGTGAATAAACATAGTATCTATAGGACTTCAATAAAGATACAAAGCAAAAGTTATATTGTCTAGAAGTTATATTGACCGGAGGCAACATAAAAAGGGATTGCCCAAAGGCAATTAGTTTTAATCTTGCTCGAAGGCATTACACTAGCCATAGGCCCACATATGTTCTGTCATAAGGAGGATTGAACTTTCGCTCCCTCTGAAAAAGCCCAATCACCCAACCTAATGCACGTGAACATTGGTTTTAAATTTCTTTTCGATTATCATCCAGGTCATAAAAAACCTCATTCTTTTTTTAACACATTTAATTACCGAACGTTTTTTTATATGTATACGTGTATTTGTGTATGGATATATGTTGTGTCATGTCATATTCAAACTTAAAAAAGGAATAGAAACTCTATCGTCCACACAAATGATAAACACAACTTCATTGTTTTCCTTCAACTATCTTATGGCAGTAGTATAAGTGGTGAAACAAATAAAAATACAGTACACGTAATATTTATCAAATAATAATTAAATATTTTTTTCATTTTTTACAAACTACATCGGAATATATGTGTGTATGTGTAGTACGTATGTATTTGTAGATATTTATTTATTTGTGTATTTGTATCTGTATTACGTATGTATTTGTATGTATGTATTTATTTATGTATTTGTATATGTACTACATATGTATTTTTATGTATGTACGTTTTTCTATGTGTATTACATATCTATTTTATGGTGAAATTACATATGTATTTGTATGGTACTACATATGTATTTTTATGTATTTATTTATTTATTTTACTATTGGATTAAAATTTTTATTTTAGGAAGTTTTGTAGAAATCTAATCTCTCTTGTTTCAATTGATTGAAAAAATAACTCCACAAGTGAACCGACATAGTATCCATAGGACTCCAACAAAGATACAAAGCAAAGGTTATATTGTCCAAAGGCAACACAAAAAAGAATTGCCCAAAGGCAACTGGTTTTAATCTTGCCTGAAGGCATTATGTTAGCGCTTTCTTTCAAAATACCCAACCACTTACTCTCATGCATGCGAACATTGGTTTTAAATTTCTTTTCAATTATCATCCAGGCCATAAAAAAGCTCATCCTTTTTTTAGCATGTTAAATTATCGAACATTTTTTTATATGTATATGTGTATATGTTGTGTCCTATCATATTCAAACTTTTTTAAAAGCAATAGAAATTCCATCATCCACACAAATGATAAACACAACTCCATTGTTTTCCTTTAGCTATCCTTGTTTTCCTTCACCTATCCTATGGCAGTAGTAAGAGTGTTGAAACAAATAAAAATACAGTACACCTAATATTTATCAAATAATAATTAAAGAATTATTTCATTTTTTACAAACTACATCGGAATATATGTGTGTATGTGTACTATATATGTATGTGTGTATAGATATGCGTGTATTATCATATGAAGACTTTAAAAAAAATAGAAGTTACGTCATCCACACAAATGATAAATACAACTTCGTTGTTTTCATGGAGTTAACTTATGCCAATGCCAATGCCAATGCCAATGTCAACATGAATAGGGGTGTAATAAAGTAAGTCTAAGATCTAGGGATCCGACTGCTTCAAACAGATCCGAAATCAGATACCGTTTGGTCACTCGTATGTAGGACCAAAGATCTCAAGAATAGACTCAAGCATAAGTTCATGTGCTCTCATATTCAAGTGATCCACTTAGCCTAGTGGTTACATCTCATGGTTGTGAAGGAGGAGTTCTTGGGTTCAATTCCCATGGGGAGCATGGGGAGAGAGTTTTGCCCAAAGAGCTCTAGAGCCTTCTAACTCAAGTTAACTCAACTTGAGTCTAGTGAGTCAACTTGAGTCTAGTGGACTTAACTTGAGAGGTGAGTACACCAACCACTAGTGAACTCTAGTGGAAGGTACTAAAGTAGTGGTCGAGATCACTCCAGCCATTAGTAGACTCTAGTGGTGGATATGAAAGGAGTGCAGGAGATTGCACATGCACTTGTGGACCCTAGTTACATTTGTGGTCCTCATTGATTCAAGCAGCTATATATACAGGCATAAGGTTGGGCGGAGAGTCATCTCTCTAGCACGTGAGGCAAAAGATTAAGTCTTCGAGCAGACATCCATTGACGAGAGGCAAAAGATTAAGTCTTTCTATTTTGTTGTGACCGCAGGCGGGATTTGATACTATGACTTGTTGAGTCTTGTGACTCTCTCTTATCCAAGAAGGAAACCTTCTATGGTGATCAAAAGCGCTCATCGTTACTATATTTTACGATGTTGTTGAAATCCTCTCTCATCAACATCAAAAGGGAAAACGGTGACTACATAACTGTGGTGATCAAAATCGAAGAAAGCGGGATTCAAATCTTGGCGAGCACTATACCATAGATTTCTTTTATCCAGAAGTGCAACTCGCGTTCATGTTCAAAATTTCCGTGGTTTAAGGCTCTTATGTTTCTCCATATGATCTCTGCTTAATCCGAGCCAAATTGAAGTCCATCCATTCCTGGAGGAGAAACCGTTCTTCGATTCATGAGAGCAAGCCACAACTACCCACCTTCGGGACGGTTCAAAGCTTTGACTGAAAGGAAAAGAAGGAGTTCTTTTTACTCTTCTAATAGATGTTGCATCTATGTTCTCTCAATCTAAAGAGGAGGAACTAGTGGTCTTTGTATGCTACATGGCTACTAAAAATGGAGACCAAAAGGATTGAGAATGGCTCTTTCCGAGGATCAGAGTATGGACGAAGTTATGATCAAAGCTAAGTATTTTCCAGTTTCTAGTTGGCCTTAATGCTTGATTTATCTTGTTTTCATTATTGTACACTTAATCCTAGATGCACATTGAAATCGCCAAGATTTACTTCTCATTCCAAGCATTAGTTTGCATTAAGGAAAGAGTTGGTTAAAAAAAATGTGCATCAAAGAATGTATTTTGGTAGTTTAATTCCAGATTTCCTTTCGATTGAGTAAGCTTTTTATTGCACCACAAGGATATGTTTTTATATCATAGTGCATTAGGACAAAGGAAAGGATATACATGCATCAAGATTGCATGATATACATTTTTAGTACAAGGAAAAGTCATGCATCAAGCTCATGCATGATTCTTGCATTATTTTTTGGCATGCAAAGAACATGCATGCATACGCATGTGAGCATATGCATTTGCATGTAGGCACATGCATTTGCATGATAGAACGAGATGTTGTTTGCAAGTAGATATGAAAATGTACTCTCTTAGTAATTATCTTACTTTATAAAGCTCACCGCTAGACATTAGGGAAGACAGAGGACTAGTTAGTTGCAAAGACATGCAAGTTCTAGTTGCAACTCAAGTAAGTAGTCGATTCCTTCCCAAGTTGATACTTAACTATGTTTCCAAGTTCCATGAGCACTCTTCTATTTGTAAGATATCGAAAGTTCTAAGAAGTTTCTTTCTGGTTCCAAGATTCGTATCTCTCGATGAAACCTCATTAAGTGACTTTTAGGAATTGAGATATTTCCTAAAAGAAAAACACTAAAATAAAATATTCAAGCCTTCTATTCCACGTAAGATCATTCTCCTACCATGTTTAAGATGAATTTATTTTTTGGGAAAGGTTGAACCTCAACATCGATTGATTTTTGACGTCAATAGAAGGATGTTAGGTCCTATAATTGCATCTCTGGTAAAAGATGCAACTAGCTAAGCAATCTTTAGGAAATAAGATAAGTTCCTAAGGACTTGACGCAAGTGTGAACTTTTCCTAAATAAGCTATAAAGTTCAAAGTTATGTGTTCATAGTTGCATTACTATTGGATCAATCATCAATAGATGCTTGGAATTTAAACATAATTTTGATTAGTGAAATATGTTTAAAGGACTCTAGTAACATCTAAAGATTGACCAATAATAATGAATCTTGTATCAAACTCAAGAATAGGAGTCAATATCACATAAATGAAAGTTCAAAATTAAAATTTCATAGTGACATGGGAAACCATATCCAAAGGGTGATATTTAGTCTCTAGTTTGATACTCAGGAAATGAATACAATTGAATCAGTAAACTTTCTGGATATTATTTGAAAGAATTTCTTTCAAATATCCTTTCAACATTGCAAAAGATTCAAAGATGAACCATTTGCTCAAGATATTTGATTCCCTAGAAGGAATCTCAGGTCTTTGAAGAATAACATTCTTCCAAGTATTGAGAATAAAGTTCTTCATACTCTTTAAATCATACAAATTTCAAGTGACACAAAGAACCTATACAGGAAAAAGGTAAGCAAATCCTCAACGGCCTTGTTGCAATCAGCAAACCCCAAAACTAGGCGTCACCTTCAAGCCTATAGTACCCAAGGTTTACAAAGAAATAACCCTCCAAGGTTACCAACCATTATGCATACGGTCACAATACTTCATAGGTTAGACATCAAGACCTCACATCACCATGATCATCATCATATCTGACAATCCTGCATGGAAACTGAGTAACAAGGAGCTGCAAATATTCATAGATCACAAATAGACAGAGCCAAGTTTTTGAAACATTTGGAAGCATTAGAAGTTCGAGAGAATGGGCAAGTCATGATGCACATATTTCTAAGTTGAAGATATAATATATGTTGCACCCACTCATGCTAGAAAGTTTCAGATGTCTCCCTAGAGGACACCTGGGTGAGCGATTTCCTACAAGACTTTCACCAAGCAATGAGATCATATATATATTACACATGGAAGGAGTTGCCTAGATTATATCTATCAGGTTCCTGAAGGATTCAACAACTCTCTAATCCCTCAAGTGTAGCCCTTCGTTTTATTTCTTAGGGAGTAGGAGAGGCTTGGACACCATTTCCATTAGTGGGGCAATCACACAAAATACCTTTAACATGTTGCACTCTGAACAATATAAAATAGTTCTGCATCCCTGCTGCATTTCCTAATTGCACATCCTAAAATAGCATTCTTTCCAAAGCCTAGATAGAATTGTGTCACAAAAATCCCCAAAACGTGAAGGCACAAAGTGTTAGAGGAGCATAAAGCTGTTAAAGAGGTCCTTAAACCCACACATATTTTCCTTGAAATTCGTTGGTCTTCAGCCAGTGTTTGTGTGGTGTTCCATCCTGTAGCCTCCAAAAAGTCTCCACATGAAGACCCACCTCCAATATTGGTTAAACCTGCCATACTCACAACAGTGTTCCGAGTATCTCCATCTTCATACAATAGACATATAAAAGTAGAGGGGGGCATGGATACTCAAGTCGTACTTCCCAATTGCATCAAAAAGAAGCTCGAACAGGCACACCATAACATTTTTGGAGAACAACAAGAAAACTTCTCAATCTTACTATCATTGGCCCTGGCACATTTTCTTGTAGGCCACATCACCTCCATGAAGTTCACAAGTAAACATCCTAGGTAATTGCTTCTTGCTGCAAGTGCATCACTCAGAAAAGTAAACTGCAATGATCAGTGTTACACATAATAAATTAGAGCACATATCATCTAGCCAGGAACAAGATTCACATGGAAGAAGTATTGGTTGATGCGCGCATAAATCATTTGAACCAATAGTCACCATAGATACCCAAGGAATGATTCTCCATAAAAAAGGAGTCACACATCATCCTATGGCCCAAACATCTGTAGTCAGTGTCGAGAGTCATTCCTACAACCACATGGAGGGAAATCCGACGGCTTCCTCCCAGGTATGCCGAGCTTCGATTCTTGACAAGGCACTCTTGAGCGGATACTATAACATGGATAATTCTAGAAGGACATATGGTAGGCCATGCCACTGCTCGGACGACGGCCTTCATGGGGGAAAAAAAAGAGAGGAAAAAGTACCAATGGAGCACCTTCCAGCATGGTAGGGCACGGGTCTGAGCTAATCAGACAAGTCGAGGAAGAATCCCCCAACATGAGTACCCCACAGCATCAAAAAGTCATCCGAGACAGAGGCTAAAAAGAGAACAGCCTGGAGGTAGGCAAGAAGCTCGAAGGGGAGAGAAAACAAGCTTTTCCAGCCCAACCCACTGATGTAAGAGGGCACAAAAAAAATCTTTTAATGAAGCAACCGAGGAAGCGATAGAAAGAAGTCTCTCCCCAAAATGTTCTCAGGAACACAATTTCAGAATAAGTGCTAAACATATGCATTCAACTAGACTTCCATCATTGGAAGCCTTTGATGTTTAGAAATGATGAGCTCTACAAAGCATGTTGAAACATTACAGAATTATTCGTCATAGGTGGTATTTGGTATATAGAAGAGAATCAAGACAACATAGCTCCAACAGGTTTCTTCCAACTTAAAGCATATAGATCCAACATCTTCTTCAGGTCATTCACCTTCATACACTGGAGCAGCTAAAAGAGGTGGTAATTCCCTTGAGCACAATCTCGAATTCTCTCGTAGAGTTGGTGTTTGCGCTACCCTAGATCACAACGGAATCGCAGCAGAAGAGAACTTTTACACCCAGAGGAGGAGGTCGGTCAGAAGGTTAAACACCGAACAAGAACATCAAGAAGAAAAAGAACCGTAAGCACAACATAGGTTTGGAACTCATCCTTAGAGCAGGCTAAAGCTTTGAAGACGTGCCTGGAAAGATCAGGGTAGAGATTGAACCAACAAGCAAAAGATACAACCGTAGGCTTCCATGCAAAGCGATCGCAAACCATCGGAAGTGAAGCCTTCAATGCACACATGCATCAGATGATGCATTACTGGGGAAGCAATCGGGAGGACGGGAGCAAGAAGCTCAGCGCAGGTGGGCAAGTCCTTCCTCAAAGCCTACAGAAGCTTCGTACAGCTGTGAAATGAAGCGGGCAAGGGAAGAAGGAGGCGCATGCCAGTCTGCATCACATTGGTTCCTCCACTGTTGAGGCGAGACTGCGAGGAGCATCAGATGTAGCATGCGACCAAGCAAGAGAGTAGATTGGAGAGCCAATGCTCACGACAACCCCATGTGCAAGCACCACGAGCCCATAAGGGATGGACCCAAGAAAGACGATGCAAGAAGATGAAGTCCAACCATGCCGTGATATCCACGCGAAGAAAAGGGGAACATGTGATTGAGCCTACCCACAAACAAACAATGGGATGAAATGAACCTTCCCCCAAAATTCGAGCTTCCAGAACCTTCACATTCAAAGAGTAGAGGAAAGGGTGGTAACGAGTTAACTCACTCCACCAACCCCTCATAAATTTAGAACGGAATTCTGCTCATAGTACAATTCAGGGAGTAGATATTAAGAGATATAATGCACAACATGCAAGGGAATCCAAAGGGTGAATCTGCCAAGCAGATTTTGATCTAAAAAAAAGGTCTTTACATCGAATTCATACCAAAATGGCTCTCAACACTAATGTTCTTCAACCAAATTTTTTTCTTTTTCTTCTTTTTTGGAGATGAGGAACCAAATTTTTTTCTTTTTCTTCTTTTTTGGAGATGAGGAGAGAGAAGGGGCCAGAGAGGGTACTTCCCATCCCTCTTCTCAAGGCACACACTAAAAATAGAGGTGACAGAGATGGAGAGTGATGCCACTGAGTGTGTGGGAGAATGTGTAAGTGAGAGAGAAAGAGAGAGAGAAGAGGGTTAGGGGGTGTTTTTGTGAAACAACAAAACTGAACTGAAACTACCCTACTAAAAACAAGAAATGGGGAGCAATTGGCCCACAGGAAGGGTGAAAGTGCCATTCACAAACTCAAATCCTACGCAATTGAGCAAAAAAGATTGCAACACAATACTTTACCACATGTTCTTGATCTCTCCAAGTGATGAAAGGCCGACCATCCCCGGCAACAACGCCAAAAAGTGTTGAGGTTGTAGCAAGGAATGACCAAAAACCCTCACCACCTTGCATGGAAGCAAGAAGGAAAGCTCGAGTGACTCTCCTCTCATCCACCCCTACCACCCACATGTTCAAGCCATTGGCAACAGCCCCATGCTTTGCCACATGCTTGAAAACAAGGAGAATAGGGAGTCAAGGATCCTAGTCCATGAGGAAAATACAAGCACATGCAACTACTCTACTCACCCAAAGGAGAGACATGCATAGGCACACACACACCACTCTCACACACTCACAAGACACAATACAAGTAAATGTAAATAGTCTTCTTGGAGTAAATGAGAGCGTCTTCCATTGATAAAGGATTTTACATGAGAGCACATCGACCAAAAGCTCCCTTCTTTACAAAAATGAGCTCATATTTATAGGCTAAGCTCTATTCCCCATGATCCAAAAAGGTGACATATTCAAAAAGGCCTCTTCCCTATGGTATAAGGAAATATTAAAAAGTGCCTTAGGGGAGTGTTCATATGAGACACTCAGGTATATACAAAGAAGGTTATTATTATGGTCTAGGGAGGGTTCCTATGCACCACTGAGGGTGTGTGCATACCCTACAACCCAACAATACATAACCTTTATCGAATAATTATACATAATTATTTTATTTATTATAAACTACATCAATTTAGTAATATTGAAGGGATCGTTCAATTGGTTGGGTCTTTTGTTTTTCAAGGTTGGGGGGCAGGGGGTTCAACTTCTATGTCATGCAATTGGTTCATCATTTAGTTGGTGAGATGTTAAAACTAACCTTTTCAAAGGATGCTTGTGCTTTCGGACTAACTAGTTCAAATTAGTTACTTTATCTTTCTTTAGCGTCGTACCTTTTTTAGTGTTTTACCTTCGTGGGCTTTCAAGCTCTATATCCTAGTGGTTGTTCGGCATCCGACCTCTACTTTGTGAGATTCAAGGGGTCCCATGGGTACTATACCCACTTTTCATTGTGCTTTCAAATTAATTCAAGCCAATCCAAACGAGTAGATCTCAATGATCTAACTTAATTTGTGAAAAAAATAAAAATAAAAACTTAAGGAATCAGATTTGATCTGCTCTTTGCTCTTTGTGAAAATGTTAAAAGAAAATGAGGGTCTTTTTTCAGCAAGAAATATTGGAAGTGGGTTGTTGGCACTAGGAAGTATGATTCTATTTGGTTCTTGATTATTGGCATCAAGAATGTTGAGAAAGAGAACATCTAAAGGGCCAAGAGGCTTTCGACCAAAGGTTTTTGTATACGAAAGCACCTTTGAAACCAAGAAAAAGGCATGGTATCATATATGAAGACATTGACCCTAGTCATAGAGTGGACTATAAGGATTGGTGCATGTTAGGGTGCAAAATCAATGCTTGGTATGCCTTAGAGATTCATCTCTTTCTCAGTCAGGATTCCCCCCACCTGAAGAGCTTGAGGTGGAACAATGGAAAGAAGATGGAGGATATTTTAAAAATTAAAACAAATCTTGACTTTTATGACTCATTAAACAAAAATTAGTGCTCATATTGGACCTCGATTAGATGGGAATTCAAGTTCAAAGGATGTGTGACACCCATTTATAGAGAACAAGAAGGTGATCTTGATGTGGTAGATTATTCACAACAGACCAATGTCAAAGCTAATAAAAAAGTGTAAAAGATGCTTAAGCAGAAGGGAAGACTGAGTGCCTTAGTAAGTTTCTTTTAATGGATCATCAAATTAACTAGAAAAAAGCTTTGCTTTGAGAATTTGTCGACTTTTGTACGGCTCTTTGAAATGCCATTAGAAGCGAAGCTAAAAAAGAATTGAAGATAAAATGTGTGGTCAACTTTGACAAACTGCATAAGTAAAGATTAAGAATTATAGAATCTATCCCCTTCAAACATTGCGCCGTGTTCATTGTAAAAAATAACAAATTGGTTGGTTACGCTTTGGCCTCTTGAAATAGAGGTCCAAGGTTCAAGCCTCGACCTGGACATGTATGGCTTTGGCCAGTTTAACCAATTGTAATGTTGTAACCTTGTCTAACCCCCGCTTTGTGAGATATGAGGGGTCATATTCCCATTCACTTGTACAATTGCAATTTCAAAGTTAAAGCTCGATAGAGTAGGCTTCGACTGAACCTCCATTTATAAAAAAAAAAAAATGAAAAGCAAGTGATCCTCAGTGAAGAAGATGAAAATGTTATCAATGTTCTTTGTACCTTTCTCCATTCCTCTTTCATTGTTCGTAATGTAATACGCTTTTATAAGAAAAAAACACTTAGAAAAACATATGTGTTGCAGAGCTAAAGAGCGCACAAAGCAGAGAAAAAGACGGGCCCCAAAATTTTTCCGATTTGGACATCACATTTTTTGTATCATATTCATTCTTGTAATATAATTTCCCTTGTAAATGCACTAGAGGAGTCCTCTAGATGCATCCCCACAGAAAAGTAGAGAATACCCATGTACAATAGTAGGAAATTAGTCTCTTAGTGAATAAAGTGCCGGTCACTTGTGTTAAAGGACCATTTTTAGGGCACTAGTATATAAGTCAAATGTGACTCTTTGTAAAGAACTTTTTGCCATTGTGAGAATAGAGAGCACAGAAATTCGAATTTGTGTCTTCTTCCCTCCTTATCTTCTTCTTCGTGAGCTTGTATGCATGTGTATTGCTTGGAAAGAGTGCTTGTGAGTGTGGTCTATCCTTGAGAGTGTTTCTTTGCTGTAGGAAAGGTGTGTGCGAAGTGTAGAAAGTGCTGAAGTGTAGGAAAGTATTCCCGCGACTCAGTATTTCGCTCATAACTTGAAGTAGGAGCGTCGGAATTGAGTGAAACCATTGCCATTGGATGCGTCTTCTCGAGAGCTTCGAAACGCATATGCTATTCGCTATATTTGGAGTTCGGAGCTGGGAGAAAAGTCCAAAATACTGACGGCTGCTGCACCAAGTATCGTTTCGCCTTGACCAACAGTTGGAGCTTGTTTGGATAAGTCTTTGCCTCATTTACATTCTTTGAGTAGTTCATTTGCATTGACCATTACATGATTGCATGTCCTCATACACTCGGCTAGGTTTGTATACTCTTTGGATTGATATTTAAAAGCGTGTATCCCCACTATATGCACTTGTGAGGGGATTGGGGTATAGTCTCTTTCTCCGCAAGTCCCTAAGTTGATACTTAGGTCAACACACTTTTTGGCGCCGTTGCCGGGGAGTGACGAATCAAACCGAGGCATTCGTGTGATGGTAAGTAGCTTTTTGCATTGAAGTAAGTGGAGGAGTGGAAATCTTCTCTTCTTTGGTAAGTCATTTTCAGCCGCACTTGCTACTTCTCATTCTTGGAGTGTGTGTAGTGAGTTGTTAGTTTAGGGAAGTGAGTAGAAGGAGTAGAGTAGGAGTGAGTAGAGAGTGGACCAAATCATTAGAGTAGGTTTTAGTTTTGTTCAAAAAAAAAGGTTCTTTTTTGTAAGCTAGAAACTTCCAACTATAAAAGCCAAAAAATCTCATTTTGCAAATCACTTGTTTAAGCAAGTATCGTGAGTGTCAGTGTCGAGTATCGTGAGCAGCACCAGCGATCGTAAGAGAGTATACAAGCAAGCTGGGGTTGCACAGAGCTAGTGGAAGCAACAAAGAGGTTAGAGGAGCTACCAAGGTAAGCTAACCCATCTTTGGATCACAAATTTTCTGTAAAATCAACTTAGGGAAGAAAAACGATCTGCGTCAGGTATCGTTTGGGTTGTTCAGAGGTTAAAAGTTGAGTTTTGAGTGAGACAGAGAGTGGAGAAGGGGGAGGAGAGTGCATAAAACAATTGCATTGAATCAAACCTAAAAAAATCTTTGTCAAAAATCATCTAAGGGTCGAGTATCGTTTGGCTCCCACGGTCGAGTATCGTTTGCTCCTGTGGTCGAGTATCGCGATACTCCCCTTCGATCGTCGATCGTTTCGCTAGATATCGTTGATCGTAGATCGTTTCAGCTAAAGATCGGTATCGTTTTGGCTCAAGTATCGTCGATCGTCTCAGTGAGAGATCGTTTACCAGAGATCGCGATACTTGGGAGAGATCGGTATCGTTTCGCTTAGAGATCGTTTACTAGCGATCATTTTGGTCTAAGATCGTAGATCGTTTCACTCAGAGGTCGTGTATCGTTTTTTGTCAGCGATCGTTTGGGTCCAGAGATCGTTTTTCAGCTATCGTTTGCCAAATATCGTTTCGTGTGAGATCGTGTATCGTTTTGGACCGATCGCGATACTTCACAAGTATCGTGTATCGTTTTCATCCAGATATCGTGTATCGTGTCGGTCAAGTATCGTTTTGGTCCAAGTATCGTGTATTGCGTCTCAGAGATCGCGATACTTGCCAGCGATCGAGTATCGTTTTGAACCAAGTATCGAGTATCGTTTCAGACTCAGAGATCGTGTATCGTGGGATTTGGAAAGCCAAGTATCGTGGTTTGGAAATTTCTGCTTCAGTCATTTTCCAGCCTAATTTTTCCTAGAATTCTAAGCCATAGCTTGGGGTTCTAGAAGCTAGAGGTTAGCAAGAGCTGATCTGAGCTCTTAAGTGAATGAACCTGAGATCCGGAAGAACCCTAGGAAGCCGAAGAAGTGTAATTTCTTCCGTAGGAAGTGTAGCCGAGCCAACTAGCCGTTCACACTATTCTGAGACCTCCAGTGAGTCAGAAGGAGAAATTCCCATGGCTTCAGAGGATATGCAAAACACTGTACCCATGATTGGCATGATGTCAATCATTGAGGGAGAATACAGAACTTCCTTGGAGTATGTGAACACAAACCACAACGAGATCCCTATCTATGTGGATGGCTTAAACAGATCTGTGGCTAGGTTACAGAAAGCATCAGAGGCTTACATAGTGCCTAGACCAGCAGTCAAGTACGTAGGAGGACTGTACATGGACAAACAAGATATTCAATACATGGTCACAGAACATCCGGAAATCATTAATGAGCGTGGTGAGGAAAATAATGCTTCAAGTTTAAATGGAGGTGAAAACGAAGAGCAAGTAACTACTCCTAGAGGGAGATCTACGATTACAAAAATTTGGAGAGGAGACCTGATTCCCCAGGATGACACTCTAATAGATGTGTATCTGATCAATGGGATGGAGCATTTGCTCAGAGCCCATTCCTCGATATGGGAAGCTGCTCCTAATCCAGTTACCATCTATGAGTTACAAGATCCTGAGTTCCCCACCATCATCACATATTTGGATAAAAATCACAGAAGATATTGACCAATGACAGAATTAGAGAGAGCTGAGCTGAAATATCAGAACATCCCAGTGTTTCCCCCTAGGGACCAAGCCACTACGTCACGGAATCCACTAGGAATATCTCAGAATGATTCATATCAACAGTCGGGACAAACACAACAGACACAACAAACCCAGATCCCAGTCAGACCACATGTACAATTTGCAATGCCTGCCACTAATCCTAATTACCGGCCACAACCAGCTATTGACCCAAGACATGGAGTTCATGCTCCAGTCAGACCGCAGGTAGTGAGAGGACCAGGTATACCAATAGGAAGACCCATTTTCCCAGTAATGCCTAGAGAACCTGAAGTAGGAAGACGGCTAAGGCCGATCCAAGTTGCCAAGTGCATGAGAAATCATTATGATGGCTCTAGTTAACCCTACAACCACATAGCTGAGTTTAAACAAGTAGTTAGAGCCGAGCAGGTAGATGACTTCCTGATTCAGTATGAGTCTTTTGGCCTTACCTTGTCAGACACAGCTTTGGCCTGGTTTCAGCCATTGGACCCGAATACCTTTCAGAACATGGAGCAGGTATATCAAGAAATGATTGAAGAATTTACCAAATCAGGAATTAAAAATAATTCTTCATCATTAATCCACAGCTTCAAACAAGTCCCTACCGAGTCAGTAAGATTGGCAGCAAGGAGATTCAAGCAGTATGTGGATAGATGCCCCGTAGAAGAGAGACCGACGCAAAATAAAATGGTATCATTGTTCTTGGAAGGACTGTTGAACGAAACTTTGAGGTCATTAGTGTATGTAAAGAGAGTTCAAACGTTGCAAGAATGTATGAAGGAATGTATAGACCTAGAAGATAACCTTGCAAAAGACTTGAAAATACCCCAAGGTAGTCTGAAAAGTGAAGAATCAGCCAGTAGCACATCAAACTCCAAAAACAATGTGGAAGAAATAGCAGATTTAGTAGCAAAAAAGCTGAACGTCCAAGGACAGAGGAATTATCCCACTAATCCCATGAGACTGCCTATGCTTAGAAGATGTATGCAGTGCGGAGGAGATCATCCTTCTCATTTGTGTACTAGGGGAGTAGTCACACCGCCTGCCTATGCTCATCAGAGACCCTCTGTTCTCGGACCTCTACAATATTGCAGTATAGAACAGAGATATACAAACCATAGCACTGAGAATTGCCCTTACAATAGGCAAACCAGACCCACCCAGCCTCATGTGAGACCATATGGATACCCGCAAAATCAACAGGGAGGTGAAGCCTTTAGATATCCCTCTTATCAGCCGCAGGCACCAGTACCACGACCATACGCATATCAGGGATATACACAACCACAACCAGTATTAGGACAACAACCGCCCCACCCTCAGAACGTTGTCCCAGTCAAAATCGCACAACCCGAAGAAAACCTAGAGAGAGCTATAGTGCCAGCCACACCTTTGACTAGTAATGACCCATATGACTCATTTTATGACCCTAGTCAAGGAGCATACCCTAGTTATGAAAGCTCTATAATGGAATATGGACAACTGCATGAACCATATGCTTATGGCATGGAGACACCAGAGAGTTCATATAGTTATGAGCAGGATTATGTGCCCTTAAGGTACACAGCTCCTAGAGCAACCATGCCACCTCGACCAATGAATAGACCGCCTGTACCCAGAGGACCATGCTACAGATGTGGAGGTGAACACTATATTAGAGAATGTACATTACCAAACCCACCACCACCACAACGAATTTGGGAAGGCTACTGTAGCGATTGTGGTAAGGAACATCTTTTCAGAGATTGTCCTAAGAACCCCAACAAAGTCACATCTAACGTGCAGATTAATGTGATAGAAGTGATTGAATCATCAGGGAGCGATAAAGAGTACACCGTACCTTTGAAGGCCATAACAAGAGCCAAAGCCAGAGAGAACCCTGATAAAACAGACGAGAGTAATCAAAGTGACAAAGAGAGGGACGCACCCATCCCTCACAGAGTAGAAGACTCTGAAGAACCAGAGAAAAGTATTGCCAGTAAAAGGTCACAAAGATGGAAGAACCGGAGAGACAGGATAAAAGAAAAAAAGTTATTACAAAGGAAAGAAAATGAAAAGAGTAAACAGAAACCAACGAAGGAACCGCAAGTGGAAGAAGAAAATAGAAATGAGAGGAAAAGGGAGGAGATAGGATCAGTATTAGCAGACCCAATGCCTGAAGAATTAGCCATGTGGATTCAGGCATACAAGGCGAGAATAAAAGCAGGACCTCCCATAGAGCAACATGAGAGAGAATATCCAAGAGGCGACTTAGAGAAAGAAAGATTGGAAATCTGCAAAAAACTGATAGAAGTTGCCCAACAAACCTTAGAAAAACCCGCAACACCTTTACCAAATAACCGAATTTCCAAAGGAGGATTCCAAGAATGCCTAAACACTCAGGAAAAGCCTGAAGTACATAGACCACAAAATGAAGAACTTGGTATTGAGAGAAAGGAAGGATCCATAGTCCCTGAAGTAGAAGGAGATTGGACTAAGGATTTATGGGCACGAGTGCAAGAGGACAAGTGGAAAAAGGTAGAAGGAATGGAACCACCCTTTGAAGAATTAGAAGCAGAAAACGAAATAGAGGGTTCAATGCCTGAACTAAATTCAGAAGAAATTTTTCCGATGGATGCAAGTGACAAGGAAGAAGAAAGTGTAAAGGAACTACCCAACTACACAGGGGAGTACGAGCATAACTCGGAATTGTATCGCATCCCATCAATAACGAGACGGGAAACGAACCCTTCAGTTCAAACATCGGAGATCATACAACGTCTTAGGGAGGTGAAAATCCCATGTACCCTAACATTCGAGGAACTGTTAAAGGTAAAACCACACTTAAAAGAGAAATTGATCAATCAATGGGAAGTCAAGGAGGAAAAGAAAGAGATAGCTGACGAAGTAAAAACAGTGAGAATTCCAGTGGATAAGGTAGGAGACTTTAGTGAAGGAGATGAAGGAAATACATGCCTGCCAATCACCTATAGGGGTTACACTACCAAAGCCATACTAGATTCAAGAGCTGGTGTTGGCATTGCTACCAAAGAAATTTGGGAGAAATGGGGACAACCAGCATTAAGACCAACGCGCATGAAAATACAAATGGCAGAGGGACATACGGAGAGACCCTTAGGATTGTTGGAACGAGTAGTCTTCACTACGTGTGGAGTGGAATTCGAACACACCTTAGCAATTTGTCACTTCGAAAGGCCAAGCAATTATGAAATGATCTTGGGAAGGCCATTCATGAGACAGCTAAAGGTCGTACAAGATTGGGGAAAAGATGCAGTATACCTACAACACGCAGGAACCACCACTAGGATAAACCTACATACGTACACTTATCAAGATGTGCCACCTCTACAATGGAATCAAATCCATAAAGAGGAAGATGTTCAATCGGTTCATAGTGCAGGTTCTAGTGATCAATCCTGGATGAACGAGGACACTCATCTATGGATATGTCAAGCTGCAAAGAAGGAAGAAGAGAGAGGAAAAAGTTGGCAGCAGAAACAAGGAATAGTGAGATCTGTACAAGATCCAGCCTATATGCCACAAGTATTTCCGGATGAAGAATTCGAACCTCACGGTTGGATGGAAATCTTAGCCACCCTCGATGTCTGTGTAAACGAAGAAGTAGTAACCATGAACGAATGTATTGACGAGGAGGGTTATGACGTTAGTCTGTATATGGTAGTCCTTCAGGAGGCAGAAGAAGGAGAAGTGATCGAGAAAGACTGGAAGGAGGACTACGAGAGCATCGAAATGGAACCAGAACCCATGGATCTAGGGATTAGTACCGCCAACATAGATATCATTGCCAATGAAAAACATAAGGAACTCACACAAAAAGGGGAATTAGGAATTGAGGAGGAGTTAGAAAATGAAGAAAACAAACCCCAAGACCAATTTGAAGTACCAGCTCATTTTAAAAAATACGAAGTAGAGGAGAGGAAAATTGCTATTCAAATGCCTAAAAGAGAAGCACAACCTGGAATAGCATATGATAATAAGGAACAGACCAAGAAAATAGTTGTAACTATGGAAGGAGGAGAAGAACGATGTACCTTCATAGGACAGGATGTCTCATTAGAAGAAGAACAAGAGTTAATTCGACTCATAAGAGAATACCGGGATGTCTTTGCTTGGACTTATAAGGACTTAAAGGGAGTAGATCCATCTATATGTGCGCATAGAATGGTCTTCTTGACCTAGAACAAGGCCTATCTCCGACTCCCTTCGAGCATTGATCCTATGCCTTAAAAGGGCACTAGTCATCGAAGTCTACTTTGAATCTCTAATCAATGTAGTTGAATCTTATCCAAATTCTTTTAGATTGAAATCAGAGGTGCTCTCAAAGGACAATAGATTTTTTGTTGTTCCAAATCCCTTGATGTTGAAGAATAGGAACCAAATGGAGTCATTTTGTCTGACTTTTGCTACCCATTCCCAATCATTATTGACATTGTAGTGAGGCTCCATCTTGTTCCAAGCTATCCAGAGGGACAACTAAGCCTAGACCTTTAGGGGTCATTGGGGTTGAAGGTAAGAACTCAATCCCATCTCTTCCAAATCCGACCCATGGAAACCTTGAAGGCCAAGGGGATACCAAGCAAGCAAGCTCAAAGCACGCTTGGTCCTAGGTAAGCTAAGGTGGTGGAAATCTTAGCATGGTCAACTTTAGAGTCATAGGTAGTGCAAAAAGATATTGAGGCATTGCCAAAATTGAAAATACCACTTCATTAAGGACAAAGGAATTCACATTGTCATCAAACATCTTTAGGACCATTTGGGGAAGAGAAAGACCTCTCATATGACCAGAGTGAACTTGAATTTCAACAAGGAAACTAAAGCAAGCAACCATGATAGCAAAGTAACAACAAAGGAAGTGAGAGACCCTTCTTGATGGATGTCTTGATCTAAATAGAGTAAAAAACATGATTGTTGATATTGATTCAAGCCAAGGCATTGCTAGGAGAGTGGAGACCATTTTGATGAACCTTGGCCCAAAACTCAAATCCTTAAGAGACTCTAAGATGAAATCCCACTCCAACTATCACTAGCTTTATGAAAATCAATCTAACAACAAGTTTTTCTTAGATTCTTTAGGAAATTCAAAACCCTCCCAAATCTCCACGATGGATCCTAAAATGGATATTCTCTTAATGAAATGACCAAGATCTAATGTTATTCAAGATGCAATTTGTCAAGGTCTTGGCAATGATCTTGTATCCCATTTGAAGCATGGTGATCGATCCCCAATCTTTGATCCTGATTTTGTTGTCTTTCTTATGAATTGTCATATTACCATAAGGTTAGATGCCATGCCACTTCGCAAAAATAGGTGCAAAAAATTTATATGGTAGGAGAGAGAAGGGGGGATTGTATTTTTGTAAACATTCTCTCACGTGAGTGGGAGAGATTCAATACCTAATTCACACATGAAGAGAAGATCGACAATTGGGAGGTGATACATCTATGCATCTCTCTATGTGTGAGTCAGTTGTTATGGAAAAAAGGTTATATGATCAACACTAGTATCAGAGCGGGCATCAACTCCTAGGTGACACATGATATTGTGTTTGCAAGTATAGGATTTTGAACATGCAACCTCTCAGAGGAGAGTGGGATAAGCTATCCACGCTACCATCTTTCCCATTTGATACCAGGGATACCTATGGAGTTCATTTTAGAGAGAGAGAGAGAGGGACTAGGTCCAAAGCATCTCTCTCCTTCCCCAAGGGTTGTGCACATAGATAGGGAGCTAAGACCTTTCCTCCTCCATTCATTTGGGAAAGATGGATCAAACTCATGACATATATATATAGGTTGATTTCACCCATGGATGTCCCATGCATGTATATGAATTTTTGAGTTTCTTGGAAAACCTCTACAATTGGAGGCATGGAAAGGAGGTCAGTTGGAAGAGATCAATAGGAAAGTTAGAAATATATGGAGTTTTGATACATGTTCTCTTGAGAGAAGCAAGAAAACTCCACAAACTATAGAGGAGGTGAAGCTTATGACCTCTTCAAAGTCCTCCATGATTTTGTATGCAATTTTCAAGAGCATATTTGGACAAGTCCCCATTTTTAAGGGAGAATTTAAGGATGCTCGCAAAGTTATATGTGAATGAAAATTGAGATATTGGTAGTGAGGTGTATATATATTTCTATGATTCATCAAGAGATGAAAAGATTTGCATCATTTGTGGAGGATTTGAGCTTCATAATGTCACCTCTATGGCAAGGGGGAAGAGATACTTCCACACTAGCCACCCAAGGTGACATAACCATCTTCAATATGGCATATCTTATAATTTTTTATGGGTGCACAAGTATATATGCATGTTTGTGAGATTCTTGACCACTTGAAAGGGCTTGCAAGGATCCCACCAGAGTTTGCAAATCTCAAAGGTTGGTTGATTGGTTGCCAACATCAAACCACTTGTATTTAGGAGAGCATATCCCTCTATCTAATTGTCCAATTTGGATACTCTTTAGATTTTTACAAAGCAAGATTGTTGGATTTGGTTATATAATCATTTTTTTGCATAGTAATTTAGTTTCAGATAGGTTTATGGGGATGTTGATTGGAGGTAGTTGGAGACTCTCTCGACCTCCAAATTACTTGATTCCACTTGGAAAATTATCGTAATTAGTTATAGAACACTTGTAATAGGTCTTTGTATCGTGTATATTGGATTTCAAGGTCTACAAAAGCACATGAATAGCACAAGAAGAAGAAGAAGAAGAAGAAGAAGAAGAAGAAGAAGAAGAAGAAGAAGAAGAAGAAGAAGAAGAAGAAGAAGCTTGGAGCACAACACAATACTGAGTCTATGGAAGCATATGAACAACACAAGGAAGAAGAAGAAGCTTAGAGCACAACACAATACTAAATGTATCACCAAGTGAATGCACTAAGCTAAGTGACCCATTAGTGTTATATGAGTATATAGAAGCCGAGGAAAAAACCCTTCTAAAGAGAGAAAAATGGCCTTGATGGTCCTAAATGTGTTCACACACATTACTACAAAAATATATCGACAAATTTCCCTTGGGAGTGATGCAATGAACAAGGAGTTGGCACTCATGTAAAAGGAAGTGCCAAGATATGTGGAAAGAAATCAATCCACAAAAGGAAGTAAGCCCAAAGCTTTGCAGAAAGCTTCAAACTTCACCCTAGGCAGAGCCTTTCTGAAAAGGTCTGTAACATTACCTTGTGTGGGCACATAAGCCAAATTGATCTCTCTAACAGAGAACCTCTCCTTGACAAAATGGTAGTGCACCTTAATGTGATTTTTGTGGGCATGGAACATAGGGTTCCTCACAACTGCCAATGCGCTTTGACTGTGAGTGAAGTTTGTGGTGATAGAAGACTGACCAACACCCAAATTAGCCAAAAGGTGTCTAAGCCACATGCACTCAACAGTCACTGTGAAAGCTACCATATACTCAACCTCACAACTAGAAGTGGCCATAGTAGGATGCTTCTTGTTCAACCAAGATATGCATGAGCTACCAAGCATGAAGAAAAAACCATTGGGGGACACACGAGTCTCATAGAAAATAACCATTTCTAAGTAAAAAAAAGGATGTAAATCTGGAGGTAATGATCCCCCCTTGGGATAAAACAATCCAAGTAGTTGGGTACCTCTCAAGTAGTGAAAGATGCACTTAATTGCCTATCAATGCTTGACACCTGGGAAGTCTATAAATCTACTCATATGAGGTATAACAAACTAAATATCAAGTCAAGTTATGCATAAGTAAATCAAGCATCCAACAAGCTCTAACAAATGCATCTCGAGCGTCATGAAGACTCAAATGTAAGCTTGTTTCCATGGGAGTGACAATAGGTTTGCAATCTTTAAGGCCAAAATGTTGCAATAATGTGTCAATGTAATTTGTTTGACACAAAGTTATTCCCCCATCAAGTTGCATAAATTGAATGTCCATATATTGATGCAAATGCCCCAAATAATGACATCTCAAAAGAGGCATGCAAATTATCCTTAAATTCAGAAGTATGCTTCTCATCATGACTAGTGAGCACCATAACATCAACATATACAACGATGATCAACACTAGATCATCTGCATGCTTAGCATATAAGGTGATCTCAGTTGGATTTTTCTCAAAATCATGTGCTAGCAAGTATGCACATATCTTCTCATACCAACCATGTGATGTTTGCTTCTAACCATATAATTCATTTTTCAACTTACACACTTTATTTTCATGCCATTTGTGCACAAAACCATGGGGCTAGAATACGTACACTTCTTCATGTAAATCACCATTCAAAAATGCAATGTAATGTCCAATTGATGCAAATTACAACCATGATGAGTTTGAAGTGGAAAAATGCTACAAAAAATGGTCATTAGGCATGTGGGAGCAAAGATCTCATCAAAATCAATGCCTCTCTCTTGAGCATAATCTTTTGCAACAAGCCTAGCCCCATACATGTCAACTGCTCCATCATGCTTACGTTTTATCTTGTATACCCATTTAGCTCCAATGGCCTTTTTCCTGGAGGCGTTGGAGTTCGAGGTCTGCAAAAGCACGTGAACAACACAAGGAAGAAGAAGAAGCTTGGAGCACAACACACAATACTGAATGTATTGCCACTAGAATGTACAAAAGATATGTAACCCATTAGGGCTATAGGTGTATATACAAGCCAGGGGAAAAAACCTCCTAAAGAGGGAAAAAGTTGCCTCAATGGTCCTAGAGTGTTTACACACATCATTACCTAAATATATCAACAAATCCCCCCTAGGAGTGATGCACTGAAAAAAGAGTTGGCACTCATGTATAAGGAAGTGCCAAGCTATGTGGAATCAATCCACAAAAGGAAGTAATCCCAAAGCTTTGCGGAAAGCTTCAAAATTATCCCTAGGCAGAGCCTTCATGAAAAGGTTTGCAATGTTCTCTTGCGTGGGCACATATGCCAAGCTGATGTCTCCAATATAGAACCTCTCCCTGACATAATGATAATTCACCTCAATGTGCTTAGTGCGGCCTAAAAACTGCCAATGCTCTCTAACTATCAGTGAAGATAGTGGTGGTAGAAGACTGACCAACACCCAAATCAGCCATAAGGTGTCTGAGCCACACACACTCAACAGTCGCTCTAAAAGTTTCCCTATACTTAGCCTCACAACTGGAAGTGGCCACAATAGGTTGCTTCTTGCTCATCCAAGATATACATGAGCTACCAAGCATGAAGCAAAAGCCACTAGTGGACACATGAGTGTCATAGCAACCAATCCAGTTAGAGTCAGAAAAAGCATGTAAATCTAGCGGTAGTGATCCCCCCTTGGGATTAAACAATCCAAGCATCCGGGTACCACTCAAGTAGTGAAAGATGCGCTTAACCGCCTACCAATGCTTGACACCTTGGCAATGCATGAACCTGCTCATTTGTGAGATAGCAAACTAAATATCTGACTGAGTTATGCATAAGTAAATCAAGCATCCAATAGCCTGTTGATAGAGAATGACATCAAATGCATCTCCAGCATCATGAAGACCCAATCGTAAACCTGCCTCCATAGGAGTGGCAATAGGTTTATATTCTTCAAGGCCAAAACGATGCAATAATGTGTCAATATATTTCATTTGACACATAGCCATTCCACCATCAACTTGCATAAACTGAATGCCCAAATAATGATGCAAATGCCACAAATCAGACATCTCAAATGAGGCATGCAAATCAGCCTTAAAATCAATGATATGCGTCTCATGAGGATGAGTGAGCAGCATGTCATCAACATAAACAACAATGATAAGAAGCACATCATTAGCATGCTTAACATATAAGGTGCTCTCAGTTGGACTGTTCTCAAACCATGTGCAATCAGATATGCATGTATCTTTTCATACCAAGCACATGGTGCTTGCTTTAAACCATATAATGCCTTCTTTAACTTGCAAACCTAGTTTTCATGCCCTTTCTGCACAAAACCATGGGGTTGAAAGACATACCCCTTCATGCACGTCACCATTCAAAAATGTAGTTTTAATGTCCAACTGATGTACATTCCAACCATGATGAGCTGCAAGTGCACAGATGCTACGAACAGTAGTAATTCAGCATGTAGGTGCAAAGGTCTCCTCAAAATCAATGCCTCTTTCCTGCACATAACCCTTTGCAACAAGCCTAGCCTTATACCTATCAAGTGTTCCATTAGGTTTATGCTTCAGCTTGTATACCCATTTAGTGCCAATGGCCTTCTTTCCAACAAGCAACCACATAAAGACTAGGTACGATTTTTCATGATAGCCTCATATTCAGATTGTATTGGAGCCATCCGATGTTCAAAATTTTGTGCTTGATCAAACGAAACTGGCTCAGTCTCATCACGGAGACTAGAGGCATCCATAGCATAGAAACTTGATGCAAAAGAGGCACTATGAGAGCATGAATGAGTATGGTATGATAGAGGTGCATCTATTTTGCTATCATGCAAAGTCTACACTAGCCATTTCGGCATAGTTTTTGCCTCCTCAATATCAGCTCTCTCACCAATAAGTGCACCATGTAAATCTGCATAAAAAATAGAATGATCTACATTATCACATGAAACCTATAAAGGCTGGGAAATCACCTCATTAGGACCAGCACTAGACTGTCCACCTGTAAAAAGAGGCAACAAAGTATCATACATGTCTTTGGAGCTAATAGATGCCTCCTTCGTACATGAAAGTAAAGGCTGAATAGCATCTTCCACAAAAACAACATCACAACTAACCAAAATGTGTTTAGGTTGTGGATGATACAGATGATAGCCTTTGCTTTTAGGACTGTACCCAACAAAAATACATTTTACTCCTTTATCATCCAATTTCCTACGATGTTGTTCAGACATTAATGCATATGCTAGACAACCATAAACATGCAGGTGAGCAACAGATGGCTTACAACCATGCCAAGCCTCATATGGAGTGATAGATTATGGTGCTTTAGTGGGACCCCTGTTACGTACATATGCTGCACACATGACAACCTCAAGCCAGAAACTATGTGGTAAAGCCTGACTCTTGACCATACACCTCTCCATCTCCGTGAGTGACATGTTCTTCTAGCAACTCCATTTTGTTGAGGTGTATATGGCATTGTACATTGATGTTTTATCCCACATTCAACCAAAAATGCATTAAAGTTAGAAGACATATATTCCCTCCCTCGATCAGAATGGAGGGTGCCCATTTTACATGTTGATAGATTTTCAGCCAAAACCAAAAACTGTTTGAAGCACATAAACACTTCGGACTTTGCTTTGAGTGGATATACCCATGCATGCATGGAAAAATCATCAATGAAAGTTAAGAAGTGAATATAAGAGGGTGTCTACATAGGACCACATACATCACTATGAAAAAGCTGCAATTTTTGAGTAGCTCAAACTAAACCATCTTTTGGGAAGGAGGAACATTGCATTTTGCCCAAAATATAGTCTTCAAAGACATGTTTTTTGGGCGCCTCAAGTTTGGGCAAAGAGGACACCATTTCAGATTTTTGCAGGCATAGCAAACTAGGAAAATTCAGATGACCAAAGTGTGCATGCCAAAGCTTTGCATCTGACATAGCTAGAGAATCATGTACTACACATGATGAATCGTTCATAGTTTTTTCATAGTCTATGAGATTATACAACCCACGACATAAAATGCCAAAAGCAATAATCACGTCGCCATTTGACAGATCATGAACTGTACATCTGTCATCAACGAATTTTACAACCAATCCAATGTTGGCTAATGCAAAAACTAATAACATATTTTTCTTGATCCTTGGCACAAATAAAGCATCTAACAAAGTGAAAGAACTACCACGAGCAATAGTCAGAATGATCTTACCAACTCCCATGACAAGATAGGAGGAGTTGTTGGTGCATGTGACAGTATTCCCTGTAGGGGCAGGCTCAAGTGAAGTGAAGAAACTGTGTTGCAAGATAGTATGTTTGGTTGCCCCACTATCAAAATACCAAACATCTGAGTCTATTGCAGACATACACTACTCATGAGAAGATGGGTCAAAATTGGAAACAATAGCAAACACCCATTCTTCATTTTGCACAAGATTTATAGACTCTGTTTTCAGTGTAGAGGCCTCTGCAACAACCATTCCAACATTTGCAAATTTCTGCTTACTAGTAGATGAGGTCCATTTACCTTTGCCCTTCTGACTAACCAGGAAAGCTTGATCTGCAACATGCATAATTGTTGGTATATTTAGGTAGTGATGTGTGTGAACACACTAGGACCACTGGGGCACTTTTTTCCTTCTTTAGGAGGTTTTTTCCCCCAGCTTGTATATACACCTATTGCCCTAATGGGCTACTTATCTTTTTACATTCTAGTGGTAATACATTCAATATTGTGTGTTGTGCTCCAAGCTTCTTCTTTTTCCTTCTGTAGCTCACGTGCTTCAACAAACATCTAACTCCAACAATTGGTATCAGAGCAGGTCACTACTTCATCTAGGGCATCGTCAACACCCCTCTGGTCATAGTCTTAGAATCACACAAAATTTGGTATGCATACTTAGGGTGATTAGGAGATCAAAACAACTTTGCTGTGTGTGGTGTCGAAATCGCGACTTGAGCTCGATTCAGCCTTCGAATGCACTATGGTAGTGCTTGTGCAGGCTGTTTCTTCTTTGTGATTGTTGTAATCTTCTCTAGACTTGTGTTGTTAAGGGTTCCATGCGTCTTTTTATTCTACATCCACTCACATAATTCGACATTAATTCTCCATATATATTTGCCAATTGAACAACTCCACTAGGGTTGATCTTATGCAGAATGTAAGGGTCATGTATGTGGGTACAATTAAGACCAAGCCCACATACTTGGTTAATCAACACATCTCTTATGTAACCCCATGTGATCAATCTCTTGTAAAAATCATTTAGAATTACCTTTGTAAAAGTGTCCTACAACCACGAGGAAGTTAGGAAGCATCAAATTTCAAAGTTTTTGGTTGTTGACTAATGAGAGAATATATCCTATACTTTAGGATTCACTTTTAGGTAGACATCTTTGAATTTGAATTCAAATATTTGCTCCAATTACAACTATAAATGAGGATGACATGACCCGCAGGATATCTCAACTTTTGGAGATCCTTAGAGAAGACATACTATGATTTGAGGAGCTTACTCTATAGCTGACTCATACCCCTCACATTGTGCAATGTATCATTGCCAATGACATTGTATTTGTACATGTTTTAATATATACTTTCTATCATATTTTCACCTCACCTCTATGTCATGACCATATTAGAATAGTGATTTTCTCAGAGCTTGTTCTCAATGCATGATTGATTATTTGTCATGATTTAAAGCGAGTAGATTCAGCATATTGTCTACTACATGCCTACAAAATTTCATTAGCATTGCTTCTTTGAATAATGAAATATGAACACATCATTACTCTTTGGTCTGTTGACTATTGCACTCGAAAAATGTCAGGACTATAGTATGATTTGCTAAACACCATTCTCTGCGTGGTCTATCATTTTTTATGAAATCACTCATGATTGGTAGCTTTCTAAGCTAATTAGAATTTACCAAAAGGAATTAAGCTAATTGATGCTGTGCTCAGAGAACTGTTCAAAACATTGAACAGGTGTAGGAACAATAATAACAAGTTTTTTGGTCTTGGATCAATCTCTACCTATCTGTTTTGATCCATTGATTAGTGGATCATGTTCCAAGCAACATGCGTGATTATTTACAATCATTAGCTAGCTAAAGAAGCCCACTACAATCTCTAGCAATCATTCTTGGTAGATGTGAAGCAAGATTAAGCAACACCACCTCATTTCTAAAGATTATCCAGGATCTCCTCCAACAGTGGTATCAGAGCAACAACAAGCAAGATGGGAGATGGATTTCCATCCTTCATTGATAAATTGGACAAAAACAACTACTCAGCATGGTCACTAAGGATGAAAGCCTACCTTCAAGGGAGAAGACTATATGATACATCTGAGGAGATGAAGAGATGCCAACGTTCAAAGCAAGCATCAACCTACAAGGGAAGAGCAAGCAAAATTGACCACATTTTATGCAAAGGATGCTCTTGCTAGGTCTTATCTACTAAACTCAATCTCTAATTTTTTGATGCATCACATTAGGAATTGCAAGACCTCCCAAGAGACTTGGGAGGTACTCTCATCATACTTCTCATCAAATACAAGGGCAAGGAAGAATCAGTTATGGAAGGAGTTTACAACTCTAAAGAAGCAACCAAAGCAAGGAGTGGTTGATTATGTAACCAAGATGAAAGATGTAGCTGACCAGCTTGCAAGCATTGGAGAGGAGATAGAAGAAGAACACATAGTAAGGCATATCATTAATGGCATCAAAGCTGATGATAAGTGGGAGTCATTCACCACAGCAATGGACCTCTACATGGAAAAGCTCAACAAGAATGGTGAAAATTCTAGAGGTAATCAATCTTCTGCCCTTTATACAGATAAGAATAAAAGTAAAGATAAAGGTAAACTCAAGAAGAATGTAGGTGAGGCTAGTACCTCTCAAGTCAACTACATAGGTAGAGGAAGAGGTGCTAGAGGAAGGGGCAGAGGAGGAAAGCAAGGCAAGGGGAGATCCTACAACAATCCACCTTGCAATATTTGTGGCCTTACCAACCACACCACAGAAGGATGCTTCAAGAAAACAAGGAATCAAAGGGGAAGAGGCTTCCATAGAGGTAGCTATGGACAATCCAGAGGCAGATACAACAATGGAGGAAGCAACTACAATCATAACTACAATCAAAGCTACAAAAATAACAATTATCAAGGAGGTTTTAGAGGAAGAAGAGATTACAATAACTATATAGAAGACCAAGAATATTCTCTACTCATCATGAATATGACATCCAAGCAAGGTAAAGATGATGAACATCTTTTCTATATTGAATCAGGTTATTCCAATCATGTGGCAGGAAATGTAGCTTTATTATCTGACCTTGAAGAACCCTAAGGGAAGCATGAAGTACAGACAAGTGATGACACTAAACACTCAGTCAAGCAAATTGTGTCAAGACTTCTAATAACATGAACCTCTTGAGAAAAGTTTTGTATGTGCCAAATTGTTGAAAAAGGCTTACAAGTTAGATTCACTAAGCATGGAGCATATGTGGAAGACCCTCAAGAAGGCTTCAGAAGGATTGCTAAAGGTGAGAAATCTGGTAGATTATTTACATTTGAGGTTGAAGACACCAGGAACATAACACTTTTTAACTACAAGGATAGAACCCTATCTGAGCTTGAGATATGGCACAAAAGGCTAGGACACATAGGGGAAAAAACACTAAAACAAATGCAACACATGATATACAAATGTGGAGCATGTCAATTTGGCAAAGCTCACAGGTAACCATTCAACAGAAAGGGATACATGCATGAAGACTATTTGGAACTTGTACACACTTATGTGTGGGGTCCTAGCAAAGATCCATCAATCTCTGGTTCATGGTACTATGTTTCATTTATTGATGATTATAGTAGATGGACAATCCTTTATTTCATGAAGCATAAGGATGAAGTATTTACATGTTTCAAAAAGTACTTGGCACTAGTTGAGAACCAAATAGGAAGAAGCTTGAAAAGGATCAGATCTGATGGAGGTGGTGAGTAGTTTTCACATGAATTTAATTCATTTTTAGAGGACAAAGGTATGAAGAGGGAAGTAACAACAAGATATACTCCTGAATTGAATGGAGTAGCAGAGAGAAGAAACAAGTTAATAGTTGAAGCTGCTAGATCAATGTTGAATTAGAAGAAGCTACCTAATTACCTATGGGTAGAGACTGTTTCCACAGCCACCTACTTGGTCAATAGGCTCCCATCCAAATCCTTGGATGATATGACACCCTATGAAGCATGGAATGGCAGCAGACCCTCTTGGACCATTGCAAAATATTTGGGTGCATTGCTTATGCACACATTCCCTCATAGATTAGAGGGAAGCTTGATCCTAAAGCTAAAAAATGTAGATTCATTGGGTATGATCAAAACCACAAAGGCTACAGGCTATACAATCACACTATCAAATCATTTATAGTTAGTAGGAATGTAGTGTTTGACGAAAATAATTCATGGCTTGAAGATGATTGCAAGAAGGTCAAGTTACCTTATGATTTGGAAAATGATTTTCCAACCCTCGCTCAAGAAGATCAACAATTACTAGAAGACATCAATTTGGAGGATGAAGAGCAAATGGATTTCAAGGCATGGAAGTCAAGAGGCAAGACCAAAGTCAAGCAATCGGAAGACATGCCAAAATCCTCCAACCAAGCACTCAGGAGATCTCAAAGAGAAAGAAAAAAGCCCATAAGGTATGGTTGTGATACATCATTATTCACCAAGCATTCTGTGTATATCACTAAAGACTCTATGACAAAAGAACCTTCTTCATTTGAAGAGGCTAGTAAACTCATGGAGTGGACTATGAAGAAAATTTTTCACCTATGGCAAAGATGCAAACAATTAGGGTTTTGGTAAGCATTGTTTCCTCTAAGAATTGGAATCTATATCAGTTAGATATCAAGAATGCATTCTTAAATGGATGGATATAAGAAGAAGTGTATATGGCACAACCACTAGGTTTTGAAGATGAAGATGAAACATGTTATGTATGCAAGCTAAGGAAGGCACTTTATGGTCTAAAGCAGGCTCCTAGAGCTTGGAACCATAGGCTTGTTACCTATTTATAGGATCAAAACATTGTGGCTAGCAAGGAAGACTCTTCTTTGTTTATAAAGAAGACCAACTCAGAAGTTATCTACTTATGTGTCTACGTGGATGACAATATCATTACAGGGAATGATGCTAATGGTATCAAGTAGGTTATACTAATGGAAGAATTTAAAATCAATGATCTCGGTTTATTAACTTACTTTCTTGGCTTAGAGCTTGTATACACAGACTATGGTATATTTATTACTCAGAGAAAGTATATACATGATATGTTGATAAAGTTCAAGATGGAGAATACCAAAATTGTAGGTACACCCATGGAACTTACAGGTTACCAAAACCTTGTAGAGAGCCTCAACTATGCTACCCTAACAAGAGTAGACATTGCTTATGGAGTAAGTACATTGAGTCAGTTTATGCATGCACCAAGGAAACCTCACATGGAAGCTGCCAAAAGGGTGCTAAATTATCTAAAGGGTACAATGAATGAAGGATTGTTTTATCCCTTCACTTCTGACGTAGATATAAAGATGTATTCTAATGCAGACTGGGTTGGCTCCAAGGATGATAGAAGGAGCACTTCAGAGTACCTATCTTTTGTAGGTTCAAAGCTTATATCATGGTAAGTGTGGCCTTATCATCCACAGAAGCAGAATACAGAGGTTTGGCAAATGCAACTCAAGAAGCTATGTGGCTTAAGCAAATATATGCAGATTTGGGGATACATTCTTGTACTCCAATAATCTTTGGAGACAACACTAGCTCACTTCATTTGGTTGTTAATCATGTATATCATGCAAGGACTAAGCACATTGAAGTGCACTATCATTATGTAAGGGAGAAATTGCTTAGCAAGGATATTCAACTATCCTATGTATCAACTCATTTATACTGTGCAGATATACTCACAAAGTCTTTGGATGGAACCAAGACGAACAGATTCAAATTGATGATTGGTTTGCACGAAATCAAGGAGGAATGAAGACCAAGATGTTAGGCTTAAGGGCGAGCTGTTGGCACAATTATGACCAAGCCCACATAATTGGTTAATTAACACATCTCTTATGGAACCCCATGTGATCAATCTCTTGTAAAAATCATTCATAATTACCTTTGTAAAAGTGTCCTATAACCACGAGGAAGTTAGGAAGCATCAAATCTCAAAGTTTTTGGTTGTGGAGTAATGAGAGAATATATCCTATACTTTAGGGTTCACTTTTAGGTAGACATCTTTGAATTTGAATTCAAATATTGGCTCCAATTACAACTATAAAAAAGAGGATGACATGACCCATGGGATATCTTGACTTTTGGAGATCATTAGAGAAGACATACTATGATTTGAGAAGCTTATTCTATAGCTAACTCATACCCCTCACATTGTACAATGTATCATTGCCAATGACATTGTATTTGTACATGTTTTAATATATACTTTCTATCATATTTTCACCTCACCTCTCTGCCATGACCATATCAAAATAGTGATCTTCTCAGAGTTTGTTCTCAATGCATGATTGACTCTTTGTCATGATTCAAAGCATGGCAGATTCAACATATTGTCTAGTACATGAGTAAAAAGTTTCATTAGCATTGCTTCTCTGAGTTGTGAGATATGAACGCATCATTACTCTCTAGTTTGTTGAATGTTGCACCCCAAAAATGTTGAGACTATAGTATTATTTGCTAAACACCATTCTCTACATGTAGTATATCATTTTTTATGAAATCACTCATGATTGGTAGCTTTATAAACTAGTTAGAATTTCCCAAAAGGAATTAAGCTAATTGCTGCTGTGCTCAGAGAACTATTCAAAACATTGAACAGGTGTAGGAACAAGAATAACAAGTTTTTTGGTCTTGGATCAATCTCTACCTATCTGTTTTGATCCATTGATTAGTGGATCATGTTCTAAGAAACATATGTGATTATTTACTAGCTAAAGAAACCCACTACACTCTCCAGCAATCATTCTTGGCAGGTGTGAAGTAGGATTAAGCAACACCACCTCATCTCTAAAGATTATCCACCATCTCCTCCAACAATGTACCCTCTTCTCTAATTTTTTGCAATGTTCTTTTAATGTGTATGTTAGGACTAAATCTCCTTCTTGTAAATCTCTCTTTTATATGTAGATCATGATATGCCTTCAGTCTTCTCTTATCTGCATATATACTCATAATAACTTGTAATTTGGATTCTAACTCCATATTCCTATTAGATAGCTCATGTCCTGTCCATTTCAATTGACTCCCTATCCTTAGAGTTGGTATAAGGAATTCCATGGGTAGAACTGAATTTAGCCTGTAGACTAAATTGAATGGAGTAGTTCCAATTGAAGTTTTATATGCCACTCTATATGCCCAAAGGACATGATATAGATGCACATTCCAATCTATTATTTTAGTATTCACTAGTGTATAGAGTACAATGCATAACAATTTATTGGTACTTTTTGCAAGACCATTGGTTTGTGGATGATAGGGTATATATTTCTTGTGTAGATCTGTCAATGTTTCAATTACTTGATTCAGAAAATGAGTTCCTCTATCACTTACCAATTCTATTGGTAATCCATATCTAGTGACTACATATTCATACAAAAACTTGGATGTTGTTTGAGCATCACTCTTCACTGTGGCTTTTGCTTCAACCCACTTTGTTAAATAATCCATTGCCACTATTATATATTCTGCATGAGAGTTTTTAGATGGTGGGTGTATAGGTCCAATGAAATATAATCCCCATTTAATAAATACTCTAGCACATATTAAAGGTTTGAGAGGCATTTCATCTTTCCTAATCGGGGGTTTAGTTCTTTGGCAAATATCACATCTTTGTGCATACAATTTAGCATCTCGGAATAAAGTAGGCCACCAAAATCTTGAATATAGGATTAATTTAGCAGTTCTCTCACTTGAGAAGTGACCTCTTGCTACACTTGAGTGACAATTCCAATATTTCTAAGTACCTTTCCTTGAGAACATAGATTCTTAGATATCCATCCATTCCTCTCTTATATAATTGATCATTTATGAGTACAAATCTTGTACTCATCTCTTGCATGTTTCTTGTGTTTGAATTCACCTTCAAGATTTCCTTGTGAGTATCTTGTTTCAATTGTTTCACAATATGGGTATTTGTTGGCATACAAGCTATAAGAAGAGCATATCAACACAAAGGAGCAGTCATGCACAATCCAGTAACAAGGCCTAATCATTTTTTCCATGAACTATTCCCAACTCAAGTGATTTTCATCGCTAGACAAACATTGTAAATTCCATTTTTGGTAGAATAGACTCCATTTTGTTCAAGCTAAGGAGTCCTCAAGCTTGAGGAGTATTAGAATTAGCTACATACCAATTTTCATAATTTTTAGATTCCGTTTGAGCCCTCAAATAAACTCTAGAACCTAATTTTTAACTAGGCCAGACACTAGGTCTGGACAGGGCCAAAGCTAGTCAAAAAACTATAAATAGAGCTAGAGAGCTCATTTTTGGGGTTGGATTGTTAGTGAATTGAGCTTATCTAAGAGATTTTTTTTGACTAATGCAAAGAACTCCATTGTTCCTCTCTTTGTTCTTGCCTTGTGTGCGCGTGTGTATATGTGTGTGCATGTTTGTGTGTTTCTCACTCATGCACTTGTGCCTTCACTTGCTCATAGTCTTCATACTAGTCCTCACGTCTCCACGGATTGATATTTATGAGGTGGATCTCCTCACATTGGTACTTGCCATTATGCTAGAGTCACACCAAATTTGGTGCTGTTGCCGGGGAGAGAGCTTCAAGGATGAGTGTGTGATGGTAAGACGTAGAGATGAGACATTGGAGTCATAGGTAAAATCTATACTTTTCCTTATTTTTCTTCGTTTTTTCTTGTTTTTTGCATCACCATCATCATCCTCACCATCTCCCACTTCCATCTCTGCCTTTCCCAAAAATTTTAGTTTTTGATTTTATTCCACTCCCCACCTCATTTCCCTCATTTCACTTGCGAGAGAGAACAAGAGAGAGCTTGTGTTCAATCTGTTTTTGTGTTTTTTTTAACTTTTGATGTAGGTTCTAGCTATACCACCATCTCCAGCGGCTTGCACAGGTACGACAGAACTCTGCACAGGTCCCGAGAAGATGACCTCTATCTATCACGACAGATAGAGAAACTCAGTATTTTTTGTTTGCATGCTTGGCACGATAACCTACACCATTAGATCACTCCAAATCACTAAAATTTTCAAAAAAATTTGCATTTTTTTAGTCTATCATGACAAACACCGTCTATTGTGATAGACAACATCTACCGCGACAGACAGCACCCCATGATAGATAGCGTCTATCACGACAGACACTGTCTATCACGATAGACAGTAGCCCATGACAGAGACCATCTATCGCAACAGACAGAGCCCCATGACAAAGACCATCTATCATGACAGATGAAGACACGACAGATGATAGACACCATCTATCGTGACAGGCACACGTCTATCGTGACAGACAGAGCCCCGTGACAAATAGCATCTATTGCAACAGACAGAGCCCCGTGATAAATACCATCTATCATGACATACCAAAACATGACAGACGATAGATACTGTCTATCATGATAGACACCATCTATCGTGACAGACAAGACCCCACGATAGATACCGTCTATCGTGACAGACACCATCTATCGCGATAGACAGGCCCCACGTGACAATCAACATCTATCGCGACAGACACCGTCTATCGCGATAGACATGCATTTTTGTCCTTTCAGGAGAGTTATCCCACATATGATATACTATTGAGAGCCCCTCCCAAATCTATATAAGCAGGGCCTCTCCCCTCATGTGTACTTGGTTAGAAGCTTGAGGAACCTACTCCATGCTCTTGGCAAGCTCATTTCAAATCCACATGAGTTTACCCATTTCATGGTCTACTCATTTTGTGTCTCACACATTCTTTGTTTTGTGAGAGTACTTTACTTTTCATTTTGCTTCCGCATGAGTACTCTCTACATGGTATCAGAGCGCTAGGTGGAGGTCTTGGTGGTAATTTTGGTGGTGGTGGTGCTTGACTGGTGGTGGTGGTGCTTTCTCATCTTAGAGAGAAGCTTTTGCCATCACTTTTGTGCTCTTTGGGCCTCATTTTGCCCATTTGCCCACCCCCCCACCCCTTCTTTCTCATCCTTTTGTACACCCTTTATTCCATTTTCCCCTCCTTCCTACCCTCTTTGTTAATTGAGTGTGATATATTTTCATTTTCAAGCACACATATGTAGAGGTGATAACAATTCACGTTATTTGAAGTGTTTATAAACACTGTTGGAAAGAGATTCTTAGCATTTATTGTGCATTCCCGAATGTTTAGTATGTACACACACTTATTCCTTGAAGTGTTGTTTGGAACATCTGTCCATCATCAAGAACACTTCGAAATCTGTTCTTCTTTGAGTGAATTGTAGCCGTGTGTACACAGGCATGCAAAACTCTCTGCTATACAGGCATTCATTATGGTGCAAAACAATTGATAGCAGGAAGAGAGAAAGCATATCATCTGGTGCCTCCTTTATGGCAAAGTGCCTCCTTTATGGCTAGCACTTTGCATGGGAGTGCGGCTTTTGCTATGTAATTACTAGAACATGCTGTTTTCCAAAACAAATCGGCTTCTTCACGAGGAACACATGCACCAGATCGGGAATAGATTGACAGAGCAATCATGCATCAGACGAATTGAGAAACTGTGGAGGTGCGATCTAACTGAGAGATGGGCAAGAACTCTAATTTCTACTGATCCGACGCATATTTTGCACTTGAGATGATACAAACAGCCTGCACCGCAGCACCTTCAACTGCGACCTTCATATCTGTGCAATCGTCGTGCAAGCTGTCAAAGGAAATATGACGATTCCCAGCTGACATAGCTACCAGCTTCCCCACGAGTTCTGCTTTGGCATCCTCTCCTTTTTCCTGTGAGCAAAGCTTCTATCGCTTGCATGAGATGGGCCTCGGCCTAATGAAGAAGGCGATGCCGTCAGATGGAGAAGGATAGGCATTGCCTCAGGTTCGCATCTTCTCTGAGTGGTGCCCCCCCTGTATAGAGAATCACCCGAGACAGTATAGGATACTAGAGACATGAATGCTTGGCATTGCTTAAGCGCAGACCATGGCTACTAATCGGGTGTCGCATGAGAAAAAAGAATAGGAATAGTGCAGCGACTCAAGCCCATCTCTGAGTCTTGGGGCACAACAGCTCATCACTTAATAGAGAGAGTGATTCTGACAAGTCGACATATGCGGCCGCATCTGTGGTTCGACAGCTTGTATAAATATTAGCAGTGTCTCGAATGATGTGAAGGGCGTGTGTACAAATAATTCGCTCACTGACAGATAGGAACTCTAGAAACTTTCTCAGAATCTTCTGTTACGTATTTAATACAAGCAATACTTTTGGATTGGCTCTCCATGTTCTCCTCAGTCCTGTGGCAGTCCAATTACTGCATTGAATTTGAGAATCTTGGATCCACGTATTTTTCTCAAGCAAATTTAAACCAGGATTTTTCTCATCCACCTCTTTGAGTCTTTAGCATCTTTTGTAATCCCAACCAAGATATTTTGGCTTGCAATTTTGAATTCATCAATCATTTCTTATCTCACGCAATCACTTAAAGCATTCACCTACACAACATACATTCATTGAGCTCCATTATTGTGAAAGATATACCTTTACCAAAAGTAAGACACCTGTGGGAGTACCTTGTATATTTTCGAGAGGGTCATAACCCTCCCCATCAAGAACACAATTGGCATACACTTTGGCACTAAGTTCCCCATCTTTTGTATCATCAACCTATATAAGAACAACTTTGGGTGTGTGTATGATTGTGGGATTGGAGGCTAGTCTAAGCCCACCCACAAGTTCTCTTTGAGCATCAACTCTCCCCACTCCATGGTGTCTCTCTGTGCACAAGTGAAGGGCTATTCTAAGCCCCCCCGAAGTGTCTCTTCTAATTCTTGGTGCAAGTGAAGGGCTACTCTAAGCCCCCAACCCCCTTTTCCCAAGGAGTTTTTCAGTCTAGTATCAAGTCGTTCGTTTCAAGATTTGCAATTATTTTGAAGGGGTACTTTTGGCACGTATCTTTGATAGTGTTTCTAAACACTTTATCCTCAAAGCTTTGCAATGGCCAAAAGTGAAGGTAGCTCATCATCTATGGCTAGCTTCTTACCCTCTTTCACCCCTATTTTTATGCCTAAGGATGAACGCCTCAATGGACAAAATTACAATCTATGGAAAGATGTCATGTACGCCTATCTCTACACGAATATTCTCCATGAGGTAGTAGATGGGTCAGACCCCGAACCCAATAGGGAAACCACCTTAGAGAATTGGCATGTGTGGAATGTCAAGGACAAAAGAGCTTTAGCTCAGCTGTTACTTGCCTGCGATGAACTGACGAAAGGACATATCACGGCCTGTAAGACGTACAAGGATGCTTGGGATACATTAGCCGCTTTGTATGAAGACAAAACCCCTTCGAAAATATATGCATTAGAGGCCGAGTTTCATAATTTGACAATTAGGCCACACGACACAATTACCAAGGTCATAGCCCAATTTGAGGACTACCAGCGTAAATTAGCACTATGTGGTAGGCAGATCTCTAGTGAAGACATGGCCATTAGACTTCTTAACAATTTACCTAAGTCATACGAGACATTTGTCACAAATTTGTATAATCGCGGCCAAGTCTTATCTTGGAAAGAGGTTCATCGACTATTGCTCCTTCACAACTCGCGAGCCAAATCGACTTCCTCCCAGGAATCTGCCATGAAGGCCAAAGGCCCTAGTGGTTTTTGCTTCATGCTTGGTAGCTCATGCATATCTTGGCTGAGCAAGAAGCAGCATACTGTGGTCACTTCTAGTTGTGAGGCTAAGTATAGGGCAGCTTTCATAGTGACTGTTGAGTGTGTGTGGCTCAGATGCCTTATGGCTGATTTGGGTGTTGGTAAGTCTTGTGCCACCACCATCTTTAATGAGAGTCAAAGTGCATTGGAAATTGCAAGGAACCCTACGTTCCATGCTCACACTAAGCACATTGAGGTGCATTATCATTATGTGAGGGAGAGGTTCTCTACTGGGGAGATCAGCTTGGCATATGTGCCCACGCAGGAGAACATTAAGACCTTTTTAAGAAGGCTCTACCTAGGGAGAAGTTTGAAGCTTTTTGCAAAGCTTTGGGCTTACTTCCTTTTGTGGAGTGATTTCCACATAGCTTGGCACTTCCTTATACATGAGTGCCAGGTCCTTGTTCACCGCATCACTCCCAGGGGGGATTTGTTGATATATTTAGGTAGTGATGTGTGTGAACACTCTAGGACCATCGGGGCACTTTTTTCCCTCTTTAGAAGGTTTTTTCCTCCGGCTTATATAGATGCCTATTGCCCTACTGGGCTACTTATCTTTGTACATTTTAGTGGTAATACACTCAGTATCGTATGTTGTGCTCCAAGCTTCTTCTTGTTCTTCTTCCTTGTGCTATTTGCATGCTTCTGTAGATGTCTAACTCCAACAAAAACAAGAACCAGGAAGGATACTAGAGAGAAGGCCAATCATAAGTGGGCTAAGAAGTTATCTGAACTAAAAGAAAGCTTGAGAGATGTAAAAACAAAAATAGCAGACATTGCATCTCAACACCTCTTGCATCCTGAAACTCCATCCACTCCAATTCATCCCACCCCACCACTCATTGTAAATAGACCACAACCAAGGTTTGTTCTCACAGATCCAATCCGAGAAGGCTTGGACATGATGGTCATGGCCTACCAGGCTCAACTTCAAGAAGGGCCAACAATTGCAAACCTAGACAAGAGTTGCCCTAGAGCAGATTTAGAGATTGAACAAACAAAAATGTGCATGAAAATGGTAGAGCTAGCATAGCCTATGCTCGAGACCAATCAATTGTTGAATCAGACAAATTCCATCAAACCATGTTTGCATTTCTAGGGCTTATTAGAAAGATTAGAGTAGTTGGTAAACAAGCTGTAAGTTTCTTTACCTCCACAGGCTCAACTAATTGTTGAAGGAGAAAACTCACCACCAACAAAAGCTTACGTTCCTGATTCCATAAGCGATGGAACACCTTTTTCAATTCAACAATAATCTCAAGAGTTCTTGAAGGAAATACAAGAAGAGAAATGGGCCAAGGAGAAGGGTAATCCCCATCCTATTCTTGAAATTGATGATCTTCATGATCAATTTCCCCAAGATATTCCATCTTTTTACGGAGACCAAGCAGGGCAACAATAAGATGAAAGATTAGACTTTGAATCTAATTCTTTACAAGAATTGCCACAATTCACAAGCCCAGGGAATGTGAATCTCTCCAGATCAGAGCTCCCACAATATTGGTAAGAAATGAAGACTCAGTGATTCCAAGAAACACTTAGGTTGTGAAGAACACTAAGGTTCAATGTCATCTTACTTTAGAAGAGCTGCTCACAGTAAAACCTGAGTTATGGAATCATGTGGCAAATCAAGTTCTAGAACTTGGTTCCAATGTGTCAAAAGCAAGCTCTAAATAGAAAGTACTAGAGATACCTCTAGAAAAAATAAGGGATATGAGTGAAGGTGAAGAAGATAATACTTATCTTCCAATCACCTACCACGGTTACACAACCAAAGCTATCTTAGATTCAAGTGCTAGTGTTGCAATTACAACCACCTCCTTGTGGAAGCAATGGGGCAAACCCGCATTAAGGCCAACTAGAATGAAGCTTCAAATGGCTGATGGCCATGTTGAAAGACCTCTAGGATTGCTAGAAGGGATAACTCTAACCACTTGTGTGGTAGAGTTTGAACACACCTTTGCTATATGTGACTTTGGAAAAAATAGTGTCTATGAAATGATCATAGGAAGACCCTTCCTATGAAGATTGCAAATAATACTGGATTGGGGAACCAACTCCTTGTACCTGTAGCACTTAGGGGTCACAACGAAGGTCAATCTAAAAGATTATACATTTAGATATGTACCACACCTATAGTGGAATCCTGTCCACAAGGCACCAGAAGATTCAATCTCTTTGCATTTTGAAAGTTCATTTGATCCATCTTGGATTCATGAAGATACTCACTTGTGGATGTGCAAGGTCACAAAGGAAGAGGAAAGATGCCTAAAAGCGAGAGGAGGAAATTCTCAAGAAACTAGATTGGTTAGAGTCCCAGCCTACACATCGATGATCTTTCCAAATGAGGAATTTGAGCTTCATGGTTGGGCAGAAATCTTAGCCACCATGGACATTGTTGTCAATGAAGAAAAGTGGACACCTCATTGTGATGAGGAGGGTTATGGTATCTTTGTGTTCATGTGTGAGCCCTTGCTAGAAGAATGTGACCCTAGTGATGTCATAAAAGAAGAAGAGGACAACAATGATATAGAATCCATTGTGATGGACAATTGCTTTAATTTAGAGGAGCACTATCTAGAAGACATAAGAGTATTTACCCAAAAAGAAGAAGAACCTCTCACAAGCATCAAAATTGTAAATTCAAAGGATGGAAGTGGACGTGGTCAAAAGAAAAAGAAAAGAAAAGTAGTGAAACAAGAAGAGGAGGAATCATTGTTTGAAGTATCAAAGAATTTCAAGAACACCAAAAAATTTTGGTACGAATGCCTAAGAGAGAGGCCATTACAATAGAAGCATATGATACTAAAGAAAAGACCAAAAAAATTGTAGTAACCATTGTAGAGAATGAATAGCTATGTATGTACATAGGACAAGACCTAAGTGCAGAAGAAGAAATAGAGCTTGTAGCTCTATTAAGGGAATATAGGGATGTGTTTGCATGGACCTATAGAGACCTAAAGGGGGTAGATCCAGAAATATGTTATCATATGATCCCCATGATAGTTGACGCCAAGCCCACCAAACCAAAACCCTACACATATAATGACACTAATGCAACCAAAATAAAAGAAGAAATTGATAGACTGATTGAAGCTGGATTTATCTATGAGATTGAGCAGACTGAATGGGTGTCCCCCATCATAGTGGTGCTCAAGAAGAACGGGAATTTGCTAGTGTGTATTAACCTTAAAAAGTTAATGCCACTATGATCAAAGATAGCTATCCGCTTCCAATTACTGAACATCTATAGGAGCATGTTGTAGGCAAGGAAGTTTATAGCTTCCTTGATGGATTTTTAGGTTACAACCAAGTAGCCATTGCCCCAGAAGATCAACACAAAATAGCTTTTGCCATAGAGTCGGGAATCTTTGCATTTCGTGTGATGCCATTTGGGCTCACCAATGCACCTGCAACATTCCAAAGGCTCATGTGCCATGTCTTCAAAGAGTCCTTATGAAAGAGCTTAGAAGTATATGTGGATGATTTATGTGCTCATTCCCAAGAAAGAAGATACCACATCCTTGAGCCCAGACAGATCTTCAACAAGTGTAGAGAATATCAAGTGTGTCTGATCTGAGAAAAGTGTGTGTTCATGGTAAGTCAAGGTAAGATCTTAGGTCATATTGTTTCTAAGAATGGAATATCAACAGACGAGGACAAAGTAAGAGCCATAGTAGAGTTGCAAGGCCAAGGAACATTAAAGAGGTATAAGCCTTTATGGGCCATTGTGGATATTACCATAGGTTTATCCACATGTATGCGATCACAGCTAAATCTCTTTATGCTCTATTGACAAATTTTGAGTGGAACGACGAATGCAAAAATTCCTTCAATGAGCTGAAGAGAGGATTGTGCACAACACCAATACTGAACACTTGTGATTGGAACAAACCATTCCATGTCCATGTAGATGCATCCAATTATGCAATAGGATGTGTGCTAGCACAAACCACAGGGGAAGGAAATGTAGATTTGCCTATAGCATATGCTAGTAGACAGCTAAACATGACTGAACGAAACTATACAACAATTGAGAGAGAAGGCTTAGGCATGGTATATGCTGTGAAGAAGTTTAGACTCTATCCACTGGCCAATAAGTTCAAGTTTTTCACTGATCATCAAGATTTATAATATTTGGTCAATAAACCTTGCAGTACATGATGCTTAGTAAGATGGTTCCTCTTACTAATGGAATATGACTTTGAAGTTATTGCTAGGAAAGGTAGGACCCACCTCAAGGCGGATCATCTTTCTCACATCACTTCAAGAGAGCCATCACAAGGAGTGTCTAATGAATTGACCGATGCTTATCTATTCAATTTACAAGTTGTTCCTAAATGGGCAAATAAGTGGGTACATATCCTAACGTTCGAACCTGCAAATAAGAACATGAAAACGAGCAAAGATGAAATTGTAAAATTAAAAAAATATCAAATATTGGTAGGAAGTATGTACAAACAAGATACAGAGGGTGTATTAGCTTGTTGTGTCGAGGAGGATGAACATAGCAGTTGGTTGCAACAAGCCCATGAAGGATTGCTAGGAAATCATTATTCCACATACTTTGATGCACACATCAAGGATAAAGGATTGAAAGAAGGAGATCTACTACTAGTTTATACACTAAAGCAACATGGATGTAAATTGGAAAAATGAGGATATGGACCCATGGTCATTAATAGAATTTCCACTAGTGTGTGGTTCAATTGGCTACTCTAGAAGGTGACATCTTGCCAATCTATACCAGTGGATGTTGAGTCAAACTATATCAAGAACCTCTTATAGAGGATATGCTGATGAAACTCAACACCTCTAAGAAGCGAAAATAAGAAGAATTAAGGGTTAGAGAAGAAGCACATGCAGAGGCTAGAGAGTGCATTATGCAAAATAAGTTAAGGTGACTAGGTCTAGATGTCAATCGCGAGGCCCCAAGATATCACATGGCCATGTGTCAAACATCAGGTGCAATTGCTTCTCGAATAATTGACAGATGTACCTTTGTGACCATAGATGTGGGACAAAGAAAGAGTGTAAGGATTGTGAGAGCATTGATTGACTCGGGTAGCAATTAGTGCAGTTAGATTTTTTGAAGATGAGGACCTTGCTAAACCATTTGTCTTGGGTCAAGATTGGATCTATGACCATGCAGTTAGTAGCCATCTGCACTTGAATCATTGAGATCATCATTAGCATGAAACAACATGAGATAGCATGAGATTTAATATGTGCTAATTTCATAGTGCTCATGCATTTAGATGCCCATCCGTCAAATTCATCCCCCTGATGCAAGGTGCAAATAATAACCTTTGCAATCCTAATATATTTTTTTGGACTTTATATCAAGAAAACATTAAAGTTAGTAATAGCCAAAGTGAAAGAATAGTTAGTGTTAGTAAATATATTCTAATAAAATAGTACAAATGAAAATATATTCCTGCTCGAGGAAATGTGCACCACTAAATTGAGTTAGAGAAGCAATGTGCTGAATGCAAGGGCTTGCAATGTGTCCATATTGTGCTTAATCTGGGTGCATGCAACCCACTATGTGTGGAAGGGAGATAAAGTTTCTCTAGCCGTTATTTGACTAAACATCTTTCAGTCTCTAGATTTATCTTTGCTTAGTCATTTGGCATTGATCTCTTTCTCTAGTCAGCTTCTTGTGCTTTGGTAGTGTCTCCTTAGCTTTGATTCTACATAGCAAGTTGTTTCGGTCATTCTTCTTCTTTGGTGTGCTTTTCTTTGGTAATCTTTGGTCTGCTGGCATCCTTCCTTGTCTTTAGTGCATATGTTGATCCCTATTTCACTTGAAGACCATTCCTTACTTCCTTGATAGTTTTTTTTGGTACTCAAATTTTTTGGTGTTGTCTTGAGCATCCATTAGCTTCTTTGGCACCCAAATTTAAATCACCTTTGGAGGTAGTTATCATTCTGATTCAAAATCTCTGCCTTACTTCTTCATTTTTGGTTTTCTTTGTAGTGGGCTCCTTTGAATTGATTTATGGTCTTTGAGGTGGTCCTTGCGTATCCATATCTTCTTCTCTTTAGTGGTTTGGTTGCTCTTTGGCTTCCTTATTTTCCTTCTTCACAAGATCTTTCCACTCTCCTCTCTAGAAATTATTGCCTCACTAGAACTCTCTTTAGTGTTGGGTTTAGGTAGAGGTTTTTCCTCAAGAAGACTAAACACTTCTCTATATTCTTTCTTGACAACAATAAATCCTTGAGCCAGATTCAATGTGATCTCAAATTTGTACATCCAATCTTGTCCTAGGATGATTTTTTCTAGAAAATCCGATTCTTTATAGACTAGCAATTTATGTTGCATTGTGTTATTTCCTAGGTGTAAAGATAAGGTTACTTCTTCTAAGCATTTGATGTGATTGCCTCTAATTCCAATCATATATGCCTCCATTGTGGTGATCCACATCTTTGTTTTATCAATTGGGGAAGCATAAATGTTACTTAGGGTTTCTCTTGTGTCAATTAAAGAGTTGACCAAATGATATTCTTCATTTCGAATTCCTAGGTTCATATAGGTTTGTCTTGGCATATTTCCCAATTTCTTGATGTTCATTATGTGGTAATTGGCTATGGAAATCAATTCTTCACCCTTGAGGAATCTCTCATATTGTTCTTGAATCCATTCCTTTCATCTCCTTATTCTCTGTAGGGCTTCTTTTCTAGCTTCCTCTCAAATTATTTCTTCCTCTTTTTCACGGTTTTGCACTCCTAAGAGTCTAACTAACATTCACTCTATAATAGGTTTGCTATATCTCTTTACTTGGCTTTTGCTTATATAATTTGGTAGAATATCTCCATTAAATGATGCTAGGTTGATAGCTCCATCTGAATAAATTTGATTGATAATTAAAGGACCATAACCTCTTTGTTGGAGTTTTTGCATGAGATCCACTTGTTGAGGGAATAATAGGTCCAATAAAATATATTCCCTATCTTGATAAAGCTCTCGCACAAAATATTAGTCTTAATGGCATATCATATCTCCTAATTGGGCATTGGATAAACACAACTTCTCACATAATTTTTTGCATCCATATGGAGATTTGACCACCATAAGTGTGCAAAGAGAATCATCTTTACAATCTTATCAATTGAGAAAAAACCTCTAGCTGCTCTTGCACGAGCCATTTCCAATATTGGAAGATACTCTCCTTTGTGAACACATATTTGTAGTTGATTATACTTTCCTTGTTTAAAAATTTATTTTTCCAATTATGACATAATCTCTACTTTGCTCTTCTAGAGCTCACTTCCTAGCTAGGCTTGCTCCTTGTGGATACATTCATGACTTCAGGAACTCTATCATTGGTTTACTCCACTCACCTGCTATTGTGGTATAAGAGTGTTCTTTTGGTGAGGACTTGGCATAAGTTGCACTTAGATAGATAATTTTGTACTTCTTTCTACGTGTCTGACCAATATTCTCCTAAACATTGCAACTCTTGGGTACTTCCATTTATTCCTTTATGATTTCTATATTAATTTATACGAGCTTGATGAATTAGATTTTCTATTTCTTTATCCTTTTCACATCTCAATAAGACTCCATTAGAATCTTTGAAATACAAGCTTCATGCACTATGTGAAGGTTTCTTGTTTTCCAAAGTTATTTTCCCTTCTTAGGGTTGATTTGATGGCTTGGCCCATGTATAAGCATAGGTACCAATTCTTTATCCCATGATGGACATACTTCTAGGTTGAACATCTATCTAGTGTGAAGGGAGATGGGTGATACACTCCAAAGATGTGCTTGATGGTACAAAAACTTGCTATACACCTACCAAGATAGCTTCAAAGATTATAAGTAAACACCTTGTGATTTCTAAGGATGCATATAAATCATCCTATTGCTTAGGGGTATTAATCTCAAACCGATTCATCAAAACAGGCTAGTTGATACAAAATAGATGAAGCAAAAAACTTGCTATTTTGAGATGAATTGCACTCTAGAAATTAACTCAGAGCTCAGAGCCTGCTCAAAATTGAACAGATATATTTTACAAAATTTTAACTAGATATATAATAAATTTAAAGCAACAAATTTGATGAATTTTGTTGTACCATACTGAGAGAAATCAATTTAGCAATATAAGGGTGTGATCTCGACATTTTAGGAGTTAGTTGCCATTATACCTAGTCATCTTCAAATGAATGTAACTCATAGAATAATAAACAAATGATGATGAAAATTAGTGGGATAAAAATAGACTTATCAAGTTACCTATAACAATTTAAAGCTTAGCAAAAGATCAAGTATATGCAGAGAACTCACTCACTAAAGTTGACTAAAAATGAGAATCAGAACCTGTAGCGGCAGACAAGAACAACTTCAAAGTATAGCTTGAAAATCAATCTGTATTGAATATATTGTACATGACATGAATGGATATGAAGCTTGGGAAGAAGGAGCACAATGTGTGACTCACTTGTGTCTTGGTGCTTGATCAAAATCTCTCCAGAATGTAGCTCTAAGTGCTGCTCTAATCCACGACTATACATAGGTGTTTATATAGTGATACTTGAATTCAGATCTTGGAGGGATTGTACCTAAAAGTTCCTCTAAAGTTAAGGAATCATCTAGCTAATCAATCAATCCTAACTCAGCTCGTAATTTGTGCCTACCATGGCCATAATTTTCTTCAAATACTTTTACTTTTCAAGGTAATAAATTTTCAAGAGTTACAAGAACATGTTTCTATGTCTCTCTCATTGAGAGTGTGCATAAGTAATGCTTTACATTTATGAATGATCAATCACTAGGCTTGGATGAAATACACCAATAGCTCCACCGCAAGCTTGCTATGCTTGATTCTTCATTCCTCCTTGATTTCTATCAATCCAATCATGCCTTTGAACATGTTTAGATTGATACCATCCAATGACTTAGTTACATATCTACACATTGAATATTACTGGAAACATCGGATAATTGAATATCCTTGCTCATTAGCTTCTCTCTCACATAATGATAATGGACTTAAATATTCTTGGTTCTAGCATGGTAAATTGGATTAGCTGCTAAGTGAAGTGAACTTATATTATCATAAAAAATATGAGGAGCTCAGGTATGTAACCCCAAATCAGAGTATAAGCATTTTAATAACATAGCTTCTTGAGTTCCATTTGCCAATCCTCTGTATTCAGCTTTAGTAGATCATAGAGGAACATTTGGTTGCTTTTTTGAAGACCAAGAGATTAGTTTTGATCCTGCAAATGACAAATGACCTGAAGTACTCTTCCTGTCATCCTTTGAACCAACCCAATCTGCATCTAGGTAAATCTTGATATCAATTTCAAAGGTGAAGGGGTAGAAAACCCTTCATTGATGGTGCCCTTCAAGTATTTGAGCACTCTCTTGGCTGCTTCCATGTGTGGCCTCCTTGGCTTGTGCATAAATTGACTGAGTATGCTAACATTATAGCATATGTCCACCCTTGTGAGAGTTGCATAGTTCAAGCTTCCTACCAATCTTTGATAGCTTGTGACTTATCTTATGATTCAAATCCATGGGTGTACTTACACACTTAGTATTCCCCATTTTAAATATAGAAAGCATGTCATGTACATACTTCCTTTGAGTGATGTAGATACCATAATCTATATAGACAACTTCAAGTCCAAGAAAATAAGTGAGAGGTCCAAGATCGCTGATCTTGAATTCATCCTTCATTTCAGCCTTTATCTGTTTAATCCCATTGACATCATTCCCTATTATTATAATGTCATCTACATATAGACAGAGATATATAATCTCTGATCAGTTCCTCTCGATGAATAAGGATGTGTTTGCTTTGCTAGCTTTGAATCCTTGGTCCTGCAAGTAGGTAACTAGTCTGTGATTACAAGCTCTTGGACCTTGTTTCAAACCATACATATCCTTTTTCAATTTACATACATAATTTGGATGATGTGCATCTTCACAACCAGGTGGTTTTGCCATAAAAACTTCCGATGAAATCCAACCATTGAGAAATGCATTCTTTACATCTAGGTGATATAGCTTCCAATTCCTAGATGTAGCAAGGCTAACAAGTACTCTAATGGTATGCATTTTAGCAACAGGTGAGAAGGTCTCTTCATAGCCTATGTCATGCATTTGGGCAAACCCCTTGGCTACTAACCTTGCCTTGTATCTATTAATACTACCATCTAAATTCCTTTGTACTTTATAGATTCACCTTGATCCAATTACCTTCATTGATGGCTTTCTAGGAACAAGTTCCCATGTGTCATTGTCTGAGCATGACAATTTCTTCATCCATTGCTTCTCTCCATTCCTTCTTACTTTGAGATTCTTCATATGATGTTGATTCTTCATTTTTGGAGTCCTTAGCCATGTAAATTGAATGCTTTGTGACCAAAGAGGTATCAAATCCATATCTCTCTGATTTTTCTCTCTCTCTCATTGATCTTTTGAGTGGTTGATGAGAGATTTCAAATCCTTGAGCTAAGTCGTGCACCTTAGCCTTACCTTTGATCTTCCATAGATTCAATTTCTCTAAATATGTCAAGTCATCTTCAGAGTCACTATCTTCATGATGATTTGATTCCTTCATTGGAAGGGATGGAAAGTCTTCTTCCAAGTCATAGGGTAGCTTCACTTTCCTATCATCATCAAACCAAGATGTATTTTCATCAAATACTACATCCCTACTAACTAAACAACCTTTGTTAGAGGGATTCTACAATCTGTATCCTTTTTGGTTTTGATCATATCCAATAAAGATACACTTGTATGCTTTGTGATCCGATTTCCCTCTTATTTAAGAAGTTATGTGAGCATAAGATAGAGATCATATCCAACAAAGATACACTTCTCTGCTTTGGGATCCAATTTCCCTCTTATTTGATAAGGTATGTGAGCATAAACTAGACATCCAAAGATTTGGAAATTCTCTAGATTTGGCCTTCTTCCATTCCATACCTCATAAGGAGTCATAACATCTAAAGACTTTGATGAAATCAGCTAAGAAATATTCTCCACCACCATCTGCTCTGATCTTGAGACATCTACCTGTTTGATTTTCTACAAGAGCAAGATACTTTTTGAAACAATTGAAGACTTCATCCTTATGCTTCATAAAGTATAGAATTGTCCATCTACTACAATCACCAATAAAATATACATAATATTTTGAACGTGAAATAGAAGGTTCTTTGCTTAGACCCCACACGTCTGTGTGAACAAGATAAAATAATTCTTGATGGATATAGCCTTTCCTATTGAAGGGTTGTCTATGAGCTTTGCCACATTGAAAAGCTCCACACTTGTATATCATATGTTCTTTTGTGATTTTGGAAAATCCAAGTACACTTTGATCCTTGCAAATTTGTTTCAAAGTTCTCTCACCAATATGAGCAGCCTTTTGTGACATACCTCCAATTCAGAGAGTGTTTGAGATCCATAGCTAAATAATTCTATGTTCTTGGTGTCCTCTACTTCAAAGGTGAAGAGTCTTCCTATCTTTTCTTCCTTGGAAATTCTTCTAAATCCTTGCTTAGGTTCTTCCACATATGTTCCATGTCTTGTAAACCTAACCTGCAATCCTTTCTCCACAAATTTTCCAACACGTATCAAATCTTTGGTTATGGTAGGTACATACAAAACCTTGCTTATAATATTCATATTTCCATTTGATGTAGTGAAATTACCTACTTTCTCCACTGAATGTCTTGTATCATCACCTGTTTGCACTTCATGTTTATTTTTGGGATCTTCTAAATCAAAGAGCAATGCTACATTTTCTGATAATTTATGATTTGAGCACCTTGAGACAATATAGAAAACATGATCATCATCCTTACCTTGATTCAATGATAGGTTCATGAGGAGTAGTGAGTCTTCTTGACTTTGATCTTCAATGTAGTTGTTGTAGTCCTTTCTTCCTCTATATCCATTTTGATGATTATTATTGTTGAACTAGTAGTTGTTGTTGTTGTATCCTCCATTGTACATGCCTCCATTTGATCCATAGACACCTCTATTGAATCCTCTTCCTTTGGAATTCATTTGGTTCCTGTAACATCCCTCAGTGGTATGATTAGAGTAACCACAAATGTTACAAGATTGCAATTTTTGGGGTCTCCCCCTACCTTGCTTTCCTCCTCTACCTCTTCCTCTAGCTTTCCCTCTACACGTGAAGTTGGCTTGGAAAGAACTACCTTCATCTTCATATTTTTTAGACTTTGGCTTATCTTTAGCTTAAGCTTTATCAAAGTATAAGGTAGGAGACTGATTACCTCTTGAGGATTCACCACTCTTGCTTATCTTTGCTTCATGTGTGAAGAGTTGGCCCATAAGAGTGTTGAGGTTAGGCACTTGCATGTCCATGTATAGGTCCATGATAGTTGTGAAGGATTCCCACTTGTCATCAGCCTTGATTACATTGATGATTTGCCTTATGATTTTCTCTTCTTCAATTATCTCTCCAATGCTTCCTAACTGATCAAAGATCTCCTTCATTTTGGTGACATAATTAGTCACACTTTTCTTTGGACTTTTCTTCAAGGTAGTAAACTCCATCCATAGCTGTTTCTTCCTTGCTCTTGTATTTGAAGAGAAGAAGAAAGCAAGTGCTTTCCAAGTTTCTCTTGAGTTCTTGCATCCTTTTACATGAGGTAAGAGAAAATTAGAGATTGAATCTAAGATGTAGGACCTAGCTTGTGCATCCTTTGAGCACCAAGTTGTAAGAATTTCTTACTCTTCATGTGATGGTTCTCCTTTGGTTTTCATTGTTCGCATGACTTCATCTTCAGATATGTATCAAATAGACTTCTCCCTTGAAGGTAGTTGTTTCTATCCAGTTTGTCAATGGTGGAAGGAAATCCATCTCCCATATTGATTAATCTTTGCTCTGATACCACTCTAAAGGGAGAGGGGTGATACACTCCAAAGATGTGCCTGATGCTACAAAAACCTCCTATACACTTGCCAAGATAGCTTCAGAGATGATAGGTAGACACCTTGTGCTTGCCAAAGATGCATATAAATCATCCTAGTTCTTAGGTGTATCAATCTCAAATTGATTCATGAAAACATGCTACTTGATACAAAATGGATGAAGCAAAAGACTTGCTATTTTGAGATGAATTGCACTCTAGAAATTAACTTAGAGCTCACAACCTACCTACCCAAAATTGAATAGAGATTTTTTGCACACTTTTAATTAGATAAATAATTAATCAAAAGCAACAAGCTTTAATGAATTGATGAACCATATTGAGAGAAATCAAATTAGCAATATATGGGTGTTATCTCGACATTTTAGGAGTTAGCTTCCAGTATACCTAGTCATCTTCAAATGAATGTAACTCACATAATAATAAAAAAATGACAATGAAAATTAGTATATGAGAATAGAATTATAAAATTACCTATATCAATTTAAAGCTCAACAAAAGATCAAGTATATATAGAGAACTCACTCACTAAAGTTGACTAAAAATGAGAATCAGAACATGTAGCAATAGACAAGAACAACTTCAAAGTATAGCTTGAAAATCAACCCGTATTGAACATATTGTTCATGATATGAATGGACATGAAGTTTGGGAATGAGGATCACAATGTGTGCTTCACTTGTGGCTTGGTGCTTGATCAAAATCTCTCTAGAATGTAGCTCTAAGTGCTGCTCTAATCTGCAACTACATATAGGTGTTTATATAGTGATATTTGAATTCAGATCTTGGAGGGATTGTACCTAAAAGTTCCCCTAAAGTTGAGGAATCATCTAGTTAAGCAATCACTCCTAACTCAGCTCATAATTTGTGCCTAACATGGCCACGAGTTTCTTCAAAAACTTTTACTTTTCAAGGTAATAACTTTTCAAGAGTTACAAAAGCATGTTTCTATGTCTCGCTCATTGAGAGTGTGTATAAGTAATGCTTTACATTTATGAATGATCAAGCACTAGGCTTGGATGAAATACACCAACCTCTAGAAGTTCATTAGTTACACCTGTCAGTGGTTCTCCATGGGTCATCCTTGATAAATGATCGGCTCTAATGTGCATGTTTCCCTTTTTAACTACTACCTCAAAATAGAATTGCATTAATAAGAGAAACCATTGTACTAGCCTTCCTATATTGCAAGGTTTGTTGAACAAGTACAAGAAAGCTTGATGATCAATGAAAAAATTGAATTTCTTGGCTAGCATATAATGTCTAAATTTCTTGATTGCATAGATCATCCCTAATCCTTCTCTATTAGTAGTAGTATAATTTTGTTAAGCTTGGTTCAATTGTCTACTTGCATATGCAAATAGATGATCTAGCTTTGCTATCATCCATTGGTTGTGCCAATATACATCCAAGGGCAAAATTGGAAGCATCCACATGAATATGTAATGGCTTATTCCAATTAGGCACTTTTAGTACTGATGCCAAATTAAATATCTTCTTCAATTCATTGAATGCTTGCTCACATTCATTAATGCATTTGAATTGAGTTAGAAAACCATCCAGAGGTTTGGCTATGATAGCATAAATGTGAATAAATCGATGATAATATAAAAAATGGCCCATAAAGGTTTGCACTCTATGTTTTTGGGTCTTGGTAACTCTATGATCACTTTGATCTTATCTTCGTCTATAGATATACTATTTTTTGATACTACATGTCCAAGTATTTTTCCTTATAGCACCATACAAAAACATTTCTCAGGATTGAAGCATACTTGAAATTGTCTACATTTGTGAAATATGCATCTTAACTCAGGTATGTAAGCAAATCTCTAGGAAGAGAAGGTGCACAGGTCATGTACATATACTTCCATACTCTTCCTTAGGAGTTCTTTGAACACATGACACATCAATCTTTGGAAAGTGGTTGGCACATTGGTTAGTACAAAAGTCATAATCCTAAAAGTTTCTACACCCCATTCAGTAGAAAAAGCAGTCTTACGTTGATCTTCAATAACAATGGCTACTTGATTTTATCTTGAAAACCCATCAAGCAAGTAATTTTTTTAGGTTGATATAAACCCTAAGTTTGCCATTCTTTTTGAGTACTACAATTAATGGAGAGCCATTATGTAAGGTCAATCTCGTGTACAAATCTTGTTGCTAGTAATTTATCTATGTTTTATCTAATCTTGGTTGAGTACACATCATTATATGCGTATGGTCTTTGCTTTGAAGGCTTTGCCTCTAGAGTCATAGGAACCAATGAGAACAAATCTTTTAGGTCTAATCCTTTCAAATCCTTATATGTCCATACAAGTCATCATGGTACTCTCATAGTAATTCCACTAACTTTTGTTCTTGTTCTTTCAAAACATCTTTCCTAATGAATGTGCATCTATCTTCTTTATTTTTTCCTTATTATAATATGCTACTAATTCTATGGTTCTCACTTAGACATTTGAATAGAAAATTTTCACTCTTCTACTTCATATCTCTTGAAGTGTTCAAGAACTTCAAAATATCCCTTTTGATGATCTTCTTTATCTATATCATCATTCTCCTTGTTAGGGCTCTTTGGGTAGTCTTCTTAAGAGAAGACATTGCAACTTTCTTCCACGGAATTTACTCCAAGTTCTGCCAAGTATTTTTCTTTTGAGTCAAACTCACATTCCATTATAATGTTCTAGTAGTCACAATAATCATCATTCTCATCTTCATCATCATCTTCATAAATGTGGAATCATATCCATACCTTTCTGGTTGTCTCTTCTCCCTTGTTGACCTTCTAGGTACTTGCTTGGAGAATTCTCCACATTATTGCATTTTTTCTTTGCCTCTTGACTCCCATATCTTGTAATCCTTTTTCCTTTCATCTTGGTCATCATCTATATCACTTCTTGGATCCTGAACTTGTGTATCATGCCTGTTTCATAATTGATGGAAATTAGAATGAAGATCATATGGTAGAGTCACCTTCCATTTGTCTAGATCATAACAAGACCTCTATTTCTTGGTTGAAGGATTATAGAACTTGCAATCCATCTGAGTTGAATCATATCCAATAAATACTACCTTTGTTGTCCTTTCATCTAGCTTACCTCTTATTTGTGAAGGTACATGAATATAAGCTAAATGATCAAACACCTTGCAACATCCTAGACTAGGTTTTCTTCCATGTCATGCTTCATAAGGGATATACCTTGAAGTGATTTGGATGCTAGTATATTGACATGATACATGGTAGTTGAAATATCTTTTGTCCATAAATAATATGGAAACTTCTTCTCTTCAAGCATTGTTCTAGTTGATCCAACCAATGTCTTGTTTCTTCTCTCTGCATTTCCATGGAGTTGAAGAGAGTAACTAGTGGTCACTTCCCTCTTAATTCCTTTATCCTATAAGAATTCATCAAATTCCTTGGAGAAGTATTCTCCCCCTCCGTCAGATCTGAGTTTCTTGAGTGATCTACGTGTATGATTCTCTACATGTGCTATATATTTTTTGAAGCAATCAAACACTTCATTCTTAATCTTGATAAAGTACAGAATACTCCATCTACTATGTTCATCAACAAATGAGACATAATACCTTGATCATGCCAAAGAAGGTTCGTGGCTTGGCCCCCATACATCTGTATGTACAAAGTGCAATAAGGTGGATGTAGCCTTTGTGGTTAGATGCTTGTCTTTAGGCCTTCCCAATATGACATGCATCACACCTATTGATCATGTGTTGCTTTGATATGTTTGGAGGTCCTAGAGCACTTTGATCCGTGCATATATCCTTCAAGGTTCTTTCATTCATATGTGCTAGCCTCTTATGCCACACTTCAAGATCACTTGGGGTTTGAGACCCAAAATTGAATAGAGCTATGTTCTTGGTTTCTCCTACTTCAAAAGTAAAGAGCCTACCATGCTTCTCACCTCTAGCTATCTTCTTGAATCCTTGACATGGGTCTTCTACAAAAGCTCCATGTTGGGTGAACCTAACTTGCAAGCCTTTCTCAAGTATTTGGCATACATTTATAATGTTTTTTGTATTAGAGGGAACATAGAGTACCTTGCTCAAAATGTTTTGCCTACCATTGGAAGCTTTGACATTACCAATCTTCTCCACATTATGCTTTTTTTCATCTTCTATTTGTACTTCATGTCTATGCTTTGGACTTTCCAAGTCAGATAAGAGAGCCATGTTGCCTATAACATGATTTGAAAATTTTGAATCTATGTAGAATAAATGATCATTTTCTTTACCTTCCTTGTGGCTTAGATTCATCAATAGGAACGAGTTTTCATGTTGTTGATCTTCAGAATAATTTTTGTAGTCCCTTCTATTATGACTTCTATTGTTATTTTTGAAGTTGTGTCCACCCCTACCTCTAGGGCTACCATATCCACCTCTTTCACTTCCATTCTAGGTCTTTCCATTGAACCAATAGTTATGAGTGGTGTTATTGGTCCTATCACATATGGCACATGGTCAAAAATTTTAGTTTTGGTTTTTTCATGCTTTGATCCTTTCTTCTTCCCTTTCCACTTGTTCTTGCTTGCAAAGTTGGCATGGGAAGTCTCTTCTTCACCATCTTCCTTCTTCTTGCCTTTCAATTTCTTGTCATTCTTGTCTGCATATAGAGCATTACCTGAATTACCTTGATAGGGGTTACCTTCCTTTATGCTATTGTTGGCCTCTTGATTGAAAATTTGTCCAAGAAAGATGTTGAAGTCTGGATTTTGTACATCCATGATGAGGGAATAGCCTGTGGTGAAGGATTTTCATTTCTTGTCATTTCTAGTCTCATTGAGAATTTGTCTCATGATGGTCTCTTCTTCAATCAGCTCTCCAATGGATGCCACTTGATCTACAACCTCCTTGACCTTTTAACAAACTATGTGATAGTTTGTTTTGGAGTCTTCTTCATCTGGTTGAACTCATTCTAGAGATGATTCTTTTTTGCTTTGGTACTAGTAGAAAAGAAGTTCTCTAGAGCATCCCAAGTCTCTTGAGATGTCTTGCATCCTCTAATATGACCTTGCTTGGGCATCCCTTGCACAACAAAGTGTGAGCTTATCTATTTCTTCTTGGTTAGGTCCTCCGTTGGATCTTGGAATAGGCATTGCATCATCACCTGAAGCAATCCCATATAGATTTCTTCCTTGCACATAGGCCTTCATTCTGATTTTCCAAGAAACATAGTTGTTTCTGTCAAGATTCTCAATCATTGATGGAAATCCTTTCCCATCTTGAAGTTTCTCTGATACCACTAAAGAGATGGGAGATATTTGGAGAAGCTTGAAAAGGTGGGTTGTCAAATGGTGAAGATGGTCCAAGAAACCAACATAGGACCAGCCCTACCTCTTTGGCTATGCAAAACACACCTTGTGGGCTTGTTATCCATGCAATAAAACCCAATGGGTACTTTGGAACATCAACAAGAAAAAGTTGATGCAAAACAGATAACTTGCACCTTGACTAGCTCACAAAAACCTTCCATATTTGGATGGAAGCTATGACTTGAAACACTTAGAGCAGCCATAACAATTACAATTGAAAAAAATCCTTTTAGGGGAATATCATAAATATGGTTTACTTTCTATAATGCATAAAATCACCAATTTATTTTGATCAATGAATGATAATTTTTTTAACACTAATTAGGTGTGTCCACCTTTTCACGATTGTGCAAAAGATGACCCAAAGACCTTCAACTAGATTTTTCTCTAAATCTAATGAAGCAAATGACTTGAAAATTTACATGCATAAGTTAGAAGCTTCATCCATTACCCAATTTTAAGCTTTGTAGAGAGAGAACCAAGCCCTACAAGATGACTGAGCCTGAGGAAGGAGTAGAGAATTGATGTGGCACCAAGCAATGGCCAAAGGTGTATATGTATTACATCAAATCATCACTCTCCATATGTAAAGCGAATGTGTGGTATTATATATAGCCTTTGTTTTATTTCCATGACTCAAATCTCATGGTTTTGAATTCTAATCCTCGTGGGATTGTTTGTTGAAAATTATTAGAATCTCTTCCTACATTATAAGAAAAGCAAAAGTTGAAGTTATATCTACTTGGTTGATTGATTGAGAGTCAATATCAACTACTTTAAGCTTGTGCATCTTGGAATTTTTACTTTTCTCTTTTACAAAGGTAAATACCTTGGACACAACAACATAAATGATCATAAGTGATCATTCAATCAATACAAAGGCAAGTAGTGTGTGTTGCTCTAGCACAATGGTGAGAACCACGTTAAGAAGCTTCACCTCCTTAATGTCAATCCGAGGGAGAGGTAGGAGTGATATGAAGATCGTGAACGTGAGATGGTGTGAGAGTGAAGGTGAGAAGCACAAAGATGCACACACACATACACACACACAATGAAGAGACAAGCAAGACACAATGGAAGGTGGGAAATTAGCTCTATTACTCAAGAATACTCTTACAAGCTCAAACTAGCTCTACTCTCTTCTTTACTCCAACAAGCTAACCTCAAAAATGAGCTCTCTAGCTCTTTTTATAGTTTCTAGACTAGTTTTGACCGGTTTCACATCTAGTGACCGGCCTAGTTAAAAAATAGGTCCTAGATGCTATTTGGAAGGGTAAACGGTATCTAAAAATAACGAAAATTGGTACGTGCATTCTACCTAAGCTCCTCAAGCTCGAGGACTCCTCGGCTTGCACAAAATGGAGCTATGGATTGCAAAATGGGGTTTTGTCTATATTACATATGTTACAAGAGTGATGAAAATCACTGTTGGATGTTTGAAGAAGTAATAAAAATATAATTGTTTTGAAAAAATGATCCGACTGGCTCCCTGCTCCTTCTTTACATGCTTCCGTGGCGTCTGTGCCTCTGGCTGCTTCCAACACCCCCCTCCCTCTCGCTTCTGTCGTCCCTGACAGAACCTTGTTGTGAGGTCTGCCGGATGTAGTTCTGTAGGAGGTCTTGAGCGAGGGTGTGCTCTGATATACGAATGCCTCGGGCTAGATCAGCCTCGAGTTTCTCCCAGTCGATAGGTTGCGGCTCGTCTGGTGGTGGGAGCTGATAATGTGTGGAGTACACCATTCGTTCACAGGCGAATAATTGCAATAAGTGTGTGGGCCTGCTTATAAATACCTCTGAATGGTACTCCCAAAAGCTGGTGGTGAACATTTCTTCGAATGTCTGCTTGTAACATGCCGGTAGATATTTGATCCTGCAGTGCCAGGCGTAACACACCCGTAGCGATGGCGTTGTGCTCATATCATAGACTAAATCCAAGTTGCCATGCTCGAAGCCCGGGGTGTTTACATGGGGAGCCTTGATGCGTCGGAAGACTTTAAAGACCATCTGCATCATGTCAAAGATTTTGACAGTCATGTGCGCGGCAATATCATCCATATGCTTTAACCTAGGGAGCCAGTGGCAGATCGTCGCCATCATGTAGCCTACTGTGGGTAACTCGATTGGTGGCCTGAAATAGGGATAGTTCAGCCAGTCTTGGCACTGCTTATTGTTCTGTACTTTAATGGCGAAGGCAGTCCAAGAGCGGCGTCGTGGGACTGGTCCCCAGCATGGGTTAAATTTTAAATGCAGCGGCGCTTTTACCCATGTGCTCATCATCTCGGGATAGTTTTGCAATAAATCTCTGCGCCAGTCTGGTTGAAGGATTTCACCTCTCTGCGCCCTTGGTGGCAAGTCCTCTGGCTCGAATTGAGTGGCATGCGTTGGTTTCATACCTGTTTCTTTCTCTATGGTTAACTGGTATTCGGCCATTAACATGAAGTACGGTTTATATTGGAGCTCATGCCCAGATATGTATCGTCGCGGGGCCAATTGAGCAAAGAATGGTGACTGTAAAATTTTCTCTTCAATTATGGCCATGGCATGTAGCTGTGCCTCTACTCTGGCCGAGTGTGTCGTTCCGAGTTCTTCCACTGTCTTCATCCACGCGGGGGTAGGTAATTCATAGGTCATCTGGCCTTCGGCCGTGACACGTCCGCCTGGGATGGGTATCGGTTCGTATGCCTCCTCAAATGTCTCCTCCACCGGGATAGTGACGGTTTCTTCCTCAGCTGGTAGCTCAGGTGGGGAGTCTGGCCTTGGTGGTGCTTCATAGACTGCAATTCTAGATTCAAGGTTTGTTACCTGGGCTCGGAGTGCGTTGAGTTCCTCTAGAATTTCAGGGGCAGGGTCCGCAGGTGCTGGTAATTCTGCTGCTACTTGTACTTGTTGTGTTGCAGGTTCTCTGAGCTGTAACAGCTTGTGATCTTCCTTTAACTTTTGATGCTCTTCGTTCATACGATCATAGTCCTCGAGCAGTCGAACGTGATCATCCAGCAACATCCGCATCGATTCAGATGGGATTGCTTTGAACCTGCTAGGACTTAGTGGTTGTTCAGGGTGGTCCAGTGCCGCTTCCAAGTTCTCTCTATTCTGCTCTTGGAGTCTCTGGTTCTCCTCTTTTGCTGCGGCTAAGTGTCTTCTTAGTAAGCCCATATTTCTAGTGAGCGTTGCATTGCGGATGGTCTGGGCTCGAAGTAGGTTGTCCAAATCCGCCGTGGCTTCTTTTGTTTTCTCCTCACTTTCTAGTTCTAATTTGTGATAGGCCTCTCGTAAATCTTGGTATCGGCTGTTCAGTGAGGCGTTCTCAATTGATAATGAATTAAGCTGCGACTGTAATTCATTTGTAGTCCTCTGCAGCTGTTGATAGTTGTTGCCAAGAGATGCGAACTCATCTCTTACTTGTGTCATGCATGTGAACATGTGTTGCAGTGCAGTGTCTATGGTGGGTGATAGTAGTAATGAAGTGCTAAATGAGGATGCAGTGGAAGTGGATGCAGCGGGAATGGGAAATGGGGTTGGGGCGGTGGATGCAGTGGTGATTGTGGAAAATTGTGACGTGCCTAAATATGAGGGTGTTGTGAGTGGAGTGGGTGGTGGTGAGGTGGATGGTGATATGTCCATGCCATTGGACGTGTTTAGTGTTGTGACTGTGAAAAGTGGTGTGATTGTGGGTGGTTGGGTAGGTGTGAATACGGGATTTACAAATGTAGTGTAGTTTACAGGGGGAATGGTTGGAGCAGCTTGGTGAAACGGGGAAATAGGGGTTATGGTAGGTTGGGGAGGTGAGACTGGTGAGAAGGTTAGTGGGGTTAGAAAGGGGAATGGGGTTCTTAGAGGTGGGGGAAACACGGGGAAAGATGAAGGGGTGAAGGGGTTAACATGTAGGTACGAAGGATTGGGTGTGGGCATGGTGGTCTGAATGGGTAAGGCAAAGGTTGTGGCTATGTTGCCTTGTACAGGTATGGATGTGGGGGAAGCAGGTGGGTGTGCGGGGGATACGGGATGGGTTGGTGAAAGATGAGGTGAGAGAGGAGTCGAAGGGGTGGATGTTATTTCGAGGATAGTAGTGGTATGTACAATGGTAGTACGGGGTGGGGAATCTACAAGGATGGTTTCTACGGTCAATGAACTTTCTGGGGCGAGGCGTGCCTCCCTGACTTGTGCTGAAGACTGAGCTCTTGTTGGTACGCGAATATACTCCCCGGGCTTTGAAAGTAGTCGCACTCGGCGGGGGTCAAACTGTGGTAGTTGCTTTCTTTGTAAAAACCTGAGTGCTTCATGGGAGCCTACTGATTTGACTAACTCTCTGAACCCTCTGATGTATGCGTCTTCGAATCCTCCGGAGATGAGTTCCTGTTCAATTAATGCCTGGCTCTCCTCTTCAGTTAACTTCTTTCGTGCCCAGACTTTCTCCATCGTTCGATATAATTTCTTTATGGCCAGCGTGTATGCTGCGGCTTCGAAAGTTTCATCTTCATATGTGCTGGTGTCGCCGTGTGTGTCGGTTTGTTGGCCTTGGCCCTCTATCTGTCCGTCCTGTGAGCCCTGACTGGCTTCATCGTCGCCTTCCTCGTCGTCTGTTTCGGTTCTTTCTTCTTTAGAGCTCGACACAGCTTGTCCCTGTGGCAGATCTCGTGGTGTGGTAGGGTAGCTGGGACGTTCATATTCCTGGGAGAACAGTTGTGCTTCTGAATACTGGAATTCGTTTGAGAATGCATCAGGCATCTCAAAATCAAATGTCGTGTTTATTGGGTCGGCCTCCATATGTGGTATCGGGAAAGAAAACGCTTCCGCACCAATAGTGGTGGGAGCTTCTGCTGTTGTGGTGGTGGGTTCTGTGGTGGCAGCTGCCTGAGGTGCAGCGGTACTAGTGGTGCCCTCCGTAACCACTGGTCTGGACAACCTTATGCGAATAGGTTGTACTGTGGGAGCAGCTTCCGTCTGTGGTCTCTCTGGAGAGGGTTGTGGTGATGGCGACTCTGGCACTTGAAGGCAGGGGATGGTGCCTCGCATGCGCTTGCCTGCCCGTGTTCGACTGGGCTTCCTGGCTTTCTTTGTTGTGCCCTTGAATGCCTTCAGTTCTTCTCCTGTTAATGCACGCTCGATGGGCAAGTCATAAGCTAAGCACATATAAACAATTCTGGTCAGCGCACAACATCCATTAAGCACCTTCTTGCGCTCCCATCTGTGCTGTGCCAGATACATTTGATCTATGATCCAGCTTGCCAGATCAACAGTTTGAGGTCCCGTGCATGCCAAATATAATCCGAACCAGATTCGTTTATGGGGCATGGTAAATCTGTCCTGAGCTGGGAATGCGAAATGTTGCATGCATATCCTTAGTGGCTTTGACAGCTCAGGTGTAATTGCCGAAATCTCCTCCCACTTCGTGACATCCCCACGTTTCATCGGTTCTGGAATTAATCTCTCTCGATCTGTGGGTGTGTGGGTGCCATGAATTTTGATGGCCGCTCTGATTAAATCCTTAGATAGATAAAACCTTTTGTAAGGTGGATCATCCACTAGAGTAGGCAATATGAAGGTTCCTGGGATGTCCTTATTCTCTGATGCCAGCAAAGTAGTGATTAAATAATAGCACCTATAAAAGTCCGGTTTGGGCAGAGGATCACTGAAATATTCTATGAAGCCTGCTCGGGCCCAAACGTGAGTTAAATCCTGGGTGCTCTGTAGGGCTTCGAACTCTCTGGAGAAAAACTGGTATTTTCCCCACGTGCGGTCATCAAATGTCAAAGAGGATTCAAATATAAAGTCCGCGTCCGCAAGGGGTCCTGCAAGGCCCTGAAACCAATGAGAGTTCCTGTGTATCTTTTCGGTGTAGCCCATGGGTGGATTGTCGATAGGCATGGGCCCTGGAAATCCCTGAAATTCCGGCGGTGGAGCAGTCGGGTGGGACTCAGCTCGTAGCACGTTGAGTGGTACTGCCGCTACACTGGGGCCTGCTCCTGATGTTCCTTCGTCGGTTTGCATGGTGATTGGTGCGCTAGTGAGAAAGATCTGCTACAAAAGATTAACACATTAGCATGGAAATTAATTATGATCCCATTAAAGTGAGACCGCAATCCCTTTCCATAACTGATGCGTAACCCGTGTAGCCAAGTGCTGTGATGTGATGGATGCAATGTTTCTTGCAGCACTAGTGCAGGTCTCTAGACACCTACCTGTTTCAGATCATGCATACATTTCTTGATGAGATGAGATTACGAGTGATGTGTGATGATGGTGGGTGAATTTATACCAGGTTTAAAGGTTAGTGATTTAGTACAAGGTTGTATGTTAGTCGGGGGGGTAGTTTTATCAGACATGGGGTTAGGGGGAGACGGTTGGACACGTTTCGGTATCCATTTCCTAAGGATCTTGGGGTGGGTGGTGGGTTTCTGCTGAGGGGCAAAAGGTGGTGTCGGGTGTGGTGGTATCGAGGGATGAAATGAGTTGTGGGGGTTATATATTACATGGCTTATGGGTTGAGCTAAGATACATGGTTTGGGTACCCAAATCTACGTGGGTGTGGGTCGATTGATAAGATACTTCTTGGCGATCCAAATCTGTCGAATGCTCGGACCTGTAGAAGAAGGTCGAGGGGATGGTGGATATCGATTCTGTTTCTGTACTGCCCTTTTTTTGTCGATTTCTGCTTGGCTGGAGTTCTTTGGTGCTTTTTGTCCTTTTGGCACCCATATTTGTCTGGTGCCGCTGCCTTTGGGTGGCCTGAACTGCCTTCCTTGTTGTTTCCTCCGATACTGCAGTCGGTCTGGGTTCCTTCGTCGTGATTGACTCAGTTGTTGCTGGGGTTGAGAGGTCAGATGGACACTCTGCTTTGGAAAAGAAGGGAGATCCAACACTTGCGTGACCTGCCCATTAGGAAGTGATGCCTCCTTTAACTTTAATCTAGGCCAGTCCGCAACAAGTTTGGAAGGATGAGCACCGCAGGGTGTCGTGCTCATTTGGCCGCTGATGCAACCCTCCTGACCTCTGATTGTGCCCTTCTGCCCTTGCGGTTGGGTAACTGTCTCTTCTAGTTTGCAGGAAGTCCTAGGGAAGATCTCCTGTCGTCCTTCTGACTGACAACTGTCTATAGCCAAGCCCGAGTGGGTTGGTGTAGACGTAACGTGACTGGTCTGCCCAAAAATCTTCCTGTCTTCCGTCGCATGCGTTTCATAGGGTCTAGGGTCACAACCGTCAAGCGGAATGCCGTTAGGGAAGTCAAGCGGTATCACTCGCTTCTGCTCTAAGGTTCCAATCTGTAAGGAGCCTTGTCTAAGATTTAGGTCCACTGAGTGATCGTATAGCCAATCTTGGCCAAGGATTAGGGATTCTATCAGGTCGTCATCATGGCACACTAGTAACTTAGCTGTCATCGTCATATCCTTAATGAGGATAGGAAGGTCCACCTCACCCATGCAAGGGGTTTCCATGCCTCCTAGGCCTATGAGGTATGCCTCAATGGGCCGCATTTCTATTCCTGAATCCTTATAGTGGGACCATCTAATCGCACTAGTCGCAGCACCTGAGTCAATTAAAGCTCTGAGTTCTTGGCTATGGTTACCGTGCTCTAGCCTAATTGTAACGAATGGTCTCCTATCCACTATGCTAGGATGAGTGGTTGACTTTACTTGACACATGGCCATGGGATATCTGGGTGATGTTTCCAGATGGTTATAATGTTCTCTCCCTAGTCCTTGTCTTCTTAGCTTCATGCGCTTAATGCGTTCTATGGCTTCTGCCTGAGCTTCCGCTCGTATTCTATTTTCTTCCTCCTTACGCTTCCTTGCCAACGTGAGTCGTCTAAGCATATCCTCAGTAAGAGGTTCTTGATATAACCTGACTCTACAGCCACTAATGTAATTAGGCATTATATCTCCTTCTAAGGTGGCTAACTGTACTGCTCCACTTGTCGAAAGTCTGTTAATGATCATAGGTCCATAACCTCGCTTTTCTAACTTCCGCGCGTGCTGTTTCAGCGTATATACTAGAACTAAATCTCCTTCTTTTAGGCCTTTATCTTTCACATGTGCATCGAAATATGCTTTCTGTCGCTTCTTTGCTGCGTATATTCCTGCTGCTGCTTTCAGCCTGGTTTCTCCTAATCGTTCCAAGTCCATTATTCTCGCTGATAATTCATGGCCGGTCCACTGATGTTCTTGTGCAACCTTAAGTGTCGGTATCAAGAAGTCCAAAGGAAGCACTGCATTCTGACCAAAAACCATCTGAAAGGGAGTTGCATTGAGTACGGTCTTGTAGGCCACTCGATATGCCCAAACAACGTGGTGTAACTGTTTGTCCCAATCTGAACGTTTGTTGTTCACGAGTTTCGTCAGTACGTTACAAAGTATCTTGTTAGTGCTTTCAGCCTGACCATTGGCCTGAGGATGATATGGTGCAGATTTCTTGTGAATCACCATAAAATCCTGTAACAAATATTCAATGACTTGGTTTAGAAAGTGAGTGCCTCGATCGCTCACTATCTCTATAGGCAATCCATATCTTGTAAAGACGTTTTCAAATAAGAATTTTGCAGTCGTGTGAGCATCATTCTTTTTTGTGGCTTTTGCCTCTACCCATTTCGTAAGATAATCTGTGGCAACAATAATGTATTCCGCATGTGTACCTTTTGCAGGGGGGTTAATGGGTCCTACAAAGTCTATACCCCACTTAGAAAATGCACGTCCGCCCATCATGGGTTTCAATGGCATTTCATCTCTGCGAGTAGGAAACTGAGTTCTTTGGCACACATCACATCTCTTTACATAGGTATGTGCATCCATGTGAAGAGTGGGCCACCATAATCCTGCAAAGAGAATGGCTTTGATTATCCTATCTGGTCCAAAATGACCTCCTGCAACACCTTGGTGTGCAGTCTCTAGTATGCTAAGATAATCGCTTTCATGAACACATTGTCTCAAATATCCATCTCATCCTCTTTTGTATAAATTATCGCCAATAAGTGAATAGTCGTGAGCTTCCTGCTCTAGACTGCGTTGTCGAGCTAAGGTCATTCCTTGAGGGAATGTGTTCGTCCTCAAGTATGTCACTAATGGTTCACTCCAGTCTGGTGTGAGGGACACGTGATATAATGTCGCATGCTCTACTGGTGGTCTTTCACAACACAACTGACATTCTTTACACAACTTGTAGACATCTGCTTCCATCGAAGGCCAATATACTCCCAATCTATGCAGAGTCTGTAATGTCCGATGTTTTGAATGATGTTGCTTTAGTGCACCTATGTGTGCTAATTGCAACCAATTCGCATGTTCTGAGTCATCTACACAACAAGCAAGAATCTGTTGATTATCCTGTTTATATATGCTTCCTGCCATTATTTGGTACCTCTGAGACTTGGTAATCTCTCCTTCTCTGATCTTTATCCTAGGATTCTTGGGTCCGTATGTGAGAATGGGGACTATAGGCCTAGCCCATTCTGGTGCTATCTCAAGGTTAAACAAGTATGCATCTGGTAATTCATCCACTACTCCTTGAGGAGCTTCTCCTGAGGTTAATCTTGAAAGGTGGTCAGCTCTAAGATGTGTCTTTCCTTTCCTGACTACTACTTCAAAATCATACTCCATGAGTAATAGAAACCAACGTATCAGTCGTCCTGTGTTACATGGTTTGTTGACTAAATATAATAGGGCTTGATGATCTGTAAAGAACTTGAATTTGTTGGCCAACAAGTAGTGCCTAAATTTCCTTACCGCGTAGATCATCCCTAATCCTTCTCGTTCCGTCGTGGTGTAATTTCTTTCTGCTGCGTTCAATTGTCTGCTCGCGTAGGCTATGGGGAGATCTATGTTACCTTCATTCGTGGGTTGTGCTAACACACATCCTATGGCATAATTGGATGCATCCACATGTACATGGAATGGCTTACTCCAATCTGGGGTGGTCAATATAGGTGCTGAGCACAAGCGTCGTTTGAGTTCATTGAATGAATTTTCACATTCATCTGTCCATTCAAAATTGGTCAAAAGAGAGTACAGAGGCTTGGCTATGATTGCATACATGTGTATGAATCTCCTATAATATCCGCAATGGCCCATAAATGCCTGTACCTCTTTCACATTAGTTGGTCTAGGTAATTCTGCAATTACCTTCACCTTTTCTTCATCCGTAGAGATTCCATTTTTTGACACAATGTGTCCTAGAATTTTGCCTTGTCTGACCATGAAAACGCATTTTTCTGGGTTCAAACAAACCTGATATTCTTGACATTTGTCAAATATTTGTCTTAACTCTGGGATATGTGTCTGTCTTACATTTGAATGTGCACATAAGTCATCGACGTAAACTTCCAAGCTCTTGCGTAAAAATTCCTTAAAAACATGACACATGAGTCGCTGGAAAGTGGCGGGTGCATTTGTTAAGCCAAATGGCATTACACGAAATGCAAATATGCCCCATTCAGTGGCAAAAGCCGTCTTGTGTTGGTCTTCTGGAGCAATGGCTACTTGATTATAGCCTGAGAATCCATCAAGAAAGCTGTAAACTTCCTTGCCCGCAACTCTTTCCAATAGGTGTTCTGTGATAGGAAGAGGATAACTATCTCTAATCGTGGCGGCATTAACTTTTTTAAGGTTAATACACACACGCAATTTTCCATTCTTCTTGGGCACAACCACAATGGGGGATACCCATTCGGTATGCTCAATTTCGTAGATAAATCCTGCTTCTATCAAGCGATCTATCTCCTCTTTAATCTTCGCAGCGTAGTTATCATTGTACGTGTACGGTTTTTGTTTTGTCGGTTTTGCATCTGGAGTCATAGGGATTCTGTGAGAACATATATCTGGATCTACTCCTTTCAAATCTTTGTAACTCCAAGAAAAAACATCTCTATATTCGCGCAATAGGGCAACTAACTCTTCTTCTTCTTCAGTTGTCAAATCATGCCCTATGTATGTACATTTTTCTTCTTCTCCTTCTATGGCAACTATTACTTTCTTGGTTTTCTCTCGGTTATCATATACTTGTCCGTCATTCGCCTTTCTATTGGGCATCCGTACCATAATCCTTCTATCTTCGATTTCATATTTCTTGAAATTCTCGGGTACTTCAAACAAAGATTCTTCTTTTTCTGTCATGGTTTCTTTCTTCTTCCTTTTCTTGCCTTCACACTTAGTAGTCACTTCCGTGGCTAATCTCACTTCATTCGTAATTTCCTCGTGTCTCTGAGGGTGAGTCTCTACTTCGTAGAAATATTCTTCCTCTGATGCAAAGGGTGGGTCCATGATAATTGATTCTAAATCAAAATCGCTTGCATCCTCAAATGCATCAGTGTCTGGTTCACACTCTTCTAAAATTGCATCGCCCATGATTGGCTCTATCGTGAAAACTGAAATGTCATAGCCATCCTCGTCACAGTGGGGTGTCCATTGTTCTTCATTGATGGCTACATCCATGGTTGCTAGGATTTCCGCCCAACCATGGGGTTCAAACTCTTCGTCTGGGAATACTACAGGTGCGTAGGCTGGATCTTGAAGGGTTCGTGGATGTTGTTCCGCACCTAAGGTCCTGGCTTCTAACCGCTCTTCCTCTTGTTTGGCTACTTTGCACATCCATAAATGGGTATCCTCATGCAACCAAGAAGGATCTGATTCTAATGAGTGCACGGATTCCGTCTCTCCTGGTGTTTTATGGATGGTATTCCATTGTATTGGGGGTACATCTCTGTGTGAATAGTCTTTAAGGTTGACTTTGGTAGTCACTCCTAAATGTTGCAAGTACAAAGAATTAGTTCCCCAATCTTGTACAATTTGCAACTGACGCATGAATGGTCGTCCCAATATCATTTCATATGCATGATTTTTCGCAAAGTCACAAATGGCAAAGTATGCTCAAATTCTACACCACAAGTGGTGAGAGATATGCCTTCTAGTAAGCCCAATGGTTTTTCTATGTGTCCATCAGCCATTTGTAGTTTCATCCTGGTGGGTCTGAGTGCTGGCTTACCCCAACGTTTCCACAAAGCGGTGGTAGCGATGGCTACTCCGGCTCCTGAATCTAAGATGGCTTTCGTGGTGTAGCCCTGATGGGTTATTGGAAGATATGTGTTACCTTCCTCTCCTTCGCTTACGTCTCCAATCTTTTCCACGGGTATCTCTGGTACCTTCTTATGTGATCCTATCTGAGAGGGTGTGGTAGCTAGCTCAGGGAATTGATTTGCTACATGCTTCCACAATTCTGGTTTTACCTTTAACAATTCCTCCAACGTGAGATTACACTGTACTTTCGTGTTCTTGATCACTTCCGTGTTCCTAGGGATCACTGATTCTTCATTCCTCACTATTATCGTGGGTGCTCTCATACTAATAGACCTTGCTTCCCAAGGTCCTGTGAACTGAGGTAATTCTTGTATAGAATTAGATTCAAATCCTGTGGGTTCACTCAGTTGCTCCACCTCTACATCATCATATATAGAGGGGATGTCTTGGGGAAATTGTTCCTGCAAGTCATCTATTTCTTGAATAGGAGGATGGGTTCCTTGTTCCTTTCTCCATTTCTCTTCTTGGATTTCTCTTAAAAATTCATGTGAGTACCTATGTATGGAAGACAAATTGTCTTGTCTTTCTGTATTGGGTACTTGAGACAGGGATGGTGCATTCCTTTCCTTTGTCTCTGGGACAATAGGGTTCCTAGGCTGATCCTTTTTCTCTTTGCTTTCTATCAAGTGTTCTAGCCTCTCCATTAGTCCTTGAAAGTGTAATTCTGGTTTTGCCATGTTATTCCAATTAAGATATCTAGAGGCTTCGAACAAAGCTTGTGCTAGTTCTACCATCTTCATGCACAGTTTAGTTCTCTCAATTTCTAGATCAGCTCGAGGGTAGTTTTTTCTCATTTCCGTGACTTGAGGTCCCTCTTTTATTCTAGCCTGATATGCACGAAACATCATGTCTAGGTCTTCGGGTATGGGTTCCGCTAAAACTGATCCTGATTTCTGAGCTGGATTTTCTTGATTTAATTCTTGTGAGGCCAATTCTTGTATTTTGGCTCTAGATTCCCTTAAACTTCCTTCCAACTCACTTATCTTTTTACTCCATTTTCTCTTTATTCTTTCTCTAGAATCTTTCCAAGATTTTGTCTTTTTACTGCTAGATTCTGCAACTTCACTAGTTCTGGCCACTTTCTCTTGATTAAGCTGTTGGTTTTGTAAGAGCGCCTGGGCTCTGGTTATCGCTTGGATAGGCACGTATGTAGGGTTGGATCCATCTGCGTTGTTTACAATACCTATCACGTTGATCGGTGTCACATTCGAAGCGTTAACTGGGTTCTTAGGACAATCTTTGATTATGTGCTCTTTACCACAATCGGCACAAAAGCCTTGGATGCTATAGTACTGTGATTGCCTTGCTATTGGGGGATGTGGACAATCCTTTATGAAGTGATCTCCTTGGCACCTAAAGCATGGTCCTCTTGGACCCTGTGGTCTCTGTTGTCTCAATTGGGGCCGTGGGTTTGGGTTTGCGTACATCACATTAGTATAATCTGGCTCCCAACTAGGTTCCATTGGTGGACTATCATAATGATATGTCTCCACATGCTCTGGTGACTCCGTGTAATAAGCGGGTGGACTAGTTACATGAGTAGAGTCAAAACTGTTTGAGTTCGGGTCACTTTCTGTGATCAGGGGTGAAGAAGGCACTAAGGCCCTACTTAGGTTCTCTTCTGCAGCCGCGTATTTGACTGAGATGACATTCGCTGGTGGGGGTGGCTGCTGAGCTAAGACGGGTTGAGGTCTCTGTTGAGCCTGGTATGGGTAGTTCTGAGGAGGCCTATAGTAATAAGGCTGAGCATTGTATTGGCCTTGATACCTACCTGGCTGCTGGTATGTTTGCGGGTAGTTCTGTCTCACGGTTTGTTTGTTGTATGGGCAGTCCTGAGCTGTATGATTTGTGTATCTTCTCTCAATTGTGCAATATTGGCCACTAGGGTTGGCTTGAGGTTGAGGTGCATTGGGACACATGTTTGCCAAATGATTTCCACCACAAGTGTAACAACGTACGTTAGTTGGTAGCTTGGGCACCTGTTTACTAGAAACTCCTAGTTTTTGGGCCACTTTTTCTGCTAGGTCCTCTATCGAATTAGAAAATTTTGTGGATGCTAGAGAAGAACAATCCGAGTCCTTATAGACCTTTGAGAGTTCTAATTCATCTCCTAGGTTATCCTCAATGTCTATACATATTCTTACACACTCCTCTAGCGTTCTGGGTTCTTTTAGGTACACATAAGAGCGTAGTTTAGCGCTCAACAAGCCATCTAGGAACAGTGATACTTGTTTAGCTTGTGAGGGTAGCTCTTGCATTGGACATCGTTCGACATATTGTCTGAATCTACGACCTGCCAGTCTTACTGTTTCTTGAGGGGTCTGTTTAAAACTATGAATCAACGAAGACGTGTCATGTCTAACCCCACTTTTAGAGAATTCAGTGATGAATGACTCTAAAAAGTGATGGATGTCTCTAAATTGCCTTTGTTGCAGTGGTTGGAACCAAGTTAAAGCGGTATTCTTTAACGTTAGTCCAAATGCGTTGTACTGCGTGAACATGTCCTCGACTTGTTCTGCTCTTAGTACTTGCTTGAATTCTGCGACATGGTCATAGGGATCTCCTGTCCCATCAAAATAATTTTTCATTGATTTTACCAACTGTGTGGGTCTCAATACTCTTGCGTGTTCACGTGGTCTAGGTAGAGGAAAATCATCTCTACCACCTGGTATTCCATGTTCTCTTTGTCTATCCGTCCTATTAGTGTTCGTGGTTGTTCTATCTCTCCCTATGGGGTGATTGAAGCTTACTTCCGGTCTCTCGTGATTTCCTTCTCTTTGATTTCCATGGGCTGAGGATGTTCCTGCCCCTTGTTGATTTGCATTCATGTTTGTTCTAGATGGAGGGAATATCAATTCACCTCTCCATGTGTATGTGCTTTTAGCGCGCTCAGGCACCACAAAAACTCTTTCTGAAGTCTCATCCAGGTATACAACCTTTCCAGGTGTATCTGGGTCCTTGAATTCATAAATTGTAATGAGGCCTACCTCACCAGGGTGTTCCTTTCTGTATCTCCAAAAGGCTTCATCTGTCTCTTTATTCACAAATAACTCGGTGCTCCTGTTATCTTGAGGGATCCACTCTGGGATGAGTACTCTTGTTAATACGGATTTCCCTCTAGGTGTCCTAGGTTCATCTAACGGTTCTTTTCCTTGAAATTTCGCTTCCGTCTCTAATTGAATTGTGCCAAACTCATTAGTATCGTTTGGCTGCGTACTTAGTACGTACATGGTTCCTTCTTTGTCTATGTAAGCGTCTCTCTCAAATTTCACCACTGGTCTTTCCAATCCAATGGGTTGATCAGGGTTGTGCAGTTGCACTACTTGCCTTTGCAAACCATCCTCATAGATGCGAGCACCTAATCGGTTGGTTCGGAGGAACTCTAATTGCGTTCTATAGGGTCCTTCTGGTTTTTCTAGGTATGCTACATGAGACCCTCCTTCTGGTCTGTCTGTGCTAAATGCCATTTCTGATTCACTTGATTCTGAGCTCAAATCGTAGGGATAACCACTATTCAATTGCTGAGCCCAAGATCGAGCGGTAGTTCTCACACTAGCCTCTGATGATCGAAGGCTTCTTCTGTCCGACTTACCTATATGTTTGCCCGATCTAAGGTTCATTAATTTCCTTCCTTGCTCACCCAATTACACACTTAGATCGTCAATGGTCCTTTGTTATTATTCTCTTGATTCTTTTTAATTTTCTTTGGATTCTTGTCTTAATTTGTGCGTCAGGAATTCGACTTTTCGTTATAATTTTGAGTTCTCGTTCCGTCAGACTTATGTTCTTTCCTTTAGGTTTTCGTCACACACACCTTTACTTTAAGTCTTAAACTTGATAGAATTAGGTATCTTGAACTTGAGGCGTTCCTATCGTCGTTAATCCACAACTACCGTTTAGCCTAAGCTAAGAATTGACTGAGGGGGTTGAGTAATCTTCCAACCTCGAGTCGGCTTTTCTGGTTGCTCTGATGCCCTGTTGCCCAAGAAGCCGTGCTTCCCAAGCTCTGCTGTCTTCACTGCCTTGCTTGCTTGCCTTTGATTGCCTTTGCTAGACCTGGAAAAATTCCAATGTTAGACCAATTCACAATTGGATGCTCATACACTTGAGTCTATACACCTTTTATGTCCCTTCTCGTTTGCCCAAATTTTCAATGTGTGCCCCCTGGCTTTCTAGTCCCAAACTAGGTGAACCTCAAAATAGCTTATCCAAAAATAGATGTATTCTTTATGAAAAAAACAGTTGAGGTCACGTACTACTCGTCACGAGCTTTCTAACGAGCTATTAAGCTCAAAAAACGGACTTCGGATGAAAAAGTTATGAGCATTCAGGCCCTGGGGGGTCAAAACTGACAATCCAGTTTTCCTTTAAATATGAGCTAAGGGGTCTCCTATGAGTCTAATGGTCCAAAAATTTTTCAAAAATACCCTCAAAATTGGTCAAAAATTGGAGCCCAAAATTTGCGATGGGGGTGGGCAATCGCGATGGTCTGGGACCGTCGCGATGGTCCAAGCGAACCGTCGCGATGGCGTGGGATTTGGACAATCGCGATGGCCCGAAAAGGCGAACAATCGCGATGGCGCGGTCAACGGTCAAAGGTGGACAATCGCGATGGTCCGAAGTGAACCGTCGCGATGGCGTGATCAGGCGGACAATCGCGATGGCGCGGTCAACGGTCAAAGGTGGACAATCGCGATGGTCCGAAGTGAACCGTCGCGATGGTCCGCGATGCGATGGCTTGAGCCAATCGCGATGGTCTGATTTTGGGCCGTCGCGATGGTCCGAAAAAAACGAACCGTCGCGATGGTCTATCGAGACACGTGGCACTGTCGTGGCGATGGCGTGAGCCAATCGCGATGGTGCGGGGTCAACTGGACAATCGCGATGGTCCAAGTGGACCGTCGCGATGGCTCAAGTGAACCGTCGCGATGGTCCGAAAAAGCGAACCGTCGCGATGGTCCGGCCGAGCCGTCGCGATGGCGTGAGCCTATCGCGATGGTGCGACACAATCGCGATGGTCTGAGCCAATCGCGATGGTCCACCAAACAACGAATTTTCAAAATGTAATTGTGGTTCCGTGAATGCGCAAGTATCGCCTATCTAGTGGTGTGGTCGCCTACCTCAAAAACCGAAAATTGCAGACCATCGCGATGGTCCGCCACACTCGGAAATCTCTGACAGAAAGTACATTTTTTACCTGTGGGAAGCTTTCCTGATGCTCTGAAGCTCTGTACCTCAAGAAAAAGCAAGCACATACAATCGCAAAAACTCTCTCTCGCTCTCTCGCATGCACAAATGAGGGGAAATGAGGTGAATGGGTGGATATGGTGAATTTTCTGATTTTTTTGGAGATGGAGATGATGATGCGATGATGAAGATGGAGTATGGGGAAGGTGAAAAACACTAAAAACTAAGTAAAAACAACAACAAAAACTGAAATTTTTACCTTCCAACGCCACTTCTTGCTATACTCTTACCATCACACATTCGTCCTAGACTCGATCCCCGGCAACGGCGCCAAATTTGGTGTTGCTCTAGCACAATGGTGAGAACCACGTTAAGAAGCTTCACCTCCTTAATGTCAATCCGAGGGAGAGGTAGGAGTGATATGAAGATCGTGAACGTGAGATGGTGTGAGAGTGAAGGTGAGAAGCACAAAGATGCACACACACATACACACACACAATGAAGAGACAAGCAAGACACAATGGAAGGTGGGAAATTAGCTCTATTACTCAAGAATACTCTTACAAGCTCAAACTAGCTCTACTCTCTTCTTTACTCCAACAAGCTAACCTCAAAAATGAGCTCTCTAGCTCTTTTTATAGTTTCTAGACTAGTTTTGACCGGTTTCACATCTAGTGACCGGCCTAGTTAAAAAATAGGTCCTAGATGCTATTTGGAAGGGTAAACGGTATCTAAAAATAACGAAAATTGGTACGTGCATTCTACCTAAGCTCCTCAAGCTCGAGGACTCCTCGGCTTGCACAAAATGGAGCTATGGATTGCAAAATGGGGTTTTGTCTATATTACATATGTTACAAGAGTGATGAAAATCACTGTTGGATGTTTGAAGAAGTAATAAAAATATAATTGTTTTGAAAAAATGATCTGACTGGCTCCCTGCTCCTTCTTTACATGCTTCCGTGGCGTCTGTGCCTCTGGCTGCTTCCAACAGTGTGCACATAAGTGCTACTCCCAAAGTACATGTATTCCATTATCCATATGATGGATGAAGAGACAAGGAAATTCATCTCAAGCATAGTAAATCTTGGTGATCCAACACCTAAGACATGTCTTGGGCTCAAGTTCATTCATAGTTATGTTTTCCTCTCTATTTTTCTCCCTAGTGTTAGCACTAGTTTGGTATCGAAACACGACATTTAAGTGCCCTTTTTTGACAATTTTCCAAAAAATCACACGCCTTCTACAAAGCAAATTTGAGAGAATCCTTTAACATACATGAATCATCTATCATGATTCATGCATGTTGCCTATTTGAGAAATAGGCAACATGCATGAATCATGATAGATGATTCAACCACCAATAATTTTCTAAATTACACACTAATAGAAAGAATTTAACTTCCTTAACAAACCTCTCCACATAAGTGTGTCTTAGCAACCCTCTCCACATAAGTATGTGTTATCACTGATCCAAAAACAAGATAAATAAGTGATGGACATGATGATTTTTGACTTGGAAATAAAAATACAATGTTATAAGGATAATCTTGACTTTGAGATCATGGACATGGAGTGCACTAACATAGTATTAGCTAGGTAATGGCTATGGAATTCAGACTCCTCTTTACATCATATCTATCATTTGAACACCTTGGAACTTTTGAAGAATGGATAGTGCATCTCATTAAAGTTTAATATGAATTTTTGAGAACTTCTTTAATTTCATGAATTGACCTACAAGAATTTGTAAACAAAAATGGTGTTGAATCCTTTATGCTTCTTTCACTAGATGCAAATGCTAATGATAATATAAATCAAGATTCCTACGATTCATATATTGTTCCATCAACTCCTTTGCGTAATTTAAAGATTTATTAAAAAAATTAAATCACATGTTCCTAGAAAAACTCCCAAACAACTTACCACCCTTGAGAGGACTTGTCAATCATGCGATCAATTTGCTCTGGAGCACATAGCCAATATGTAGAAAACCATACAAACGCCCCTTTTCCCAACAAGTAAAGGTTCAAAAGGAAATTCATGAATATCTAAGAAAAGGATTAATCAAACCTAGACAATTGCCTTGGATAGCTCTAATCCTTTTGGGATAATTCAATATGCCTTTTATAGATTATAGGACCCTTAATAACATGAAAATGAAGAATAAGTTTTTAATGCCCAAAATTGATTAATTATTTCATCAACTTTAAGGTTTTAGTATCTTTTCAAAGATATTTTTGTGCCAAGGGTATCACTAGATAAAAATAGAAGCTGACGATGTTCAAAATGCTGCTTTTCAAATATAGTATGACACTTTGAGTTTTTGGTCATCCATTTTGGTTTAACAAATGCCTTGAATACATTCGTGATGCTCATGAATATATTTTTGCAACCATAATTGGCCAAGTTTGTAGTAGATTTTCTTGATGACATCCTCATATATAGCAAAGAGCACTATAAACATCTTAGTCATCTTCAAAAGATCTTTGGAATGCTTTATCAGATCTAGTTGTATTATAAAGAATCCAATTGTGAATTCTTACACCAAAAGTTTGATATCTTGCTCATTTTATTTTTGCTAAGGGAATCCAAGTTGGATCTAACAAAGTAGAGTTCATAAAGGAATCATTTGAAGACTAAAAGGAGCTCCAAAATTTTCTTTGGATGACATGATAAGTTAGTTAATTGTGAGTTATGTGAAGATAGGAGTGCATTTAATTGATAAACTCAAAAGAAAATCAAGGCTCCTCATATGAGATCCTAAAAAAGTTGAAGGTAAAGAAGATCTTAAGCAAGTTGTTGCTTTGGCCTCCATTTTACATATTCTAGATCTAAATAAAAAAATCCTAATTGAAATGGATGCTTTTTGCTTTTGATTGGATCTATATTGATACAAGATGGTCGAGTGATAACATTTGAAAGTAACAAAATAAATACAATGCAACAAAATTATTCCACATATCAAGAAACATGAATCCTTAAATGGTAAATGTAAAGAAGATCCAAGTTACAATCAACTGTGGAGTAAACCTGAGGAAATCTTGACTAAGGAGTTCAAGAACTACTCAATGTAGGATGAGTAGTTTTCCTACAAAAACAAGGTTTGTGTACCAAGTAACTCAGAACTTAAAGAGTAGGTTTTTTATGAGTACCATGATGCTCCTAGTGTTGAACATCTAGGTGATAATAGAACTTATGCGTTAATCAACCACATTTTTATTGGTCAACAAGTATGCAAGGATGTAAAGATATATGTGTTAAGATGTTACAAATTCCAAGATTAAAGGACAAAAGTCCTAGGATCACATGATTATTGCCCATTAGAAATATCTTGTTGGGGGATTCTTTAGTTGAAAAGGCCTTGAGTGTTTAGAGGAGAAAGTAGAGAGGAAGAAGAAAGACAATTTGTACCCAAAAGTCTCTTTGTCTTGATTAAAGTACAAGATTACAATGTTTTTTGTGTCTAGAATGAGAAAAAATACTCACCTGGCATAACCCTTTAAGGACAAAGAAGTTACAAACGAGTACAAAAAAGTACCACAATTACTTGTGCAATCAACCTCTATGCCATTTTTTCACCTTGTCTAGTAGCTTGCCCTTGTGCATCCATTTCACTCAAGCCTCCAATAAGGTTGAAGTATTGGTCATTTCTACTCTCAACCTACAACACCTCCTTAAGGGTACTATGTCACAATATGTTTTATTAGAACAAGCATAACAAAAGTGTACAATTTCCATTTGGCCTTTTTACATAGATACTAATGGTAATAATATGTAATTATGGTGAGGGACTTAAGTTTTTTTAATGAAAATCACCTTAGATTAAAAAGGAGAGAATTATAAGAGACTTAAAGAGAGGAATAAAGGAGCATGAGGATCATTTTTTCCCCTCATTGGAGATCCTCCTATTGTTCATCTTATTGTTATCTAAGAGAAGCATGATATGGTCTTTTAATGGGGGAAAACTCTTACAATTAGCAGTTCTTATACGCAAAAAATCTAAGGATTTTCATAGGGACCATTAATACCAGTGGACCATTAATACCAAAAGACATTGGATCACGTTTGAGGAAATTGATCCTAAAATTTTAAACAAACATGTCCACACGTGCTAGGTTGCTTGGTTGAGTTTTTTGTTTCTTGAGGTGGGGGCAAGAGGTTCAACCACTCTCTACGGCAGCATAGTTGTGGGTCCTATGTCAGTGTAAAAAACCAGTTGTTAAACGAGCTGCCTTCAGATAGTGTTTTCCGAGTGTCACCTTCAAAAAGCCTAAACCTTGCTTTCTGGGATTCGGGGTCCCATGGGTACTATGCCCATTCACTTATAGAATTATTCTATCAATCTATTCAAGCAAGAGAGATTAAGGTTCCACCAAACTTTCTCTTAAAAAAAAAAAATAATACATTGAAGATAGGGGTCTGTAAATGGAGAACAAAAATCTTATAACATTATATATATAGAAGAGAGAGAGACATACAGAACGCCATTCCTTCACCTACACTTTTTGCTTTAACGGTGTCCGGGTGAGAAAGTCCAAAATGTGAATGTGTGTGTGTGTGAGAGAGAGAGAGGGCAAGAACACGTTTTTCTCATCCACGAATTGTCCAAGAGAGTAAGAAAAACGAGGCTAGAAAAGAAGAAGTACGTGATACTCCAATTGGGCTATTATATATGACAAAAAACAAAGTATATGGAACTTTAGTAAAAGGTTCCCGAATTCACATGCTTCTCAAGAAATCAAACATATGGATTGTGTGGTTAGAGTTCCATGTATATAAAAGAGATGATAGAACACATACGTCAAAGATAGAACAGATATAGGACGAAGACACTCTCTTTCCGTATACTGAAAAGTGGAGACTAAGATACCATGACGGAGGTGATTAGTAAAGATTAGAGAAAGTAACTCCATAATGTTGTTGTTGGGATCAAATTCGGTTAATCTCAAGGTTCAGACCACACTCAAGACTCTTTTAGGTCCCCCCCTCACAATTTTTGAGGGTTTCCCTACGGTCAACCGAAATGATGGGCATCTCAATGGGTTTCGAGGCTTTTATGAGCTAGTGTTGGCATCGAGTGCTTGCCAAGCTTCACAATAGACTTTGTTACTAAATGCGAAAGCAACGTAATGTCGCGGGATATGTTATGGTAGTCAATATGTTCCTTATCTTCTCTATCTTGACTTCATGGCTTGTTGCAACCTAAGCAACAAGGAGATGTAGAAGATGGAAAGGGCTTGTAAAAATTTACTTTGGATGGAGTATCCCAACAAGAGGGTTGCATTGAAAATCAAATAGGAAATCCACTCTAGTCCAAAGGACTGTGAGGAGATGGATGTATGGATTCCAGAGATAAGCTGGCGTTGCACAAAACTTGCTCTACACCTACCAAGTTAACTCCAGGAATGCTTAACAGACTCCTTTAACTTCACATTAATGCATTTAGAACCACCAAGTGCTTTGGAACATCATTCCCAAAAGTTTGCACCAAAACAAATAACTTACATATGCAAGGAATGTGAAGAAACCTTCGATAACTTGATTTACAACATCAGTCGAAATTCTATTCATGATGTATATAGCAGTGTGCATAGCCTCTACCCAATAACAATGAGGCATATTCTTCTCAACCATCAAGGCTCTTGCTATTTTTGGAATATGTCTATTTTGTGTTCAACAACACCATTCTATTGTGTTGTGTACCTGCATGAAAATTGATGTTGAATTCCATGGCTTTTTAGAAATTTGCTAAAGCCATTTGACATGTATTCACCTCGTGCATCAAATCTTAATGTCTGAATATACTTCCCTGTCTACTTTTCCACCATAGCTTTAAAAAATTAGAAGTGAGTGAACAACTCACTCTTCTCTTTCATGAAATATCCCCATACTTTTCATGTATGTTCATCAATGAAAGTAACATAAAACCTGCAACCACCCATAGATGTGGTCTTTGCAGGACCCAAACATTTGTATGTACTATTTCTAGCACATACCTTTTGCATCTCTGCAACATTGAAATTTGGTAGTCCATTGACAATCTCCTTTGAGTGCGTCAATTTCAGTCTCTGCAAGTTTGCATGTCCAATTCATTTCTGCTAGATCTCTATATCAGCAATAACTCCCGCACCTTTTGCAAACATGGTTACATTCATTTCAGGAATTTTCACATTTAAGGTGAACATCCTACCCACTTTGTTTCCTTTGGCAATGAATCTTCTGTCTTGTTTGTACTCTTCTACATATAACCCCTTAGCATTGAACCTAACTTTTAATCCCTAGTCAACCATTTGTCCAGCAAAAACCAGCTTCTTTAACATGGAGCACATTAGAAAGATGATTTACCTTCCCGTCCTCCATAGGCAGTGCTATGCTTCTTGTATGCTCAATAGGGTGATTGATATATCATCACGTGTTTCAACATATCCAAGAACTGGCAATTTTTGCAAACTACTAAATCATTCCGCATGATTGTTCATGTGATCTGAAGCACCTGAATCAACATATTAGACATTACCATTCAATTTTGAAACATCAGGAGACATCATATTCATCATGTGATGTTGGACCATGAATAGCGTCTGAGAATGATTTGCACTTGTGAATAGCTTCTGAGAATGATTTGCTGCCTTCTGTTATTTTGATTCTTCAACCTAGAATCACGTTCAAAGTGTCTAGGTTTACCACAATTCCAACATCCTTTAATGTCATTACCTGAATCATTTCGTTGGAAAGTTATGCAGCTTCTCTGGCTCCCCCTGCCTTGAAATTGTCCTCTACCTCCCGCATGATTCTGATGTTCACCTTGTTCTTGGTTATTGTGTCCTCTTCCACTTTCGAAGCCTCTACCTTTGCCTCTTCCTCTACCTAAGTAGCATATATACTCAGAACTAGGTTTTCCTTGGGAGTTTGAGTCCTCACCAAAATTGTTTTCTTCAATAATCAACATGGACACTAGATCATCAAAATTTGGAATATTTTCCCTGGTCTGAATAGATGTCTTGAACTACTTATATGCAACTCCTAAACTATGATGGCGTAGTTCCACCTTATCATCGTCATCACATTCAGGATAACAGATGCAAGTGAATCGCATATGCTTTTGATTTTTAGGGTTTAGCCACTTATCGACATGCCCGTTTTCTCCAATGTATGTAGCTCGTTCTTGAGTTGCAATTTTTGTGCCTTTGTATTGGTCTCATACAATGTGACCAAATTGTTCCAAGCCTCTTTCAGATTCTTGGCATCTTGTATGTGCCCAATCATGCTATCCTATATGCTAAAAAATGGCCAATACATTACCTTTTGTGCTCCTTGATTCCATTCCTCATATGCTCTTAACTGGTCTGCAATCTGATTCCTCTCTACTAACTATGGACCATTTTCGTTCTCTCCTTGGATGTACTTCCAGTAGCCTTTTCTCATCAAGAAATTCATCATTCTAAATCTCCAAGCATGGAAGTTTTTCTTGTTCAACTTATCACTAATAAGCTAACTCATTCCATCTGCATTTTCCATTTCTGCAGCAATTCACAACATTACAAAAACACTACAAGCAGTACTTTTGCTTGAACACTGTTGCACTATGACGTGACAGTTTGATCTAAGAAAAACATAGTTTTCGTGTATGAAGAATACACAAAATTGCTTGAAATTTTGGATTTGGAATATATGAGTTTGTTGAACAGGGTGCAAGTTACAATTTTGCGAATTGACCTGGTCTTTCTATAGGCCCCACCTTGCAGGCTCAAAACGGAGTTCGAGATGGCTTCAAAATATAAATATAACAAAAACAAGTGACCCTAAACAGATAACCCCCAAAAATATATTGATGCCTTCTACCTTCATGCCAATTTTTGTGGCAATCTGAGGTCATTTGTGAATCTCACCTTCTCCACGCCTTCTCACATACTCTTGTTGGAGTTTGAGGTCTGCAAAAGCACACAAACAACAAAAGGAATAAGAAGAAGCTTGGAGCACAACACACAATATTGAATGTATTACCACTAGAATGTACAAAGATAAGTGACCCGTTAGGGCTATAGGCATATATATAAGTTGGGGGAAAAACCTCCTAAAGAGGGAAAAAAGTGCCTCGGTGTTCCTAGTGTGTTTACACACATCACTACCTAAATATATCAATAAATCCCTCCCCCGGAGTGATGCGGTGAACCAGGAACTGGCACTCATGTATAAGGAAGTGCCAAGCTATGTCAAATCAATCTACAAAAGGAAGTAAGCCCAAAGCTTTGCGGACAACTTCAAACTTCTCCCTAGGTAGAGCCTTTGTGAAAAGGTCTTCAATGTTCTCCTATGTGGGCACATATGCCAAACTGATCTCTTTGGCAGAGAACCTCTCCTTGAGATAATGATAGTGCACGTCAATGTGCTTAGTGCAAGCATGGAACATGGGATTCCTCACAACTACCAATGCACTTTGAGTGTCAGTGAAGATGGTGGTGGCAGAAGCCTAACCAACACCCAAATCAGCCATAAGGCATCTGAGCCACACACACTCAACAGTCATTGTGAAAGCTACCCTATGCTCAACCTCACAATTGGAAGTGGCCACAATAGGCTGCTTCTTGCTCAATCAAGATATACATGAGTTACCAGGCATGAAGCAAAAGCCGCTAGTGGACACACGAGTGTCATAGCAACCAATCCAATCAGAGTCAGAAAAAGCATGTAAATATGGCATGTAGATCAGCCATCTCAAATGAGGCATGTAGATCAGCCTTAAAATTAGCAATATGCTTCTCATGAGGACTAGTGAGCAACATGTCATCAACATACACAACGATGATCAAAAGCACATCATTTGCATGCTTAACATGTAAGGTGCTCTCATTAGATGCTTTTCAAAACCATGTGCAATCAAGTAGGCATGTATCTTTTCATACCAAGCACGTGGTGCTTGCTTCAAACCATATAATGCCTTTTTCCACCTGCACACTTTGTTTTCATGCCCTTTCTGCACAAAGCCATAGGGCTAAAAAACATACAATTCTTCATGCAAGTCACCATCCAAAAATGTATTTTTAATGTCCAACTGATGTACATTCCAACCATGATGAGTTGCAAGTGCACAAATGCTACGAGCAATAGTCATTCACCATGTAGGAGCAAAATTCTCATTCAAATCAATGCCTCTTTCCTAAGCATAACCCTTTACAACAAGCCTAGCCTTATACTTGTCAATTGTTCCATCAGGCTTACGCTTCAGCTTGTATACCCACTTAATGCAAATGGCCTTCTTGCCAAGAGGCAAGTCACATAAAGACCACATACCATTTTTCATGATAGCATCATATTTTGATTGCATAGCAACCATCCGATTTTCTGAATTTTGTGCTTCATCAAACAAACCTAGCTCATTCTCATCATAAAGACCCAAGGTAGCCATAGCATAGCAATCTAATGCAAAAGAAGTAATATGAGATCTTGAATGAGTATGATATGACAAAGGTGCACACAAAGTCTGCATCAGCCATTTTGGCATAATTTTTGACTCCTCATTATAAGCTCTCTCATCAACAAGTGCATCATGTAAATCTGCATAAAAAATGGAATCATCTGCATCATCACACGAAACCTTTAAATGCTAAGAATTTGCCTCATTAGGACTAGCACTAGACTATCCACTTGTAAAAAGAGGCAACAAAGTGCCATACATGACTTTGTATCTAACTGATGTCTCCTTAGTACATGAACATAATGGTTGAATAGCATCTTCCACAAAAACAACATCACGGCTAAACAAAATGCATTTAGTCGATGGATGATACAAATGATGGCCTTTGTTTTTAGAACTGTACCCAACAAAAATACATTTCTTTGCTTTATCATTCAATTTCCTGTGTTGTTCTTCAGGCACCAATGCATATGCCAGACAACCAAAAACATGCAAGTGAGCAATAGATGGCTTGTGACCATGCCAAGCCTCATATGGAGTGGACTGCAATGCTTTAATGGGAAATATGTTAAGTACATATGTTGCACACATAATAGCCTCAAGCTAGAAACTATGTGATAAAGTGTGACTCTTGACCATACACCTCGCCATCTCCATGAGTGACATGTTATTCCTTTCAACAACTCCATTCCGTTGAGGTGTATATGACACTATATACTGATGTTTTATCCCATGTTCAACGAGAAATGCATTAAAATCAAAAGACATATATTCCCCCTTCGATCAGCACGGGGGGTGCCCATTTTACATGCTGATAGATATTCAACCAAAATGAGAAACTATTTGAAGCAGATAAATACTTTGGACTTTTCTTTTAGAGGAGTAGGACCACAGACATCACTATGAACAAGATGCAATTTCATAGTAGCTCAAACTTAACCATCTTTTGGGAATGAGGAACATTTCATTTTGCCCAAAATACATCCTTCAGAGACATGTTTACCAGGTGCCTCAAGTTTGGGTAGAGAGGACACCATTCAGATTTCTATACACGTAGCAAACTAGCAAAATTCATATGACCAAAGCGTGCATGCCAAAGCTTTGCATCTAACAAAGCCTGAGAATCATGTATTGCACATGCTAAATCATTCACTAATTTTTCATAGTCTATGAGCTTATATAGACCATGACATAAAATGCCAGAAGCAATAATGACATTGCCATTTGACAGATCATGAATTGTACATTTATCATCAATAAATTTCACAACCAAGCCAATCTTGGCTAAAGCTGAAACTAATAATAGATTCTTCTTGATCCCTAGCACAAATCAAGCATCTGACAATGTAAAAGAACTACCATCAATAGTAGTTAGAATGATCTTACCAACTCCCATAACAGGATAAGATGAGTTGTTGGTGCATGTGATAGTATTCCCTGTACGGGCAGGCCCAAGTGAAGTGAAGAAATTGCACTGCAAGGTAATATGTTTGGTTGCCCCACTATCAAAGTACCAAACATCTGAGTCTACTACAAACATACACTGTTCATGTGAAGATTGATCATAACTGCAAACAATAGTAAATGCCCATTATTCATTCTACACAAGATTAGCAGACTCTGTTTTGGGTGTAGAGGCCACTGCAACAACCATTCCAGCCTCTTTCTTCCTTGCCTCTTTAGCAGCCAATTTTGGACAACTCTTTATGACATGATCATTTCCTTTACTGTATTTGCAAAACAATTTCTACTTTTCTATTTTTTTCTTATCTCTGTCATCCTTCTTTGATTGTGGAGATTTAGCATATTTTTGCTTACTAGGAGAAGAGCGCCATTTACCTTTGCCCTTCTGACTAGCCAAGAAAGCTTGATCTACAACATGCATAATGGACATGCTCTGCCTAGACTGATCTTCTTGCAACAAAACAAAGACTAACTCCTCAAATGTTAAGGCATTTGGATTGCCTTTTATCATCAATCGAAGAGCAGATGCGAAACTTTGATATGAATCTGGAAGAGCACTCAGAACAATCTACACAAGTGAACTATCAGGAAAGACTTCATCAACAAAAATCAACTATTCCTTCAAATCTTTGATCTTTGTCAAAAACCTATCCATTGAATCTTCTTCACTCATGTGCTCACTCTCTAATTGTTTTTGGAGGTAAGCAACACGAGCCTCATTCCTTGCTTGGTGTAAAGTGGTAAGCGTATCCCAAGCATCCTTTGCTATTCTACAAGAGTGAATGTGAGGAATAATGGCATGTTTGACAGACAAGGCTATCAATGCATGTGCCTGATCATCTTTGCCATCGCAATGAATTTGCTCTACAATAGGTGTAGCAGGAACCGTAGTATTGGGTGTGTAAGGGTCATGTGACTTTACCCCCATATTCTCATATATACATCATATATAGAGCATTGCCTCAAGGGAGATCATTATATGGGTTTTGAGGCTCCCACGAATGTGTGCGCATCTCTCCTGTCCTCTCTCTCCCTCCATTTCCTCCTTGATCCTCTTGTTCTCCACACCAAAGCCCTTCATTGGTATCAGAGCTTGTTGAAGGCTGGTGTGCAAGAAGCTTCAATGGAAGCTTAGGTCACAAGAGGTGAAAGTGAAGGTTGGCATCTCTCGATAGTTGTTCGGTATTTTGGCCATAACTCAAGCTAGGAAGCTCAAATTAGTGTGTTTTAAAGTTTTTTGCATAGCTAAGAGAGAGGGCTACAAATTGCTAGAAGGGTATATAACCTGTTTCAGAGTGCTAAATCACCAGAAAATAAAAAAAGGCAAACTGATGTAGAAGACGAATCTACAATCACCTGGATAGTAGGTTAGTTTTTGGGCTATAACTTGAGTCTTACAATTCAGATTCAAGCAATTCAATTGCTATGTTAGCTTGGAAAATTTTTCTAGAAGAATGTAAGTCTAGATTCTGAGTGCTAGGCCACCAAAATTGCAAAATACAGAGCAATAGTGCTATAGGTGAAGATGAAATTGACAACAGATGCTTGTTTTGTGTATGCTAAACACCTCCGATTGAGGTGTTATATCGTTACACAGCCAAGAAAGAGTTCTTGAAGTTTGTTGAAGATCAAAATTTCATAGGTTATTATCTTTGAAAGAGAAAAAGACATAGCAGCATGTTTTCACCACAAGAACCCTAATTGCTTTTGGAGGTTCATTTTGTTGTGAAACTTATTCAAGAGAGAGATTTTTTGGTGTGCAAGCTCTTATTTTTAGAGCTTGAAGGCATTGTGCATGTATGATCACTCTGGTAGATCCTCTGTATGAGAGTAGAGCATGATCTTGTCACCCCTAGTGCTTGTATTCTTGTTTTTATGCAGGTACATGATCTAGATTGGAGCCCTAGTTGCACATCCATTTGTCACCTTGATTGGCTATTCTATTAGCATATGTTCATTGATTTGATATCTTATTTGCTAGTGTGATTCTTGGCATATGCGGATCATAATTCCCACATGGTTATTTTGGTTCTAGAGTCCATTTTATAGAGGAGATGCTACCAAAATTTTATCGGTTTTTATGCTAGATAGATGGTCTAGTAGATCCTCTATGCTTGTGTGATAGGTTTGGATCATTGCTTATCTCCATTTGTTTGGACTTGTTCATAGGTTTTTCATGATAGCTTGGACCATCATGCAATATTTATTCTTGAGTGGGAGGTGTATCACCATTGTATTGGTGTGTATTACCATCCGTTTTTGGCATATGTATTCGCCATTATCCAAAATGAGCCCAGATTGCAATTTTGACACCTTGAGTATGCTCAACAATTTTTGTGCGATTTTGAGATTGTGAAAAGGGATGTTGGCAATGCCCTAGATGAAATGGTGACCGGCTCTGATACCAACTGTTGGAGTTTGAGGTTTGTAGAAGCACAAGAACAACACAAGGAAGAAGAAGAAGCTTGGAGCACAACACATTATAATGAATGTATTACCACTAGAATGTACAAAGATAAGTGACCCATTAGGGCTATAGGCATATATACAAGCTGGGTAAAAAAACCTCCTAAAGAGGGAAAGAAGTGCCTTGGCAGTCCTAGTGTGTTCATACACATCACTACCTAAATATATCAACAACTCTTCACCTCCGACCTTTTCCATGAGCTCTCTACAGTCACACTAGTTTTGATACCATGTCACGAGGAAGGAGATAAGGAAGAGAGCTCAGACACACCCTATCACAATCAAAGATGAGCACACACACAAATGAGGCAAGGAAGAATGATCTTCTTCTTCTTCTTCTTTTTCTATTACATAAAAGGAATGTACAAGAATGACCTAAAACAACAATACAAAAAGTTCAATTTATAAAGAAACAATACATAAGGAAAATCCTAATGTCCACAAATGAGTGAGCTGACAAGAAACAAATGTGCCATCACTCTTGGTGGATAGAGCTAGTAAATCTCAATGAAGTATCCCTAACATATATTGGCATGACCACTATAAATGTCCGAGAAATGAAAAAGTGATATGTGTCATCCTAGATCATCACATGTTGAGCTTGATATCTCAACAAGATGTTGGTGAACCTTATTGCTACAAAGAGGCTATGTAGACAAAGGATCATGTCAAGTGGGAGTGTGCCATGAAGAGTGAATTGGTTTCTATTCACAAAAATGGTACATGGGATTTTAGCCAAAGGGAAAAAAATATTGACCATGTAAGTGTGTATATAAGCTGAAATTCACGACTGGTTGCAAAACCTTTAAAGCAACATGGTGTCAATTTCAAGGAAATCTTCTCTCCAATAGTCAAGATGACTACAATGTGCATGTTGCTTGGATTCGTTGCAATGGAGGACTTAGAGCTAGTCCAAATGGATGTGAAAATTTCTTTCTTGCATGGAAATCTTAAGGAATGCAAATTGTGAATGGAGGGATGGTTGGTTGAGTGGTGGGCAATACTTCAAGTGTCATGAACACTCCTCTAGGTTGTATGCAAGGAATGGTTCCTCTCATCCCTTTTGGTTGTGGAACTGAAGCCTTCTTCTACTTAAATAGTTGTAATGATGCTCTAGACATGCCCCCTCTATTGGGACATCATATGCCAAACATATGTAAATAATCCTAGTGATTGCACAATACCTATGCAACACTACTTTACACTACCAACTTGCATTTTCTACATACAATTGGTCTATAATCTAATGGGGGAGATTGATTTTGACTCTATCGATTCTACAAGGTAAAGGTTGAACCAAATCTTCTTAGGTGGCTTAGTAAATCGATCTTGGCCAAGAAGGGAAAAATATTGTGTACCCATCCTGAGAGAGACTGATAGACTTGGTGTGATTGTGAATCTAATTGATCTTTCAATATATCTCTCTTCTTCATTGCATCTAGGATTTGAGTCTCCTTGATTGTAGGGACATGCGTGCCTTGCATGTTCAAGGCCTCACTTACCAATTTCTATGGCAATTTTAATCTTTTCAACTCCTGATTGGGCATTAGCGAGGCTACCATGGAAATTCCTTTTCTCCTCCAGGATAAAGAGTGTGGATCGAATAATATCACCTTACAGAATTTGATTAGGGCAATTGGGCACTGAAATAATCCAACAAGCTTACCTTTTCCCAAATGTTTTGCAGCTCAGCTGAATTTTGTAGCTCATCAAACACTCTAGAGAAAAATTGAAATCTACCCCATGTATTGTTGAATTTGCATATGTTGGAGTTAGATGTCTGCAAAAGCACACGAACAACACAAGGAAGAAGAAGAAGCTTGGAGCATAACACACAATACTGAATGTATTACTAGATAATGTACAAAGATAAGTAGCCCATTAGGGCAATAGGTGTAGATACATGCCGGGGGAACAAAACCTCCTAAAGAGGGAAAAAAGTGCCCTGGTGGTCCTAGAGTGTTCACACACATCACTACCCAAATATATCAACAAATCCCCCTGGGTGTGATGTGGTGAACAAGTAGCTGGCACTCATGTATAAGGAAGTGCCAAGCCATGTGGAAATCACTCCACAAAAGGAAGTAAGCCCAAAGCTTTGCGGAAAGCTTCAAACTTCTCCCTAGGTAGAGCCTTCGTGAAAAGGTCTGCAATGTTATCCTATGTGGGCACATATGCCAAGCTGATCTCTCCAGTAGAGAACCTCTCCCTGACATAATGATAATGCACCTCAATGTGCTTAGTCTGAGCATGGAACACAGGGTTCCTCACAACTGCCAATGTGCTCTAAGTGTCAGTGAAGATGGTGGTGGCACAAGACTGACCAACACCCAAATTAGCCATAAGGCGTCTGAGCCACACACACTCAACAATAGCTGTGAAAGCTGCCCTATACTCAGCCTCACAACTGGAAGTGGCCACAGTAGGCTGCTTCTTGCTCAACCAAGATATACATGAACTACCAAGCATGAAGCAAAAGCCACTAGTGGATACACGAGTGTCATAGCAACCAGCCTAGTCTGAGTCAGAAAAAGCATGCAAATCTGGTGGTAGTGATCCCCCGTTGGGATAAAACAACCCAAGTAGCTGAGTACCACACAAGTAGTGAAAGATGCGCTTAACTGCCTGCCAATGATTGACACCTGGGCAATGCATAAACCTGCTCATCTGTGAGACAACAAACTGAATATCTAGCCGAGTAATGCATAAGTAAATCAGGCATCCAATAGCCTTCTGATAGAGGACAACATCAAATGCATCTCCAGCATCATGAAGACTCAATCATAAACCTATCTCCATAGGAGTGGCAATAGGCTTACAGTCTTCAAGGCGAAAATGCTTCAATAATGTGTCAATATATTTCGTTTGACACAAAGCCATTCCACCATCAACTTGCATAAAGTGAATGCCCAAATAGTGATGCAAATGCCCCAAATCAGACATCTCAAATAAGGCATGCAAACCAGCTTTAAAATCAGCAATATGCTTCTCAATAGGACCAGTGAACAACATGTCGTCAACATAGACAACAATGATCAGAAGTACATTATTAGCGCGCTTAACACATAAGGTGCTTTTAGTTGGACTGTTCTCAAAACCATGTGCAATAGGCATGTGTCTTCTCATACCAAGCACGTGGTGCTTCTTTAACCTGCACACTTGGTTTTCATGCCCTTTCTGCACAAAGCCACGGGGCTGAAAAACATACACTTCTTCATGCAAGTCACCATTCAGAAATGCAGTTTTAATGTCCAACTCATGTACATTGCAACCATGATGGGCTGCAAGTGCACAGATGCTCCGAACAATAGTCATACGACATGTAGGTGCAAAGGTCTCATCAAAATCAATGCCTCTTTCTTGTGCATATCCCTTTGCAACAAGCCTAGCCTTATACCTGTCAACTGTTCCATCAGGCTTACACTTCAGCTTGTAAACCCACTTAGTGCCAATGGCCTTCTTGCCAGGAGGCAAGTCACATAAAGCTCAGTACTATTCTTCATTATAGCATCATATTCAGATTGCATAGCAGCCATCTAATTTTCTGAATTTCGTGCTTCATCAAACGAAACAGGCTCAGTCTCATCACAGAGACTAGATGCAGTCATAGCATAGCATTCTGATGCAAAAGAGGCACTATGAGAGCCTGGTCGAGTACGATATGTCAAAGGTGCATCTAATTTGTTGTCACCCAAGGTCTGTACCAACCATTTTTGCATAGTTCTTTCCTGCTCAATATCAGCTCTCTCATCAATAAGTGCATCATGTAAATCTGCATCAGAAATGGAATGATCTGCATCATCACATGAAACCTGCAAAGGTTGAGAAGTTGCCTCATTAGGACTAGCACTAGGCTATCCACCTGTAAAAAGAGGCAGTAAAGTATCATACATGTCTTTGGAGCTAACCGATGTCTCCTTAGTACATGAAAGCAATGGCTGAATAGCGTCTTCCACAAAAACAACATCACGACTAACCAGAATGTGTTTAGTCTGTGGATGATACAGAGGATAGCCTTTACTTTCAGAACTGTACCCAACAAAAATACATTTTACTGCTTTATCATCCAATTTTTTGCGATGTTGTTCAGGCACTAATGCATATGCCAAACAACCAAAAACATGTAGATGAGAAATAGATGGCTTGTAGTCATGCCAAGCCTCATATGGAGTGATAGACTCCAGCGCCTTAGTGGGACACTTGTTAAGTACATATGCTGCACACATGACAACCTCAAGCCAGAAACTATGTGGTAAAGTCTGACTCTTGACCATACATCTCGCCATCTCCATGAGTGACCTATTCTTCCATTTAGAAACTCCATTATGTTGAGGTGTATACGGCACTGTACTGGTGTTTTATCCCACGTTCAGCCAGAAATGCATTAAAATCAGAAGACATATATTCACCCCCTCAATCAGAATGGAGGGTGCCCATTTTACATGCTGACAGATTTTCAGCCAAAACCAAAAATTGTTTGAAGCACATGAACACTTCAACTTTGCCTTCAATGGATATACCGATGCATGCCTGGAAAAATCATCGATGAAAGTCACGAAGTAAAGATAATTTCCAAAAGAAGGTGTTTGCATAGGACCACATACATCACTATGTACAAGCTGCAATTTCTGAGTAGCCCGAAATGAACCATCTTTTGCAAAGGAGGAACGCTGCATTTTGCCCAAAATACAGCCTTCACAAACATGTTTTCTCGGTGCCTCAAGTTTGGGCAAAGAGGACACCATTTCAAATTTCTGCAGGCGTATCAAACTAGCAAAATTCACATGACCAAAGCATGCATGCCAAAGCTTTACATCTGACATAGCCTGAGAATCATGTACTGTGCATGCCAAATCATTTACAGATCTTTCATAGTCTATGAGCTTATACAACCCACAACATAGAATGCCAAAAGCAATAATCACGTCGCCATTAGACAGATCATGAATTGTACACCTATCATCAACAAATTTCACAACTAAGCCAATCTTGGCTAATGCAAAAACTGATAATAGATTTTTCTTGATCCCTGGCACAAACAAAGCATTTGACAAAGTGAAAGAGCTACCATCAGTAGTAATCACCCATTCTTCTTCTTGCACAAGATTAGTAGACTCAGTTTTTGGTGTAGAGGCTTCTGCAACAACCATTCCAGCCTCTTTCTTCTTTGCCTCTTTAGCAGCGAGTTTTGGATAGTTCTTTATGATATGATCATTCCCTTTACAGTACTTGCAAAACAATTTCTACTTTTCTGATTTTTTCTCATCTTTATCTTGGTTCTTCGAATGTGCAGCATTTGCAGATTTCTGCTTACTAGTAGAAGAGATCCATTTTCCTTTGCCCTTCTGACTAGCCAAGAAAGCTTGATCTACAACATGCATAATGGACCTGTTCTGCCTAGTCTGATCTTCTTACAACAGAACAGAGACTAACTCCTCAAATGACAAGGCATTTGGATTGCCTTTCATCATCAACCAAAGAGTAGAAGAAAAACTCTAATATGAATCAGGAAGACCATTCAGAACGGTCTGCACAAGTGAGCTATCTGGTATAACCTCATCAACAAAAATCAATTGTTCCTTCAAATCTTTGATATTTGTTAGTAAATTGTCCATAGAATCACCTTCATCACTTACTCATAGTCTTCATACTGGTCCTCACATCTTCACGGATTGGCAATTATGAGGTGGATCTTCTCACATTGGTACTTGCCATTGTGCTAGAGTGACACCAAATTTGGCACCGTTGCTAGTGAGAGAGCTTTGAGGATGAGCATGTGATGGTAAGACGTAGAGTTGTGATGTTGGCATTGTAGGTAATTTCTTTACTTTTCCTTATTTTTCTCCTTCTTACTTCACCATCGTCATCCTCACCATCTCCCACCTCCATCTCCATCATCGTGAAATTTTCAATTTTTTGGTCATATCACCTTCCCCACCTCATTCCCCTCATTTCACTTGTGAGAGACAGCGAGAGAGCGATTTGTGTGTGCTATTTTTGCTTGTTTCTTGAGTGTTCTTGCAAGCTTTGGTTGTATCATCATCTCCAGTGGCCTACACAGGTACGAAAAAGCTCTACACAGTCTCCGAGGCGTGGACCTCTATCCATCACGATTGATAGGAAGCTTGAATGTTTGGTAAAACTAAGAGCATATCCATGATCTAGAGGCCCTAGGCATCATAAATCCATCAAAATTTCAAAAAAAAATTGCATTATCTTTTTACATCGCGATTGATAGCATCAATCGCGAGTGACAGTGTCCATCGTGATGGACAGTCTATCCATCGTGATCGACAGACACCAACACACACCTCTGTCAATTGTGACAGATGGTATCCATTCGACAAAAAATCCACGATTGACACTAAAAAATGACAAAAAACTTGTCCATCATGACGCATAGAGGCCCGACTGACACATGAAAACATGAAAAGACAAAAATTTCTATCAATCGCGATTGACACCCCCACGAGGAACTACCTATCCATCGTGATTGACAACCATCCATTGCGATAGATACGTGTCCATCACGACTGACAGAAAAATTGCGATTGAGATCCCAACTCGACGAATAACATATCCATCATGACTTATAGACCCACGATTGACAGGTATTCATGCTAAGACTCGAAAAAACTCAATCCATCGTGATTGACACATCAATCTTGATTGACACCCCTGTCCATCGCGATTGACTCATCAATCGCGATTGACAGGCCACGACAGACAGCTCTGTCCATCGCGATTGACAGCCCTGTTGATCGTGATTGGCATCCATTTTCGGCCAATTTTTTAGGGTTTTTTAATTTGCAAATTTTGACTAATTTTGGGCGTGAATATTGTGCTATAGGACACATAGGGAGGCCATAAGAAAATAATTTGAGAAAACCCTATTTTCTTGTTAGCCTGTTTGAACCCTGTTTTAATCCTAGAACCCTGAACTATCATAACTTCCTCATACGAAATCCATTTAGAGTGATCTTAGGCTCATTGGAAAGCTCGTTATAGATAGGGTATTTTGAAATGACCATACCTCAGGGCAAGAAAACTGAGGGATCTTTAGGATTGTCTTCCATAAAGACAAAGGATAATTTGGTCTCTGAATTACATGAATGAAAATGTTATTTTGTGTCAATTGAATTTAAATCTTGAGCTAACTCTGGAACTTTTACAGGTCCACTAAGAGCATCGAATTGCATTCAAGGCAAGAGTGAGTGCAAGTTTGGGAACACACTTCCTAGGCTTACAAGGGCAAGGGATAAGCAACTTGAGGTTGGATTATTCTCAACTCCCTCTATCAATTCCTAGCTTAGGCTAAGTACGGATAGAGGTATTGATCAATTAGGGCGGCAGTAAGCATTGTCAAGTCCAAGAACTCTAATCACCCAAGTGCAAGCATAAATAGATTACATTTGCATAACACCCTAAGTTTGAAAAGAATTCAAATCAAGCGGTCAAACTCAAGTACGATAAAACCCAAGTGTTCCTTGTGACGAAAATTGATTGGACAAGAAGTGACATCCTAAGAAAATTAAAAAGAACCAGTGACTATTACAAAAGAACTCAGCAACAAGGTTGTACTGGGAAAATTGGGATAACCACCAAGGCATATGAACCTTAGATCAGGACGATATCTAGGGAGAGATCGACACAGCCTTAGGTCTTCAGAGGCTAGTCTCAACCACACTACTAGGTTTTGGGCCCATGAGTTGGGCAATTACCCACATTATCCTAGCTCTGAAACTAGAGAATCAGAGATGTCTTATGGTATGGAGAGACCCACAGGATGTTTAGGAGTGGCGTACTTAGAGAAACCTAAAGGCCCGTACAAAACTCAACTTGAATACATTAGGACCAACCGATTAGGTGCTTGCATCTATGAGGATGGTCTTAGAAGGTCCATTGTGCAAATTAAAAACCCTGATCAACCCCTTGGACTAGAACATCTAGTGGTCAAGTTTGAAAACGGTGCATACCTAGATAAGGAAGGAACAATGTACATAGTCACCAACCAACCAGATAGAACAGATGAATTTGGTAATGTGATTCCAGAGATAGACATAGGTGGCATAGAGCAAGGGAACTTAGGAAGAGAGCCCATAGCTCTCTAAGGCAAATCAGTCCTGACTAGAATCATCACTCTAGAGTGGGTTCCCCAAGACAATAAGAGCATAGATCTGCTCTTAAAGCCAAGAGACCAATGAAGTTTTTTGGAGGTATAAGCCTAACCAACCTAATGAAGTAGGAATGCTCACAACCTATGAGTTTAAAGATCCTGATAGCCCAGGCAAAGTGACCTATTTAGACAATACTTTAGAGAGGATCTTTGTGGTCACAGAGCATGGTAGGCATGCCTACACTTGAAAGGGTGAATTTGTTTTTCCCCAACCAAGATCTAATGTCTCTTATGGTCACCAAGGAGCTGGAACATCCCAAGCTCATGGAGCTCAAAGGGATAGGAGTAGAGATAGGCTAGAAGTGAGCTTTGCTAACCCATTGGGAAGATAAAGAATTAGAACAAAGACGGATAGAATGGAAACTGAGAGACCCAAAGACCCAAGGAATCAAAGAAATCAGATGAATTCCCTTTGTAGAGGCCTAGAGAACACACTAGGACATTGAGGCCTACACAACTAGTTAAGTCCATGAAGAATTGTTTTGATGGTACAGAAGACCCATGCGATTATGTAGTAGAGTTTAGGCAAGTTTTGAGAGGTGAACAAGTTGAAGACTTGTTCACTCAATATAATGCCTTTGGCATAACTCTCAAGAACACATCCCTTACATGGTTTCAACTGCTTCACCAAGGTCAGTTCAGGAACATAGACCAACTTTTAGAAGCCTTCATCATAGAATTTTCTAAGAAAGGCATATGGCACAATACTTCCTCATTGATACACAGCTTCAAGCAGACACTCGAAGAGATAGTTAGACTTGCAAGAAGAAGATTTAGGCAATACCTAGAGAGATGCCCCGTTCTTGAGTTACCCACACTAGCCAAACATGTGGCTTTATTCTTGGATAGATTGCTAAGTACCAAATTGAGATCATATGTGTACTTGAAAGACCCTAGGACCATAGAAGAGTGTGTATGCATGTGCATAGACATTGAGGATAACCTAGGGGAGGAATTAGAGCTTTCAAAAATCCACAAAGATTCAAATAGCTCTACTATCCTCAATTCAAATCCTTCCACATCAATTGAGGAACTTGCTGAGAAAGTAGCTCATAAGTTAGGAGTCTCAAGCAAACAAATACCAAGGTTTGCCCTAGTGAAAAGATGCTATACTTGTGGAGGTGAACATATGGCAAATGTATGTCCCATTATGGCTCAACCCCAAGAAAACCCTAGCAACCTATACTACACCATAGAGTGGAAATATACCAACCACATTGCACAAGATTGTCCCTATAACAAACAAACTATCAAACAAAATTATCCTCAACCATATTTACAAGAGGGAAGATACCAGAACCAATACCCACCACAACAATATGGCAGGCCACAGCAACCCTACCCACCACCCTATCAAGGGCAACAAAGACCTCAACCAGTTCTAGTGCAGCAGCCCCCTCCTCTAGTCAATGTGATTCTAGTAAAGTATGCAGCTGCAGAAGAAAATCTGAATAGAGCCTTAGTGCCAGCAATTCCATTGCTTTCAAAAAGTGACCCAAGTGATCATAGTTTTGACTCCACTCATATCGATAGCCCACATGCTTACTACATGCAATCACCTGAGCATAATGAGTCATATTATTATGAAGACCCGAGTGAACCTAGCTGGGAGCTCGAGTATGCAAATGTCATGTATGCAAACCCCAATTCTAGACCTCAACCTAGGCAGATAAGAACCCCATTTCCTAGAGGACCGTGCTATCGATGTCAGGGAGATCACCTCATTCGTGATTGTCCTATGCCTGCACCTACACAAACCAAATCCTTGATAATTCAAGGTTTCTATCCAGATTGTGGGAAGAAGCACCTGTTACGAGATTTTCCTAAAAACCCCAACAATATGCCAAAATCACTCCTATCAATGTTATTGGGTTAGTGGTAGACTCTATCGAAAGTGTGACTTCCACTGTCCCAGTGCAAGTGGTCACTAGAGCTCAAGCTTTGTAGCAAAACCAAGGCTTAGGCCAAGAAAAGAGTTCCGAGGTAAGTGGGACTGAGAGCATAACTAAGAAGAGGACCAGAACTTGGAAGGATAGTTGCGAGAGAATGAGAAGACAATGGTCGAAGAAAATGAGTGAACTCGAGGAAAGTCTCAGAGAGACAAAGGCCAAGATAATTGAATTAGCATCTCAATCACACTCTCACCCATCACCTTCCACCCCACAACCGTCCAATCACACAATCCCACCACCCCCTAGAGTAGGATCAGTCTTAGCAGATTCCACTCCCGAGGACCTAAACATGATGCTTAGAGCATATTAGGCCAGACTCCAAGAAGGGCCAAACATAACAGATCATGAAAAGTGTTACCCTATAGCTGAACTAGAGTTTGAACAAACTAAAATTTGTGCTAAGATGGTGGAATTGGCTCAAACCATGTTTGAATCCAGTCGCCTCTTTAACTTCTCTAGTTCATCTAAGACACAGTTGCACAATGATGGACTGCTAGAAAGATTGGAGAGGCTAATTCCAAAATATGAAAAGGACTCCGCCTCTCAAGGTAAGGAAAAGGCAAGTGGAAGAATGAGCTTTCCTCCCCAAGAAGCTTATGTGCCTAACTCCACAAAACCACACACATCTTCTTTTATGAATCGATATTCCCTAGAAATTCTAAGAGAGATTCAAGAAGAGAAATGGGCTAAAGAAAGTGAAAATCCTCCTCCAATTGAAATTGTGGATGATGCGCATGATCGATTCCCACAAGACATTCCTTCCATTTATGGAGAGCAGGAGAGTGCCCAATCTCATGAAAGATTAGAATTTGAGTCTAATTCCTTACAGGAACTACCTCATTTCACAGGCCCATGGGAAGCTAAGTCTACTTGTATGAGAGCACCCATGATCATGATAAGAAACAAAGACTCAATCATACCTAGGAATACAGAGGTAGTAAAGAACACTAAAGTGCAGTGCAACCTCACTTTAGAAGAGTTACTGAAGGTTAAGCCACAATTGTGGAAACATGTAGCCAAACAACTGCCTGAAATAGCTAAACCTCATTCCCATGTAGGATCTCATAGAACCGTGCTGGAAATACCTTTGGACAAGAGAGGGTACATGAGTGAAGGAGACGAAGGAAACACATATTTTCCCATTACCCATCAAGGTTACACCACCAAGGAAATTTTGGACTCAGGTGCAGGAGTTGCAATTGCTACCACTTCCCTATGGAAGCATTGGGGCAAGCCAACACTCAAGCCAATGAGAATGAAATTGCAGATGGACGATGTTCACATAGAAAGACCCATAGGACTGCTAGAAGGAATAACTCTCACTACATGTGGTGTCGAGTTCGAGCATACTTTTGCCATATGTGACTTTAGCGAGAATCAAGCCTATGAGATGATTCTAGGAAGACCATTTATGTGGCAATTGCAAGTGGTATAAGATTGGGGAACCAATTCTTTGTATTTGCAATAGTTAGGTGTTACAACCAAAGTCAAGCTCAAGGATTACTCTCATAGAGATGTACCCCTTATTCAATGGAACCCCATCCATAGAGCTAAAGATGATACGGAGTCAGTGCATTCCATAGGATCAGGATCCTCATGGATGCATGAAGACACCCACTTATGGATGTGCAAATTAGTCATAGAAGAAGAGAAGAGAGAAAAAGACAGAGAGGTAGGTGCGAAGGAAACTCATAGATCAATTCAAGACCTAGCCTATGCACCTGTAGTATTTCTTGATGAGGAATTTGAACCTCATGGTTGGGTGGAAATTTTAGCAACAATGGATGTAGCCATCAATGAAGAACAATGGACACCCCAGTGTGATGAGGATGGCTATGACATTTTAGTCTTCACAATAGAGCCAATCATGTGTGATTCAGTTATTAAAGAATGTGATTCTAGCATTGATGCATTCGAGGATGCAAGTGACTCCGATCTAGAGTCAATCATTATGGACCCACCTTTTGGATCAGATGAGGATTATTTATATGAAGTATAAGCTCACCCTCAGAGACATGAAGAACTTACAAATGACGTGAGATTAGCCACATAGCTAACCACCAAGAATGAAGGCAAGAAGAGGAAGAAGAGAGAATTCACACCAGAGGAGGAAGAATCCTTGTTTGAGGTCCCTGAAAATTTCAAGAAGCATGAGATAGAAGATAGGAGAGTTATGATGAGAATGCCTAAACGTGATGCACAAGCAGGAGAGGCCTATGATAACAAAGAAACCACCAAGAAAATGGTTGTAACCATAGAAGAAGGAGAAGAAAGATGCACATACATTGGACATGACCTAGCAGAGGAAGAGGAGAAAGAATTGATAGCTTTGCTACGAGAATACAGAGATGTGTTCACATGGAGTTACAAGGACTTGAAAGGAGTAGACCTTGACATATGCTCACATACGATTCCCATGACCTTAGATGCCAAACCCTCTAAGCAGAAGCCATACACATACAACGATAACTATGCTGCCAAAATCAAGGAAGAGATAGATCATTTGGTTGAAGCTAGATTCATCTATGAAATTGAGCACACAGTGGGTATCCCCCATCATAGTAGTGCCCAAGAAGAATGGAAAATTACGTGTATGCATTAACTTGAAGAAAGTTAATGCAACCACTATTAGAGATAGTTATCCGCTTCCTATCACTGAGCATCTCTTAGAAATAGTTGTAGGCAAGGAAGTCTATAGCTTTCTTGATGACTTCTCTGGCTACAATCAAGTGGCCATAGCTCCAAAAGATCAGCATAAGATAGCCTTTGCTATGGAGTGGGGCATATTTGCCTTTCGAGTAATGCCATTTGGTCTTACCAATGCACCAGCCACCTTTCAAAGGCTGATGTGCCATGTGTAAAGAATTCTTGAGGAAAAATTTGGAAGTCTATGTTGATGATCTTTGTGCTCATTCCAACATAAGACAAACACGTATCCCAGAGTTGAGAGCTATCTTTGACAAATGTAGAGAATATAAAGTCTGCTTGAACCCAGAAAGGTGTGTTTTCATGGTCAGGCAAGGCAAGATTCTAGGACACATAGTGTCAAAGAATGGCATATCCACGGATGAGGAGAAAGTGAGAGCTATTGCAGAGCTACCTAGGCCAAAGAATGTCAAGGAGGTACAAGCTTTCATGGGGCATTGTGGCTATTATCGCGGATTCATTCATATGTATGCGATCATTGCAAAGCCTCTGTACTCCATTTTGACTAACTTTGAGTGGACTGAGGAATGTGAGAATTCCTTTAATGAGCTCAAGAGAATATTGTGTTCTGCGCCAATCTTGACTACACCTGATTGGAACAAACCATTTCATGTTCATGTGGATGCGTCCAATTATGCCATTGGATGTGTACTGGCACAACCTACTGGTGAAGGTAATATGGATCTTCCAATAGCCTATGCTAATAGACAGCTAAATGCAGCTAAGCGGAACTATACCACGACTCAAAGAGAAGGATTAGGCATGGTATATGTTGTAAAAAGGTTTAGACACTATTTGCTTGCAAATAAGTTTAATTTTTTTATTGATCATCATTGTTTAATTTGGAAGTTGTACCACAGTGGGCCATGACATTAGTGCCAATATTGACATATGGGCCTAAACACCCAGTGATAAACACTCACGATAAGGAGGTAGTAAAAGCCCAAAAGTACAATATCATGGCAGAGAGTATGTACAAGCATACAAATCAAGGAATATTAGCTTGTTGTGTGGAAGAGGAGGAGTATGCGAAGTGGTTGCAATTAGCACATGTGGTGCATTACTACAACACCATTCAAAACAAAGAACCCTTCAAAATCTACAACGGTTAGGGGTATATTGGCCAACAATGGAAGCAGATGTGCACAAATTATGCAAAGAATGCCCAATATGCAGCGCTAGACCTCCAATGGAACATGCCACTCTTTATTGAGTGTCTTTAGTGCCAGATTGGAGTGAACCATTAGTAGCCTTTCTGAGGACAAAAACATTCCCTCAAGAGATGACATTGGCTAGACAAAGGAGTTTAGAACAGGAGGCACTAGACTACTCACTCATTGGAGATAACTTATACAAGCGTGGTTGAGGACACTTTGGACTGGACCGTGTGATTAAGGCAATCCTATTTGTGGGTATGTGGTGGCCAACACTTCACATGGATGCACATACCTATGTGAAGTGGTGTGACATTTTTCAGCGAGCTCAATATCCCATACGTAAAGATGAGATGCCACTAAAACCTATGATGGGTGGATGTGCATTCTCTAAGTGTGGAATAGAGTTTGTAGGTCCTATTAATCCCCTAGCTAAGAGTTCCCATTAGAACCTCACCATCAACCTACCCCACTGGATAATTGATCAGATACACCTAGCCCACAAATGATGGCCGCAAAATGCCATTATTGTCATAAGAAAGGACACATGAAGGAAGAATGTTATGCATTAAAGAATGCTAAAGGTAAAGGAGACAATGTTGATGGGCATGTTAAACAGTTACCTGCACCATCTACTTCGACTATGAAGATCGAAGATATTAATGCTATTTCTGATGATGCTGATGTGTTGACACTTGATAGTATTGTGCCAAAAATGGCTCTTATGGCTGATTCTCTTTCCCCCACCTGGCTACTAGATTCAGGTGCTTCTTTCCATGTGACACCACACATAGAATGGTTCTCTATTATGCAGCAAAGTCTCTTGGTACCATGAGACTTGATGACTCTTACCAGTGTGATGTTGTTGGGGATTGGAGATGTGGTTGTGCAGTTCATTGATGGTTCAAAATTTACTATTGCATAATGTACACCATGTACCTCACTTGTCACACAGTTTGATGTCAGTTGATCAACTTGATGACCTTGGTTACAAGGTGGTCTTCTATGCTCAGTCCTTTTGGATATCAAAGGGAAATATGGTTATCACAAAAGGAAGCAAAGTTGGCTCACTTTATCCTTTATTTGTATCACAGAAAGAACATTCGTTAGCTATTACTGAACAACCTATGGCTTGTATTTGGCACGGTTGTTTGGGCCATATATCTCGTAGTGGATTGGAAAATCTTTCTCGTTCTGGCTACTTATCTATGTTATCTTTCTCTGATTTTTCATTTTGTGAGCATTGTCAATATGGAAAGCAAACTAGAGATGTGCATAGAATGCACATTGACTCTTCAATTCAACCTTTAGATCTTGTTCATACAGATGTGTGTGGTCCTATGCCGACTAGGTCCCTAGGTGGTTCTCTTTACTTTGTCACTTTCATAGATGATGCTACTATAAAAGTTTGGGTATATCCTATCAAATCGAAGGATGAGGTATTCGCTACTTTCAAAAAATGGCTTGCTTCAGTTGATACTGAAAAAGGAACTAAGCTTAAGGCTTTACATTCAGATAACGGGGGTGAGTATACCTCACATGAATTCAACCTTTTTTGTCAGTCTAGAGGGATTTGTAGAGAGTTTACAGCTCCTTATACCCAAGTACAGAATGGTGTAGCTGAGGGGATGAATAGAACTATTCAAGATAGAGTAGTCTCTATGTTGCATCATGCAACCTCTCACATGGTATTTGGGCAGAAGCAGTATTGACCGCAGTTCATGTGATTAACCTTTCACCTAGTACTACCAAAGGTTTGAAAGTGGCACAAGAGTTATGGACAGGGAAGCCACTGTATTATGATCATCTTTGAGTTTCTGGGTGTGAAGCATATGTTCATATACCCCATAATCTTAGACAAAAGTTGGACCATAAGTCAAAGAAATGCATTTTTCTTGGATATGGTCGAGAAGGACAAATTGGATATCGCTTATGGGATCCTGAAACACGATCACTGATCAGAAGTAGCGATGTCATCTTTAATGAGTCTAAGATGCATAAACACCCCATTAAGGAGGTTGAAGTGAGAAGAGTGGTGTTTAAGGATACTAGTCCTCTGGTTAGCGTGCATAAGAATGCTGCACATAGGGATGTTCAAGAGAATGTCCATTCAGATCAGTCTGCACATATTCATGTTCTGCAACCATTGAGATGTTCTACACGTGTCTCACATCCACCTGATAGATATGTTCCAGGTTTAGATTTTTTTATGCTAACAGATGCCAGTGAGCCTTCTTGCTACAAAGAGGCTATGCAGACAGAGGATCATGTCAAGTGGGAGCGTGCCATGAAGAGTGAGTTGGATTCTATTCACAAGAATGGTACTTGGGATTTAGTACCTTTTCCAAAGGGCAGGAAAGCTTTACCATGTAAATGGGTATATAAGCTGAAATTCACATCAGATAGTGCTTCTCCAAAGTATAAAGCACGACTTGTTGCAAAGGGTTTTAAGCAGCAACATGGTGTTGATTTCGAGGAAATCTTCTCTCCAGTGGTCAAGATGACTACCCTGTGCATGTTGCTTGGATTGATTGCAATGGAGTACTTAGAGCTAGTCCAAATGGATGTGAAAACTGCTTTCTTGCATGGAGATCTTATAGATGAGATCTATATGGAACAACCAGAGGGTTATGTAGTTCCTAGCAAGGAAAGTCTAGTTTGTAAGCTTAAGAAGAGTTTGTATGGACTTAAACAGCCCCCTAGACAATGGTACCAAAAGTTTGATGCTTTTATGAAGTCTCAAGGCTATTCTCGAAGCAATGAGGATCATTGTCTCTACACAAAAAGATGCTCAGATGGCAGCTTGATATGCTTGATACTTTATGTTGATGATATGCTAATTGCTGGGAAGTCCTCTTATGATTTGTCAATTCTCAAAAAGAAGTTGAGTCAAACATTGTATATGAAGGATTTGGGGGATGCCAAACATATTCTTGGCATGGACTCAACTTTGAATGAGTACAAATTTCCATCCATAGACTGATGGGTAGATCCAGAGAGTTAATCGGGTACTTGAAGATATGTTGCATATGTATCTGTATGAAAAGCAAGATAATTAGAGTGATTACCTGCCTTTAGTTGATTTTGCATACAATAGTGCATGTCATGCATCTATAAAAATAAATCCATTTGAGGCTATGTATGGTTATAGTTGTTTGAATCCACTTCCTTTTCTAATCTTTCAAATAAGTAGAAGTATCTAAAAAAATGTTTGAGAAAATGGATTAGGAACTTGGAAAAAGTAAGCAATGCATAAAAGAAGCTAAGAAAACACAAAAGAAATTCATATTATTTCTTAAAGTCAATCCTTGCCGATCTAACTTGTTATTAGGAAAGGATCATATACTTTCTTCATGATAAGTGGATCCTTTTAAAGTTTTGAAAAAGATTGGATCTCTTGCTTATTTGTTGGATTTTCCTAAACATTTAAATGTGCATCCTGTATTTCACGTTAGCTTACTTAAAAGATATGTACCTAATGCTACTCATGTTTTTCTAGACAATTATAAGTTAAAAGATGATGGCTCTTTTGAGCTTCGACCTAAAATAATATTAGATAGGAGGGAAAGATTACTTAGAAACTAGTGTATAGTAAAGATTTTGGTCTAATTTCACATAGATCTAGTTGAAGATTTGACGTGGGTGCACTTAAAGGATTTTCTAGCACATTATCCTTCTTTCCAACTCTAAGGGTAGAGTTCTTAAAGGAGGGAAGAATTGTAGTAGGCATTTTGAAAGTGAGATTATTTGTTTTGAATTTCTTATTATACATTGTGTGGATATTGTTTAGAATGAATAGTTAGGGCATTTTATGCATATAGACAAAATCTAGGGGTGATAAATTTTATATTCTCTCTCTAATTTCACCGACATCATGTTTTCTAGTCGAAAATTGAGCATGAAGATGTGACAATCAAGAACAATGTTGTATGAGGAAAAGGTAGAGCATGCATAGGAGAATAAAAGTGTCTGTCTAAAAAATTTATGAATCATGTTTTAAGTACTCTGTATTGGGATCTCGAGTTAGTTCTTTATAAGAAAATGCATTGATTTAGTTCTCTCTCTAGAATCTCTAAACTTGCAAGGCTCAAAAATGATACTTGGAGGTGGATTTGGACATAGGGTGTCTCTAACACTATTGGGCAGATTGAAGACTTGAACATGTTAGCCTCTCACAAGCATCTTGACATTCTACACTATTTTTTTGTTACAAGGCATAGAAAGGTGTCGATTTTTCCAACACTTAAAAATAGAAGTGGGCTTCTCTAGTATTATTCGAATCCGCCGTTTTGATGCATATACGTTCTCATGCATATCGACAGATATGCCCTTTCATTGTTTTTTTCGTAGTTTTGAAAGGTGCCACTAAAGAGTGATCATACCCATCTCTCATAGTCCTTTATGAACATTCCTAACACCTATAGGATTTCATGTGCACAATCTTGATGGTGAGGGCATACATCCTTCCCCTTAGCAATCTTATAGTCTAAATCTCTAAGGATTATTCTTTGGGATACAATCGCTAATTAAGTTGGCTTCATTATGTAGTTAGTGTATTCTCATTTACTTCATTTCCTCCCACAATTGCATGGTTCCATGCCATGAAGCTCTAAATATTTCTTAGTCTGTGAAATGTTTTACTGGGCATGCATTCCTTCTGCTACTTAAAACTATGTGTGTATGTAACACCAAGAGAATGGAAAAATTGGTAGCATTTTTGCAAGGAAATGGAACTAAAAAAAAAACATATCATAAAACATAAACGCTTTGCGAGCCTATGGCACACAAGACACCAAGAATAACATAGGGCTTTATAAGCCCATGGCATGCAAGCCATATACTAAAGTTTCATTCTCCATAACCTATAGAGAACATAATTTTCTTGCAATAATATCTATGTTGCATATCCTTTGACTTCCTAAAATAAAACTTCTTACACATCGTGTGTGTGTGTCTATATATATATATATATATATATATATATATATATATATATATATATATATATATATATATATATATATATATATATATATATGTGTGTGTGTGTGTGTGTGTGTACTTTGCATATTAATCCGTTTCAACTATGCATCCATACTTTCTAGCTCATAAAACATAATGAAAATAAAACTAGTTAAATGCTTTATGATTGCTTCCTAATTGTGCACATGCACAATCTTGAAACACAGGCATATGTGCCATCTACATATCTAGAAAACCAAAAGAATGTAAAGAAGGGTTCAAATTACTTCTCTTAATCATTCTCAATGAAGTCTCAAACTCCTTGAATCTTGAATGTCATCCTTAACTAGTTTCTTGTCTTCGCGATGGGTACAAATGTTGGAATCCATGTCCAATAATTCTTCGTCCATACGAACCTGAAACTTCATAGTGTGAAACCATCTTTTACAAAGTTAAAAGATAACAAAGTCAAAAGCATAAAACTTACGTTTTTGTTTATGATCGCATATAGAAAGCGAAGGAGCTTTACGTTTTTGTTTTTTCATGGATTACGATATGGATTACGATCGTAGCTTTTTATAAAGCTTTTCAAATAGTTACAACTACTATATAAGGAGGCTCTTGGCTCCTTGTACAATCACTCACTCAAAGATCTAGAGCTTGGAGATCTTCTTGAAGACAGAGTGTTCTCACACTCTTGAAGGAGGTGAAGTTGTGGTGAAGGAGAGGCTACTCTCATTGCAGCAGGAAGTCTTCTACGAGGTGGTGGTAACTATCTTTTGTGAGTTAACCTTGTGGTTGATTTACAATTTCGTTACACTATTTTGTTAGCTTCGATGCTTCATTCTCTTCACACACACTTAGATTATTTCGACATAATCTAAATCTTGTATCATCATCTTCTTATTCTTCCATTAGTGAGTGCACCACTTTATATGGTTGAGTAGTACTCCCATGTTGTAATTTGGACATCTATTATTTTTAGTGAAGTAAGCATCCAGCTTACGTTCCCTAACCTTGTCTCAAGATCTCTTTCTTTCTCTATCTCACTTATCATCTTGTCAATTAAGTTGTGTATGCTCAAGAGGTTTTAGTATTGGAACGATCCTGGGGCCCCAAATTCCAACACTTGGTATCAGAGCTACATAATTGACATACACACTTAAGATAAGATGAGTGAGATTAGAATTGAGATTGAAGACAAGTTGGATGGATCTTCTAATTATCCCATGTGGAGTTTCATGATGATGAACTTGTTAGTGACAAAGGATTTATGGAGTATCGTCAATGGATCCTTAACAAGACCAAGACGAGAAGGCGAAGAAGGGTCTACAGAAGCTTCAAGAGGTACTGGAATTGCTATTACAGAACCAACAGAAGAAGAGGTAACCACTTCGACATCCAGAGTCACTGCTAGGTCTTTACCTAGAGTTCCTCCTACTGAAGATCAGGCAAGATGGGATGCTAGAGATGCTTTAGCACTTTCATTCATAGCAATGAGCGTCAAAAAGCATATTCTACCACAGATCAGATCTTGTAGAAGTTCTAGTCAAGCTTGGTTAAAGCTTGAGAATTTTTTTCAGAGCAGAAATCCTGCTAGAAAAGCTCACTTAAGGAGACAACTAGCAAATACAAGGATGAAAGTTGGTGAGTCAATTCAAACCCACATTACAAGACTCGTTGACTTGAGAGATCAACTTCTAAATGTAGGAGTTGAGATATCAGATGAAGAAATGGTAAATACGCTGATTAATTCACTTCCTATTTCATATCGATCTTTCATAACCACTCTTACCCTTACCACAAGAGATAGAGAGGTTACATTTGAAGAGTTAGAGTTCTTGTTACTTCAAGATGAAGATCAGTTGAAGGGAATGGAAGAGAATGAAGAAGCACTTTCATCTTCATCAAAGGGTCAAAAGAAGAAGAAGGATAAGAAGAAGGAAAAACAATCCAAGAAGGAAAGTAGGTTCCTTTCACCTTCTACTTCAGATTCTGTATCTACGACATCTAAAGTGAATTCTTCTAAGAAGAAGGTAAAAATATGTTCTTTTTGCAAGAAACGTGGACATATTCAGTCAGAATGTTATAAAAGGATTGCAGCAGAAAAGAAAAAGGCATCAGGTAATGTTGCAGAAGATGATAAAAAAGGGAAATCTCAAGGTGATTCTTATGCCTGTATCACTATTGAGGAAGTAGCTTTTGATCAAGCAGCTTTACAAGTTCTTTCAGCAAGTCCTTGGATATTCGACTCAGGTGCTACAAAGCATATGACAGGTTGTAGAGATGTATTTTCTTCTCTCTCCTATTCTTCAGGTAGAAGAGTTACTATTACAGATGGCAATGATTTGGATGTTGTGGGAATAGGTACAGTAACCCTAAAGTCAAGAGAAGGTGGTAATTTTCAAATTTCAGATGTCCTTTATGTACCTGAAATGAAGATAAATATGCTATCTATATCTGCATTTTTAAGTGATGGTTTTAAAGTTGTATTTGAGAAAGATCTTTGTAAGATCTTATCACATAAAGAAGACAAGTGTCTTTTACAAGGTAAGCATAAAGGAGGGGTCTTTGTTTTGTCAAAAATCAGTCAAGCATATGCAGTCAAATCTTCGTCACCGATGGAAGATATGAAGCTATGGCATGAAAGATTTGGACATATCAGTTTTGGAGCTCTCAAGAATATCAAAGACAGAGGTATGGTTGAGAGTTTACCAGGAAATTGCAGATTATTCATTCAGATGTGAATGGTCCTATGAGAGCAGACTCTATTCAGGGTTTCAGGTATTTTGTCCTATTTGTGGATGATTTTACAAGATACTCATGGATCTATGGTCTTAAGTCGAAGTCAGAAGTCTTTCCTATGTTCAAGAAGTTTGTAGCTATGGTTGAAAATGAAAGTCACGAAACTGTCCAGATTCTAAGAAGTGATAGAGGTGGAGAATACTTGTCAAATGAGTTCCAGACATTTCTCGATGAGAAAGGTATTACTCGACACCTTACTATTGCTTATACTCCTCAGCAAAATGGTGTTGCAAAAAGAAAGAATAGAGTACTTGTTGAAATGATGCGGAGCATGATGGCGTCCAAGAGGCTTTCACCGAAATTCTGGTTTGATGCAGTACATACAGCTAATCACATTTTAAACAGGTCATCTACAAAAGCTTTAAAGGTAATCACACCGTATGAAGCTTATTATGGTAGAAAACCTAATGTGAGTTACTTCAGAGTGTTTGGATCACTTTCTTATGTACATGTTGAGAAAAAGGACCGAGGCAAACTAGATGTAAAGGCAAAGAAAGCTGTTTTTATTGGATATCCTGTTGAAAGCAAAGGATACAAGTTTTATGTTCCAGAAACAGGTGAAGTTATTCTTTCACGTAATGCTTATATTGCTGAAGATAAGGTTTATGATAAAGAAGCTGAAATTCCGGAGTTCATTAGTGAAAATGACTATGGAATTTTTAGAAAGATTCTGGATATACATGTTCAGCCATATCAGGAGGGAGTTAAACCTCAAATTCCTAGTATTCAAGAAAAAATTGAAGAAAGAGGAATTTCACAACCTTCTACAGAGTCAGTTCCAAAAGAAACTTTGATTCCAGAAATGGAAGAAGTTAAAGTTCTAGAAAGTCCTAGTACCTCGACAGGACAAGTTCCAGAACCTGTGGAAGCTGAAAGTTCAGAAAGAGTTTCACCACTATTCAAGGATACACCTACGTGGTTATATCAGACTTGGAAAGATAGTGGTATAAAAACTTTTACTGGAAGAACAAGGAGTCAGACTAGACAACAACAACAAGATCATGTAAGAACAAGAAGTCAAACTAGACAGCAAAAAGATCATGTAAGTTTTGCTGAAGACTTTGAGATTCATGATATTTTGGCACTTACGACTGTTGAAGATGAACCTGCATGTGTTAAAGATGCACTTAAAATTCCTATTTGGAGAAAAGCTATGCAAGAAGAGATTGATTCTATTCATAAGAATCAAACTTGGCAGCTATGTGAGTTACCAGAAGGAAAGAAGGCTATAGGTGTAAAATGGATCTTCAAAATCAAAAGGAAAGCAGATGGTACTATTGAAAGATACAAGGCCAGGTTGGTTGTTAAAGGATATGCACAACAAAAAGGTATTGATTATGATGAGACATTTGCTCCTACGTCTAGGATGACTATTATTAGGTCAGTACTTGCTCTAGCAGCACATTTTGGTTGGCATATATATCAACTTGACATTAAGACTGCTTTTCTAAATGGTGATTTACACAAGGATGTGTATATTCAGCAGCCAGAAGGTTTTGAAGAGACAGGTAAAGAACACTTAGTGTGTAAGCTTATAAAAGCTTTGTATGGTTTAAAACAGGCACCTAGAGCGTGGTATGAAAAGATACATACATATCTTTTATCCATTGGTTTCCATAACTCAGATGCGGCTCCAACTCTTTATGTCAAAGCTGAAACAGGTATGATGATTATAGCAATCATTTATGTGGATGATATTATAGTCACAGGTCCCAGAGATGAAGATTTGCAGATGTTCAAAGAAGAATTGAAGCAAACATTTGATGTGAATGATTTAGGCATTCTACATTATTATCTTGGGATTCAGTTTCTGTTTCGAGATGAGTGTATCTACATGACACAGCAGAAGTACATTGAGAAACTTTTGGAAAGGTTTCAGATGGGTGATTCTAAACCTATGCAAACACCTATGGATCAGAACACGTCTTTACAAATGGTAGCAGATGCAAAGCCATTTGATGCTACTCTATATAGTCAAGCAGTAGGTTGCTTGATATATCTTTGTAATACACGTCTTGATATACAGTTTGCAGTTTCTCAAGTATCAAGGTTCATGCAGAATCCAACAGTGTTACATTGGAAAGCAGTAAAGCGGATCTTTCGTTATTTGAAGGGAACTTCAAAATATGCTATGGTATTTTCGAAATCTATACATTTGTTACTAAAAGGATTTTCAGATTCTGATTGGGTAGGTGATAAAGACACAAGAAGAAGTACTAGTGGATTTTGTTTTTATCTTGGAGATTGTCTTATCTCATGGTATTCAAAGAGACAACCCACTATTGCCACTTCATCGTGTGAAGCTGAATATCGTGCAGCATTTACAGCTACTCTAGAGTCAGTATGGTTGCAGAAGATTTTCAGTTATCTTGATATAAGAGTACATCAACCCATTCAGATATTTTCAGATAGCCAGAGTGCTATAGCTATAGCTAAGAATCCAGTGCATCATGCAAGGACAAAGCATATAGAGGTACACTACCACTATATACGAGAGCAGATAGCTAAGAAGCACATTGAGCTGGTTTATGTTCCTACTAGTGAGAATGTTGCAGATATTTTTACCAAAGCATTGACTAGAGATAGTCATGAGAAGATTTGCAGGTTACTGAAGCTTATATCATTGTGACATTGAAGGAGGGATTGTTGGAATCCATGTCCAATAATTCTTCGTCCATACGAACCTGAAACTTCATAGTGTGAAACCATCTTTTACAAAGTTAAAAGATAACAAAGTCAAAAGCATAAAACTTACGTTTTTGTTTATGATCGCATATAGAAAGCGAAGGAGCTTTACGTTTTTGTTTTTTCATGGATTACGATCGTAGCTTTTTATAAAGCTTTTCAAATAGTTACAACTACTATATAAGGAGGCTCTTGGCTCCTTGTATAATCACTCACTCAAAGATCTAGAGCTTGGAGATCTTCTTGAAGACAGAGTGTTCTCACACTCTTGAAGGAGGTGAAGTTGTGGTGAAGGAGAGGCTACTCTCATTGCAGCAGGAAGTCTTCTACGAGGTGGTGGTAACTATCTTTTGTGAGTTAACCCTTGTGGTTGATTTACAATTTCGTTACACTATTTTGTTAGCTTCGATGCTTCATTCTCTTCACACACACTTAGATTATTTCGACATAATCTAAATCTTGTATCATCATCTTCTTATTCTTCCATTAGTGAGTGCACCACTTTATATGGTTGAGTAGTACTCCCATGTTGTAATTTGGACATCTATTATTTTTAGTGAAGTAAGCATCCAGCTTACGTTCCCTAACCTTGTCTCAAGATCTCTTTCTTTCTCTATCTCACTTATCATCTTGTCAATTAAGTTGTGTATGCTCAAGAGGTTTTAGTATTGGAACGATCCTGGGGCCCCAAATTCCAACAACAAATCCATGGCATGTTCATCTTGGATGAATTGCAAGTTTTCATATACAAAATGTGCATATACAAGCACTCCAATTGTCCCTAATCAAGTTATACAACTTTCATCTATATACATGGGCTCTTAATGCCTCTTTGCTATTCCAATACATTGTTGATATATTTTGGTAGTGATGTGTGTGAACACACTTATGACTATCAAGGCACTTTTTCCCTCTTTAGGAGTTTTTTTTTTCTTAGCTTGTATACACATATAATTCTAATGGATCATTTATCTTTGTACATTTTGTTGGTAATACATTCAATATTGTGTTGTGCTCCAAGCTTCTTCTTCTTCCTTGTGATAACCTTGGAATCCAACAATCGATATGAGAGTATGCCATTGCTTCATCTAGGGCATCATCAACACCCCTTCGGTCACAGTCTCAGAATCATAAAAAATTGGTGAGCATACTCGAGATGATTAGGGGTTCAAAACAACTTTGTTTTGTGGCATCAAAATTCTGACTTGAATTTGTTTTGGCCTTTGAACACACTATCATAGTGATTGTGCATGAAATTTTACGCTTTTGTGCAAAACATATATAAAGGTTTTGGTTTGCTAGTGCAAGCATCTTAAAGTCTACTACATGTTTAACAAATCTCAACGGGGGGTTTCTCCTCAACCTTTTGATATACACTCATTTTTTTGCATTAGGGTATTTAATCACTAGCCATGGCTTAAAGCAATGATGTATTTTGTATGTTGGTTGTTGAGAATAAGTTGGATGGTACTAATTACCCATTATGGGCATATATGATGCTTCATGTATTGGTGGAAAAGGGCTATGTAATATTGTGCAAGCTGTTGAAAAACCTCCTACTACACATGCAAATACAATTATTGAAGGTGATGCAAATGGTGTTGAAGATGATGATCTTCAATTTCCTTGTCGTGTTGTGGTTCTTATTGCACCTACTACAAAGCAACTTTGTTGGGATGGAGAGATGCTCAGGCACGTGCATTGATAGCTTTGTCTATCAAACGTGCCATTATTCCTCACATTCACTCTTGCAAGAAATGAGGCTTGTGTTGCTTACCTCCAAAAATAGCTAGAGAATGAGCATATGAATGAAAGAGATTCTATGGACAATTTTTTTATAAAAATCAAAGATTTGGAGGAATTGATTTTTTATGATGAAGTCTTGCAAGATAGTTCACTTATGTAGACTACTCTTAGCAGTCTTCCAAATTCATATCAAAGTTTTTCTTTACTCTTTGATTGATGATAAAAGGCAATCCAAGTGCCTTAACATTTGAGGATTTATTCTTTGTTTTTTTGCATGAAGATCACTCTAGAGAGAACCAGTCAATTATGTGTGTTGTAGAACAAGCTTTCTTATCTAGTCAAAAGGGAAAAGGTAAATGGAGCTCATCTACTAGTATGCAAAAATTTGTTAATGATGCAGAGTCAAAGAAGGAAGACAAAAATGACAATAAAATAGAAAATTGGAAATATTTTTGCAAGTACTATAAGGAAAATGATTATTCCATAAAGAGTTGCCCTAAACTGGCTACAAAAGAGGCAAAGAAAAAAGAGGTTAGAACAATTGTTGCAGATGTCTCTATAGCTAAAATAGAGTCTGCTAATGTTTTGTAGAATGAATAATGGGCATTGAATATTATTTGTAGCTATGACCCATCTTCTCATAAATAGTGTATGCTTGTAGTAGACTTATATGTTTAGTAATTTGATAGTGGGGCAAGCAAACATATTACCTAGCAACGCAGTTTCTTCAGTTCACTTCAGCCTAGCCCTATAGGGAATATTATCACATGTGCTAACAACTCCTCTTACCAGGCAATGGGAGTTGGTAAGATCTTTCTGACTATTGTTGATGGCAATTTTGTCACATTATCAGATGCTTTATATGTGCCAAGGATCAAGAAAAATTTGTTGTCAGTTTATGGTTTAGCCAAGATTGTCTTAGTTGTCAAATTTGTTGATGACACATGTACAATTCATGATCTCTCGAATGGTGATGTTATTATTGCTTTTCACATTTTATGTCATGGTTTGTATAAGCTCATAGACTATGCAAAAGCTATGAATAGTTCAACATATGCACTTCAAGATTCTCAACCTATCTCAGATGCAAAGATTTTCCATGCATGCTTTGATCATTTGAATTTTGCTAGTTTGTTAGCATGTGGAAATCTTAAATGGTGTCCTCACTACCTAAACTTGAGGCATCTTTTAAAGAAGGTTGTATTTTGGGAAAAATTTAGCATCTCCTTTGCAAAAGATGGTTCAGTTAGATCTCCTCATAACTTACAACTTTTTCTTAATGATGTACTTCGTGACTTTTATTGATGAATTTTGTAGGCATGCATGGGTGTATCCATTGAAAGCAAAGCCCAAAGATTTTATGAGCTTTAAATAGGTCATGGTTATGGCTCAAAATCCATCAACATGTGAATTGGGCACCCTCCATTCTGATCAAGGTAGGGAATACATGGATTTTTATTTTAATGCATTTCTAGGTGACTGTGGGATAAAACATCAATGTACAATGTTGTATACACCTCAACAAAATGGAGTTGCTAAAAGAAAAAACAAGTTTCTCATGGAAATGGCTAGTGTATGATCAAAATTCAAGCTTTACCACATAGCTTTAGGCTTGAGGATATTATGTGTGCAACATATGTACTTAACAGGTGTCCCATCAAAGCACTACAATCGATCACTCCATATGAGTCTTTGGATGGTCACAGACCATCTCTTGCTCATCTTCATGTCTTTCATTGTCTAGCATATGCATTAGTGATTGAACAACAATGCAAAATATTGGATGACAAAGTAGTAAAATGTATTTTTGTTGGGTACATTTTTGAAAGCAAAGACTATTGTCTGTAACCTCCACATTCTAAATGCATTTTGGTTGGCCGTGATGTTGTTTTTCCAAAATATTCGATTCACCCATTACTTTCATGTACCAAGGAGACATTAGTGTTAGCTCAAAGGATGTGTATGACACTTTGCTACCTCTTTTATAGGTAGACAGTGAAATGTTGGTCCAAATGAGGAAATTTCTTAGCCTTTATAGGTTCCAAATGATCATTTTGATCATTCAAATTTTGATGCAAATTTACATGATGCATTTTTTAATGAGATGGTGACATAGAAGAGGCTAAAATTATCCCTAGATGGTTGGTGCAAACTTTGAGATATACAAAATTAGATGCATGTTTCTCATATCATACACATTCAGGCTCTCATAGTGCTTCCTTTCCATCAAATTGTTATGTGATGACTATCTCTAGTCTTTGTGATGAGAATGAGCATGTTTCATTTGATGAAGCACATAATTCAAAAAATTGGATGGTTGTTATGCAATCAAAATATGATGCTATTATGAAGAATTGTACTTGGTCTTTTTGTGATGTACCTCCTATTGATATATTTATGTAGTGATGTGTGTGAACACTCTAGGATCACCGGGGCACTTTTTTCCCTCTTTAGGAGGGCTTTTCCCCCCGGATTGTATATATGCCTATAGCCCTAACGGTTTACATATATTTTGTACATTCTAGTAGTAATGCATTCAGTATTGTGTGTTGTGCTCCAAGCTTCTTCTTCTTCTTCCTTATGTTATCGCGTGCTTCCGCATACCTCAAACTCCAACAATTGGTATCAGAGTAGGTCGCCGCTTCATCTAGGGTGTTGTCAACACCTCTCTGATCACAATCTCAAAATCGCACGAAATTTGGTAAGCATACTCAGGGTGATTATGAGATCAAAATTGCTTTGCTTTATCATGCCAAAATCATGATCTGAGCTTGTTTCCACCTCCGAACGCACTATCGCAACACTTGTGCAAGCTATTTCATCTTTTTGTGCCAAATATATATATAGGAAGTGGCCACAGTAGGCTACTTCTTGCTCAACCAAGATATACATGAACTACCACGCATGAAGCAAAAGCCACTAGTGGACACACCAGTGTCATAGCAACCAACCCAGTCAGAGTCAGAAAAAGCATGCAAAATGGTGGTTATTAATCCCCCTTTGGGATAAAACAATCCAAGTAGTCGGGTACCGCTCAAGTAGCGAAAGATGCACTTAATTTCCTGTCAATGCTTGACTCCTGGGGAATGCATAACCTGCTCATCTGTGAGATAGAAAATTGAATATCTGGTTGAGTAATGCATAAGTAAATCAAGCATCCAATAGCTTGTTGATAGAGAACAACATCAAATGCATCTCCAACATCATGAAGACTCAATTGTAAACATATCTCCATAGGAGTGGTAATAGGTTTATAGTCTTCAAGGCCAAAACACTGCAATAATGTGTTGTCAATATATTTCATTTGACACAAAGTTATTCTTCCATCAACCTGCATAAACTTAATGCCCAAATAATGATGCAAATGCCCCAAATCAGACATCTCAAATGAGGCATGTAAATCAGCCTTAAAATCAACAATATGCTTGCCATGAGGACCAATGAGGAGCCTGTCATCAATGTACACAACAATGATCATAAGCACATCATTAGCACACTTAACATATAAGGTGCTTTCAGTTGGACTATTCTCAAAACCATGTGCAATCAGATAGGCATGTATCTTTTCATACCAAGCAAGTGGTGCTTGCTTTAAACCATTTAATGCCTTCTTTAACCTGCACACCTAGTTTTCATGCCCTTTCTGCACAAAGCCATGAGACTAAAAACATACACTTCTTCATGCAAGTCACCACTCAGAAATGTTTTTTTAATGTCCAACTGATGTACATTCCAACCATGATGAGCTACAAGAGCATAGATGCTACAAATAGTAGCCATTTGGCAAGTAGGAGCAAAGGTCTTATCAAAATCAATGCCTCTTTCCTGAGCATAACCCTTTGCAACAAGCCTAGCCTTATACCTATCAACTGTTTCAAGTCATCCGAGAAGATCTCAAAGACTTATTGACAAGAGACAGCGAGAACAAAGTCATTATGTCAATTATGCCTTAATGCATCAGATTCAACAAATCCCAAAACCATCTAATTAAAAAGAAGCTCAAGGACAACCAGAGTGGGAAGAAGCTATGCAAGTAGAAATGGATGCAATTGAGAAGAACAAAACTTGGACTCTTGTACCAAAGCCCACAAATCAGTAAGTCATAAGAGTTAAGTGGCTTTATAAAGTTAAGTACAAGTCAGATGGCACATTAGACAAGTACAAAGCAAGATTGGTAGCTAAGGGATACAAGCAACAACATGGCATTGACTATGAAGAAACCCTTGCTCCTACTGCACGATTCACAACCATAAGAATCATCTTAGCACTCAGTGCTCACTTTAAGTGGCCCATTTACCAGCTAGACATCAAGAGTGCATTCCTCAATGGAGATCTTCAAGAAGAAGTATATGTTGAACAACCTCAAGGCTTCAAGATCAAAGGCAAAGAAGATCAAGTCTACAAGCTTCACAAGGCACTTTATGGACTTAAGTAAGCTCCCAGGGCCTGGTATGAAAAGATTCACAAGTTCTTTGAAGACAAGGGATTTCACAGGAGTAATGTTGATGCTAATCTCTATATCTATCAAAATGAGTCTTTAGTTGCCATCATAATTCTCTATGTAGATGACTTGATCTTGACAGGCTCAGACGAAGAACGCATCCACTTTATCATCACACAACTTCATCTTGAGTACCCTATGATAGATCTTGGATTACTACACTACTTCTTGGGTATGGAAATTTGGTAAACAAAGAAGGTATATGCCTATCAAAGAAGAAATACTGCTCTGATTACTTTCCAGATATAACATGGACCAATGTCGCTCAATTTCTACACCACTTGATCCAAACATCAAGCTTACACTGGATGACTCATCATCACTTGTGGATATGCATACCGATTGATAGCTTGTTGGCTCATTACTCTATCTTGCCAACACTAGACCAGATATTGCTTATGTAGTTGGTATTCTCAGTTAGTTTGCACATAAACCTTGTCAGACTCATTGGGATGCTGCTTAGAGACTACTTCGATACCTTGCCCTCACCCGACATCACGGTCTTTGGTATAGAGGGGGCATCGAACTCGTCAGATATTCCGATTCAGATTGGGCTGGTGATCCTGATTCTCGACAGTCTACTTCTGGGTATATATTCTTGCTTGGCTCAGGACCTATCTCTTGGGCAAGTAAGAAGTAGCCTACAGTTGCACTATCATCCACAGAGGCCGAGTACCGAGCATCGAGCTTTGCAGCATGTGAGGCCATCTAGCTTCGACGTTTATTATCTGACATTGGTGTTTTGCAGGATACTCCGACATGTCTTCGCACGGACAGCCAGTTAGCCTTGGCCATCGCCAAGAATCCAGTGTTCCACACTCGGACAAAGCACATCGAGATCTAGTACCACTTCATCCGCGAGAAGCTCATATCTCAAGAGATTACTCTGGAGTAGTGTACCTCTCAGGAGAACCTGGCAGACATGTTCACGAAGGCTCTACCTCCGGTTCCGCTTCAGTGCTTGGTGGACCTCTATAGCATTCAACCGCTCCAAAATGGAGCTACGGAGGGGGTGTTGACGACATGATTGCTCCTACTTCATCTACATTTGTATCCGCATGAGTGCATCTCCATTTTGTATCCAGGAGGCACTCCATTTCTAGTCTATTTCCATTTTATATTGTATTTCCTTTGTAGTTGGGTACCTTGCCATGTGCTTCTACCAGTTGTATTCATTCTCCTTTCAGGAGACTTATCCCACATATGATGTACTTTTGAGAGCCCCTCCCAAATCTATATAAGGAGGGCCTCTCCCCTCATTTGTACTTGGTTAGAAGCTTGAGGAGCCTACTCCATGCTCTTGGCAAGCTCATTTCTATCCACATGAGTTTACCCATTTCATGGTCTACTCATTTTGTGTCTCACACATTCTTTGTTTTGTGAGAGTACTTTACTTTTCATTTTGCTTTTGCATGCGTACTCTCTACATGATTATCTTTGAGTTTTTGGGTGTGAAGAATATGTTCATATACAAAAGAATCTTAGACAAAAGTTGGATCATAAGTCAAAGAAATGCATTTTTCTTGGATATGGTCGAGAAGGACAATTTGGACATCGCTTATGGGATCCTAAAAACACGGTCAGTGATCAAAAGTAGTGATGTCATTTTCAATGAGTCTAAGATGCATTAACAACCCATTAAGGAGGTTGAAGTGAGTAGAGTGGTGTTTGAGGATACTAGTCCTCCGGTTAGCATGCATAAAAATGCTACACATAGGGATGCTCAAGAGAATGTCCATTCAGATCAGTTTGCACATATTCCTGTTTAGCAACCATTGAGACGTTCTGCACATGTCTCACATCCACCTGATAGATATGTTTCAGGTAGATTTTGTTATGCTAACAGATGCTCGTGAGCCTTCTTGCTACAAAGAGGCTATGCAGACAGAGGATCATGTCAAGTGGGAGCGTGCCATGAAGAGTGATTTGGATTCTATTCACAAGAATGGTACTTGGTATTTGGTACCTTTTCCAAAGGGCAGGAAAGTTTTACCATGTAAATGGGTATATAAGCTGAAATTCACATCAGATAGTGCTTCTCCAAAATTATAAAGCACGACTTGTTGCTTTAAGCAACAACATGGTGTTGATTTCGAGGAAATATTCTCTCCAATGGTCAAGTGACTACCCTGCGCATGTTGCTTGGATTCGTTGCAATGGAGGACTTAGAGCTAGTCCAAATGGATGTGAAAACTGATTTCTTGCATGGAGATCTTATAGATGAGATCTATATGGAACAACTAGAGGGTTGTGTAGTTTCTAGCAAGGAAAGTCTAGTTTGTAAGCTTAAGAAGAGCTTGTATGGACTCAAACAATCCCCTAGACAATGGTACCAAAAGTTTGATGCTTTTATGAAGTCTCAAGGCTATTCTCGAAGCAATGAGGATCACTGTCTCTACACAAAGAGATGCTCTGATGGCAACTTGATATGCTTGATATTTTATGTCGATGATATGCTGATTGCTCGGAAGTCCTCTTATGATTTGCCAATTCTCAAAAAGAAGTTGAGTCAGACATTTGATATGAAGGATTTGGGGGATGCCAAACATATTCTTGACATGCGCATTACTCGTGATAGGAGCAAAAGATGCATATACTTGCCTCAAAGTGAGTACATATCCAAAGTACTTCACATGTTCAATATGCAGGGTGGAAAGGCATTGAGTACACCTTTACCCACATATGTGAAATTGAACAAGGATGATTGCCCCAAATGAGATGAGGAAAAGGAATTCATGTATGCTATGGTAGCTATGAGACTAGACATTGCATTTGCAGTGGGAGTTGTGAGCATATATATGTCTAATCCTGGCAAGAAACATTGGGAAGCGGTCAAGATGATTTTAAGATATTTGAGTGGCACTAAGGAGAAGTGTCTATGCTTAGCTAGAGGGAAAGCATCCATTATCGGTTACACAGATTCTGACTATGCTGGTTGTGTAGACAATCGTAAGTCTACATCAGGGTACATTTTTCATTTTGTTCGAGTTCTATCTCTTGGAGATCTCGTCTTCAAGAATGTACAGTTGTTTCCACCACAGAAGCAGAGTATGTTGCAGCAAGTGAGGCATGTAAGGAAGCATTGTGGCTTTCTCGTCTTGCTTGTGATATGGGTTTACCTCAGCATGTACCTCATTTGCTCAGTGATAGTCAGAGTGCCATTGCTTTGGCTAAGAATCTGGTCTATCATGCAAAGACCAAGCACATTGAGGTGAGATATCACTTCATTCGAGATTGTTTAGCCATTGAGTGCATTATTCTTGAGAAGGTTCATACTCGAGATAATGTTGCAGATGCTTTGAATAAATCTCTACCATAGGATAACTTTCGACACTATTGTCACTTGATGGGGGTTACCTGATTCATGATCTTACATAGTCACTTGTATACTCTGTAACAGGCCCATCAAGTAGGAGGTATAGTTTGTATAATTACACTCAGGTATTCTTTATCATTCTTTATTTTTCTCCCATAGTTACTTTGGCCATATTGGCGTTTAGTGGGAGATTATTACTGTTAGTGTCCATGTGAAAGGCCAAATGGCCACTAGACACTTCTTTGTATATGTTCTTTAATAAAACATATACTGGCCTGGTCAATCACGTATTGTATGTTCGACCACATTTGTAAGACCTAAGAAGTCTGTCTTCATGCTTCCTATGTACTGTGTTTTTTTGCATATTTTGTAGTCTCTGTGCGGAGTACCATATGCAGCCTTAGGAGCTCGATTTTTCTACTCCGAGGATATCGTCGTGGAGATAGCGAGAAGGAGAGCGCACTATGGTGCATCGCCAACGAAATACTTCACTTCCTTCATTATCAAGTGTGACAATCGATTTGAAAAAAGGAAAGGAAGAAAATTTAGTTGAGTGTGAAGTATGGCCTAAAAAATAATGCCTGAAAGTTTAATCTAAGGTCAAGATTGGATATCTTAGGACAAGATTGGATGAAACAATATAAAGTGTCTATTGATTTTGATAAATATTTGGTGAAAATGAAAGTGAGAGAGAAAACTATGAGAATCCTGTTTGTAATGGATGATGTCAAGGAACTAGACATAGACATATACAAGTTGGATATGGAAACATATTGCAAGAGAATGAGGATTACGACCACCACATGCTAGAGAGATGACTCTCCTCCCAACCAAATGCCTCTATATATAGCTCCCTCCAAGGGACTGCCTTCTTGGACAGGTGGATACTAGCTAGCCATATGTCGGCCATGTAACTGCATGTGCGCCAAGTGTCCTAGTCAACTCGAGTTAACTCAAGTGGATGCTTCTAGAAGGCTCTAGATCTCTTTGGGAAAAATACTCTCCCCATGTCCCCCATGGGGATTGAACCCAAGACCTCCTCCTTCACATCCTTGAGACTTAACCACTAAGCTAAGTGGATCACTTGTTCACAAGAGCACAAGACCTCTTAGTAAGTCTAAACTCGAGATCTTTGGTCATACACTCAGATGACCAAACGGTGTCCGATCTGTCTGAACCGGCCAGACCCTTAAATCATAAACTTACTTTATTACATTCTTCACCCTTGGAAAATATTTTCATCCTCAAAAATAGAGCTATATACATATTGTAGGCAACCCCCGAGCCTCATGTTCTAAAACTGGAAGAACATGGTCATGTTCTAGAACTCGAAGAACATGTCTCATCTCTGTGGTGGCGTCCCTACGCAAATAATTCAAAACATTGTCTCATTTTGCACTTTCGTGAACTGGACAAAGTACAAACTAGTGAATGAATAATAAGGGTGGATCTAAAAATATCCCTAGCCACTTCATTATGTCTTGTTGTGCGATCTGGGCACAAACATATGAAATGGATGGATTCCAATTACTAGTCCATTTCTAGGCATGTCTCATGCATGGACTTAGTAACTAAGGTGGGATTTGTATCCCAATCAAGATTTTGAGAACTTTTTTTCACTTGAATTTGTTTTGGAGATCTTGAAGTTTGGTTGTCTCAAACATCTAACTTAGATGTTTGTACAATTGTTTACTTTGATCCAATAGTTACTTGATTTTTTTACCCAACTAGAGGACTACTTTGTCCTAATGAGTTTAAAAATCCTATATAAATTGTAAGAGAAAGTTACCATTTTCTTTGAGTCAACCATACTATAACTTTGACCACTTCAAATGCAAATGAAATTGTCCAACTTAGGACACTTTTCTCAAAGACTAGTTTCTAGCTAAAAGTTCTTGGGAATTGTCAATCTATTGAGCAATTCTTAACTTCTCTATTCTAGAGTATACTGGACTCTAGGAAATCATTTATGCTATTATTTGAAGCAAACTCAAATAAATAAGTCCACTTAGACTTATTATCTTTTGAAGATTTAAAAGGTTCTTTACATAACATCTATCTAGGATGTTTTAATTTAGTTATCTAGTTCTAACCAGCTAACCCTGGTCTTTTGCAAAAGAAATCATATACCATATCCAAGCCAATTCCAAAAGACTTGGAAAGCAAAAAGAAATAATTAAAACTCTATACCACCAATTCAAAAGTTCAAAGATATGTAGACTTGTTATGAGTCAAAATCTAGATGACTCAGGACTTTTAATTTCTCAAAGATCTGTTTCAACATGGTATTGAAGCATTTTTTTCTATCTTTAAGAGAAATAATCCGGATTCTCAAAAAGATTCAAAGCAAATCCAAAAACATCATCCAACCACAAGATACTAGTGTGGTAACCAACATCAGTGTGTCGACCCACTGAGGTTCTATTGATGAGTTTTGTATTCAAATAATGCTTCACTTGAGACTAAGTTCAGGTCATATTTAATCTTTCTGACTCCTTACTGGGAATGCAATTCTTGTGCATTTCTTTGAGTCAAAAAGTGAATTTACCAAGTTACACTAGGAACTTGGTGCTTGACTTAGTCAATCAAATCCTTGGTTCAAAAGATCAACTCAAAGTCAAAGTCCAACTTTTTCAGAAATTTATCAAATATTTATGATCGACAACACTTAAGCTTGAAGTGTTCTAAGAAATCTTAGAAGTTACTTACTTCATATCTTCAATTTCCTTGATCTTGAAGTTATCTTGAAGTAACTTGAGATACTACTTTCATCCTTCTTGAATTAAACTCCTTCTTTGAAGTTTTAATTTCCTTGAGGATCAAACCTAACTTCAAGATCCAAACTAGGACTAAAAGATAATTATCATCCCACGGTCCAATGTTTCATACCATCTTTCCTACATCAATCTGAATATAAAATTTGGTGTCCCATACCACCCTATTTTATATTCACATTAATGTGTAGGTGATACTTATCTTAAAGTCTAAACATCTCTTGATAGAGTACCTTCTTACTTCAATTCTTTACAAAAGCTTTGAAGTTACAGGTATTATCTCTAACTAGATTTTCTAGGTTTTTGATCCCTTCACATGATCATGTCATGATCTTGTGCTTTCCTTGAGGAACTTAAAAAACTTTTGGTGGAGAATCCATCCTTTTTTGCTAGGGTTTTCAAATGAAAACCAATAAAAATTCCAAGAACTTGAATTTTCATAGATTCAAGTTCAATTGGTTTATCCTTGACCAATTTGTAGTGACAAGAGCTTTTGACTTCTTGTCTTTAGATTCCTTTCTTACTGAAGCTTTAGGTATCTACCCTGATCGGGACTTTATAGGAATCTCTCTACTGCTTAAGGCTTAAGCATCCGCTCATGCTCTTTGGATTTGTACCAAAATCCATTTAAGGATAGGCAAACACTTATGTTTTACCTTCCATAGACTTAAGTACCACCTTCACGGTTGTAGACTACATTCTTGGAATTGCTTCACTCTGTTCAGACTTGGAACAGCTTACTCTTTTCACAATTTTCCATTGGATAAATGGAACCAGAGTGAATAATTCCCAAAAGGAATTTTATTGAACAAACTTGGAACTTTAGAGTAGTTCCAATCGCATGTCTGGTTGACCTTGCGACTAAAATAAAGACTTATTCTTTATCTATAAGATCTCTCAAACTTATAAAAGCTTCTTTGCTTACCCATGGGCTTTTAAAGATCTTTCCCCTACTAAGTCCAAGCATACACTGATGCCTTTCAGATTCCAAAGCTAAGAATCTTTGATATACCTTTGGGTTATATCACTATTTGGACTTAAGTAACCAATACTAATGGTTTGGGAACTGCTGGGAACTACTAGCTATCAAACTGACTTGAAAGATTCTAGTCTCATGTCTAGGGAGATATATTTCTTTCAAGAACTTTAGATTCCTACCAAGGATTCAAGTAATACTAAGCCAATGATTCATCTTGGAATCATTAGTTTTATTGGAATCATCTTTTTAAAAGAAATCTTAACTATTGAACAAGAACAAGACTTAAGGCTTTATTGCTTGTCCAAAAGATATTTCTTTTTAACTAAGGAAATAGTTAACTAGGTTATTTCCTTTATTGGTTTAACTTTTAGGAAGTAGCTTAATTCCTAAAGATTACTTTGACATATCTTCTAGAGAATATCTTGATTTCCAAAGATTAAGTTGACTTGGGTTTCTTGTTTAAGCTCTACTTAGCTTAAACAAAACCTTCTTATCCTCAGAAAAATGCTTAATAAAGTTTCCATGCTTTTTGAAAGCTTTGCATCTTGACTAGAGATACAGTCATGGAACCTAGCAGCCGACTCTTGAACACTAAAGTTCAAGTGATGCTAAAGTTTATTCATCTCTTTATACACCTTTTATTAGAACATCATCATTCCTTGGTCCTATCATATATTATGAATTTATGTGTATTTTGGGAAGAGTTCATGAATCAACTAAGATCCTCTACTTGGAACGTCTACCTTCCCAAAAATAAATTCATCTTGAACATGGTAGGAGAATGATCTCACGTGTGGAATAGAAGGCTTGAATATTTCATTGTAGTGTTTCTCTTTTAGGAAATATCTCAATTCCTAAAAGTCACTTACCGAGGTTCCATTGTGAGATATGAATCTTGAGACCACAAAGAAACTTCTTAGAACTTTCGAAATCTTCTAAATAGAAGAGTACTTCCAAAGTTTCCATGTTTCATGGCCCTATGCATCATTACTAGAGATGCAAAAACATGAACGAAACACAAATCTATTGAACTTCAAAGTTCAATTTGTATTTAAGTTCATCGATTTGGTTGTTGAGTTCCATGGAATCGAAGAGTGCTCATGGAACTTGGAAATATAGCTGAAGTTATCATCTAATCTTGGGATGCTTGAGAAGTTACATAAATTATATAACTAATCAACTAAAGCTTATCCGCATGACTTTCTAAATATCACCTATACTTAGAGTAATCATTATAAGCTTATCTTCATGACTCCCTAAGTACACATGGGACTTAGAGTCATCATACATCGCAAAAAGTTTGCAAGTAATTAAATTTTCTTGGTCATCAAGAAAATTTAATACTTAACTTTCTCCTAGTGCCTACTTATACCTAGTAAGACATCAAACATACTCAATTGTCATTAAGTATTTATTTTTGATAACGGAGTATCAACTTGGGAAGGAATCGACTAATTACTTGAGTTGCAAACTAGAACTAGCATGTCTTTGCAACTAACTAGTCCTCTATCTTCCCTGATGTCAAGCCGTGAGCTTTATAAAGTAAGCTAAATACTAAGAGAGTATATTATCATATCTACTTGCAAACAGCACCCCGTACTATCATGCAAACGCATGTGCCTACATGCAAATGCATATGCTCATATGCATATGCATGCATGTTCTTTGCATGCCCAAAAAAATAACGCAACAATCATGCATGAGCTTGATGCATGACTTTTCCTTGTACTAAGAGAATGTATATCATGCAATCTTGATGCACGAATATCCTTTCCTTTGTCCTAATGCACTATGATATAAAAACATATTCTTGGTGCAAAAAACCTTACTCAATGGAAAGGAAATCTGGTATTAAACTACCAAAATGCATTCTTTGATGCACAAGGATCCTTTTTAAAACCAAGTCTTTAATGCAAACTAATGCTTGGAATGAAAAGCGGATTTTCATTATCCTAATCTAGACTTAATCGATTGAAATCTTGGCTATTTCAATGTGCATCTAGGATTAAGTGTAGAATAATGAAAACAAGATAAATCAAGCATTAAGGCCAAGTAGAAACTGGAAAATACTTAGCTTTGATCATAGCTTCATCCATCCTCTTATTCTCACGAAGAGCGATTCTTCATCTTTTGGTCCATAAGGAAAGTTACATACTCCTTGAAGACCATAGCTTCCCCTTGTCCTTTTCTTTGAAGAAATGAAGCCTTTTGCTTGTTTGAGCCATCCTGTGTGGAGGTTGAATGATGCTTCATTTGAACTCGGATCCTTCTTCATCTAAGCCGATGACGTTTGGCGTTCGATCCCCTATTTCACATGTTCAGAATCGGTTCATTTTGCCATCTTCATGACTGCACTTCGAATTTTGCCGCCGGTTTTAAAACGATGCTATGATGGAAGCAATATTCTCCATAATACTTCTTGAACATAGCAAGTTGGCACGTCGGTTTAGTTTAGTCATAGAAAAAGAAAAGGTATGAATGCGCCTGAGTTCGAGCCTTTTTGCAGCTATATTTTTTATTTCTTCTCCCAGCTTGTACAGCAACAAGGCATCCAATGCTCGCGAGGCAGATCGTGAGTTTGAAATCCCAGCTAGTAATTGACGATCTCGTCCAACACTGGAAATAACAGTTTAAATAGTCTTGTAAAACGTATCTAAATGAGCAGAGCTTGCTATCTTCGATAGAGCAGAGATTTGAGTATGTACAGGTCTTGAGATCAAGCCCTCTATGTAGCGCTCGCGAAAATTTCCTCCTTTTTACCTAACCTCCAGCTTTTGGTAGGCGTGTCGAAAAATAATTTCCGGAGTAATATATGCATACTTGTGAGCAAGAGAAAGCACTCACAAGCGATCAAATTTTCGTATGTACAAGTCTCGAGATCAAGCCCTCTGTGCCAAAAAATAATTTCAGGAGGAATATATGCATACCTGTGAGCAAGACAAAGCACTCACAAGCGATCAAACCCATGAAAATAATGACGAAGCTCGGTTCAAGATCATCATGGAAGTTACAAAGATGATGATGAGCCTATGAAGGTCAGTGGTCACAATGGAAGCTCAACCTTGAGCTCTGATACCAGTGCAAGAGAATGAGGATTACGACCACCACGTGGTAGAGAGATGACTCTCCTCCCAACCAAATGCCTCTATATATAGCTCTCTCCAAGGGACTGCCTTCTTGGGCAGGTGGATACTAGCTAACCATGTGTCGGCCATATAACTACGTGTGCACCAAGTGTCCTAGTCGACTCGAGTTAACTCAAGTGGATGCTTCTAGAAGGCTCTAAATCTCTTTGGGAAAAATACTCTCCCCATGTCTCCCATGGGGATTGAACCCAAGTCCTCCTCCTTCACATCCTTGAGACTTAACCACTAAGCTAAGTGGATCACTTGTTCACAAGAGCACAAGACCTCCTAGTAAGTCTAAACTCGAGATCTTTGGTCATCCATTCAGATGACCAAACGGTGTCCAATTTCAGATCTATCTAAACTGGCCAGACCCTTGGATCATAGACTTACTTTGTTATACATATACATTCTCAACAAAAGAAAATTCACAATATTTAGAAGGTTCTAAGGAGGAGGAACAAATACCATCTCATTCAAAGAAATATTTGCAATACAAAGCAAATGGAGACTAGAATCAAATAAAACAAAAACATAACAAAATAAAAAAAAACATTAAATAAAAATGGATACGTAAAGTAAGAACATATTATCAGAATCAAACTCAACAACATGTCAAGTTGAAGCAAATTTGAAGACCAAAGCAACACATAACAAAGCAGACTCAATTTTTTTCATCAGAAGAAGAACCAGACAAAAAAGCAAAAAAATAAATAAATAAATAAAGGAAACAAAGAAAAATGATATTGGAAGGAAAAATGAACACAAAAAAATTCAAAGTGAGGTTCAAATACAAATAAAAAATTCAAAAAATAAAAAGTTATCCTCAACAACAAAAAACCACTTAGGCGGTTCACTTACGACTTTCATTTTGCACCATAAAAGTTATTGCATAATCAAAGTATGCATGTGCAAGGCTACATTACAAAGCCATGCATTCACTAGGCACAAGATGTTTAAACATCCAAGCACTAGAAGAAACTCTTTTTTGATGAGCAAAAGAGCTAAGAGGGGAAGAAAATCCTCTTAGAATGAATCAAAAGAAAGATGGAAAAGATTTTGAAAAAATATATGAGAAAATGTTGGAGTTAGATGTCTGCAAAAGCACGCGAACAGCACAATGAAGAAGAAGAAGCTTGGAGCACAACACATAATATTGAATGTATTACCACTAGAATGTACAAAGATAAGTAGCCCGTAAGGGCAATAGGCGTATATACAAGCCGGGGGAAAAAACCTCCTAAAGAGGAAAAAAAGTGCCCCGGCAGTCCTAGTGTGTTCACACACATCACTACCTAAATATATCAACAAATCCCCCCCGAGAGTGATGTGGTGAACAAGGGGCTGGCACTCATGTATAAGGAAGTGCCAAGCTATGTGGAAATCACTCCACAAAAGGAAGTAAGCCCAAAGCTTTGCGGAAAGCTTCAAACTTCTCCCTAGGCAGAGCCTTCGTGAAAAGGTTTGCAATGTTCTCCTGCATGGGCACATATGCCAAGTTGATCTCCCCAGCAGAGAACCTCTCCCTGACATAATGATAATGCACCTCAATTTGCTTAGTGCAAGCATGGAACACAGGGTTCCTTGTAACTGCCAATGCGGTCTGACTGTCAGTGAAGATGGTGGTGGCAAAAGACTGACCAACACCCAAATCAGCCATAAAGCATCTGAGCCACACACACTCAACAGTCGGTGTAAAAGCTGGCCTATACTCAGCCTCACAACTAGAAGTGGCCACAATAGGCTGCTTCTTGCTAAAACAAGATATACATGAGCTACCAAGCATGAAACAAAAGCCACTAGTGGACACACGAGTGTCATAGCAACTAGCCCAATCAGAGTTAGAAAAAGCATGGAAATCTGGCAGTAGTGATCCCCCCTTGGGATAAAACAACCCAAATAGCCGAGTACCTCTCAAGTAGCGAAAGATGCTCTTAGCCGCATGCCAATGCTTGACTCCTGGGCAATGCATAAACCTGCTCATCTGTGAGATGGAAAACTAAATATCTAGCCGAGTAATGCATAAGCAAATCAAGCATCCAACAACGTGCTGATAGAGAACAACATCAAATGCATCTCCAACATCATGAAGACTTAATCATAAACGTGTCTCCATAGGAGTGGCAATAGTCTTACAGTCTTCAAGGCCAAAACACTGCAATAATGTGTCAATATATTTCATTTGACACAAAGCCATTCCACCATCAACTTGCATAAAGTAAATGCCCAAATAGTGATGCAAATGCTCCAAATCAGGCATCTCAAATGAGGCATGCAAATCAGCCTTAAAATCAACAATATTCATGTCATGAGGACGAGTGAGCAACATGTCATCAACATAAACCACAATGATCAGAAGTACATCATTAGCACGCTTGACATATAAGGTGCTTTCAGTTACACTGTTCTCAAAACCATGTGCAATCAGATAGGCATGTATCTTTTCATACCAAGCATGTAGTGCTTGCTTTAAACCATATAATGCCTTCTTTAACCTGCACACCTGGTTTTCATGCCCTTTCTACACAAAGCCATGGGGCTGAAAAACATACACTTCTTCATGCAAGTCACCATTCAAAAATATTGTTTTGATGTCCAACCGATGTACATTCCAACCATGATGAGCTTCAAGTGCACAGATGCTACGAACAATAGTCATTCGATAAGTAGGAGCAAAGGTTTCATAAAAATCAATGCCTCTTTCCTACGCATAACCCTTTGCAACAAGCCTAGCTTTATACCTGTCAAGTGTTCCATCAAGTTTACACTTCAGCTTGTATACCCACTTAGTGCCAAGAGGCAAGTCACATAAAGACCAGGTACCATTTACCATGATAACATCATATTCAGATTGCATTGCAACCATCCAATGTTCAAAATTTTGTGCTTCATCAAACAAAACAGGTTCAGTCTCATCATAGAGACTAGAGGCAACCATAGCATAAAAATCTGATGCAAAGGAGGCACTATGAGAGCCTGATCGAGTACGATATGATAGAATAGAGGTGCATCTAATTTGCAATCACGCAAGATCTGCACCAACCATTTTGGCATAGTTTTTTCCTGCTCAATATCAACTCTCTCATCAATAAGTGCATCATGTAAATCTGCATCAGAAATGGAATGATATGCATAATCACATGAAACCTGCAAAGGCTAAGAAGTTGCCTCAATAAGACCAGCACTAGAGTGTCCACCTGTAAAAAGAGGAAGCAAAGTATCATACATGTCTTTGGATCTAACAGATGTCTCCTTAGTACGTGAAAGCAATGGTTGAATAGCATCTTCCACAAAAACAATATCACGGCTAACCAGAATGCGCTTAGTTTGTGGATGATACAAACGATATCCTTTACTTTCAGAGCTGCACCCAACAAAAATACATTTTATTGCTTTATCATCCAATTTTCTGTGATGTTGTTCAGGCACTAATGCATATGACAGGCAACCAAAAACACGCAGATGAGCAACAGATGGCTTGCGATCATGCCAAGACTCACATGGAGTGATAGACTGCAGTGCTTTAGTGGGACACCTGTTAAGTACATATGCTGCACACATGACAACCTCAAGCCAGAAACTATGTGGTAAAGCCTGACTCTTGACCATACACCTCGCCATCTCCATGAGTGACTTGTTCTTCCGTTCAGCAACTCCATTCTATTGAGATGTATACGGCACTGTACATTGGTGGTTTATCCCACATGCAGCCAGAAATGCATTAAAATCAGAAGACATATATTCCCCCCTCGATCAGAACGGAGGGTGCCCATTTTACATGCTGACAGATTTTCAGCCAAAACCAAAAACTGTTTAAAGCACATGAAGACTTCAGACTTTGCTTTCAATGGATGTACCCATGCATGCCTAAAAAAATAATCAATGAAAGTCATGAAGTAAAGATAATTTCCAAAAGAAGGTGTCTGCATAGGGCCACACACATCACTATGTACAAGCTTCAATTTTTGAGTAGCCCGAACTGAACCATCTTTTGGAAATGAGGAACGCTGCATTTTGCCCAAAATATAGCCTTCACAAACATGTTTTCTAGGTGCCTCAAGTTTGGGCAAAGAGGACACCATTTCAGATTTCTGCAAGCGTAGCAAACTAGCAAAATTCAGATGACCAAAGCATGCATGCCAAAGCTTTGCATCTGACATAGCCTGAGAATCATGTACTACACATGCTGAATCATTCACAGATCTTTCATAGTCTATGAGCTTATGTATAGGCCACAACATAAAATGCCAGAAGCAATAATCACATCACCATTTGACAGATCATGAATTGTACACCTGTCATCAACAAATTTCACAACCAAGCCAATCTTGGCTAAAGTTGAAACTGATAACAGATTCTTCTTGATCCCTGACAGAAAAGCATCTGACAAAGTGAAAGAACTACCATCAGCAATAGTCAAAATGATCTTACCAGCTCCCATGATAGGATAAGAGGAGTTGTTGGCACATGTGACAGTATTCCCTATAGGGGCAGGCTCGAGTGAAGTGAAGAAACTGTGTTGCGAGGTGATATGTTTGGTCACCCCACTATCAAATTACCAAACATCCGAGTCTACTGCAGACATGCACTGCTCATGAGAACATGAGGCAAAACTGTAAACAGTAGTAAACACCCATTCTTCTTCCTGCACAAGATTAGCAGACTCTGTTTTTGGTGTAGAGGCCTCTGCAACAACCATTCAAGCCTCTTTCTTCTTTTCCTATTTAATAGCTAGTTTTGGATAGTTCTTTATGATATGATCATTTCCTTTATAGTACTTGTAAAACAATTTCTGCTTTTGTGATTTCTTTTCATCTTTTTCTTCCCTCTTCGACTGTGCAGAATTAAAAGATTTTTGCTTACTACTTGAAGAGCTCCATTTTCCTTTGCCTCCTGACTAGCCAGGAAAGCTTGATCTGTAACATGCATAATGGACCTGTTCTGCCTAGACTGATCTTGCTACAACAGAACAAAGACTAACCCCTCAAATGACAAGGCATTTGGATTGCCTTTCATCATCAAATGAAGAGTAGAAGCAAAACTCTGATATGAATCAGGAAGACCATTCAAAATGGTCTGCACAAGTGAGCTATCTGGTATAACCTCATCAGCAAAAATCAATTGTTGCTTCAAGTCTTTGATCTTTGTTAGAAAACTATCCATAGAATCATCTTCATTCATGTGGTCACTCTCCAACTGTTTTCAAAGGTAAGCAACACGAGCCTCAATTCCTAGCTTGGTACAATGTGGTAAGTGTATCCCAAGCATCCTTAGTTGTTTTGCAAGAGTGCATGTGAGGAATAATGTCACATTTGATAGACAAAGCTATCAATGCATGTGCCTCGGCATCTCTGCCATCCCAACAAATTCGCTCTGCAATAGGTGCAGCAGAAAACACAGCACGAATAGGAATATGCAGAATATCATCATCTTCAACACCTGCTGCATCAACTTCAGTACCTGTAGTTGTAACATTTGCTGGTGTGATAGGACGTTTTTCAACACCCTACACAATGTTCCATAGTCCTTTTGCAACCAATACATGTTGCATCATATAAGCCCATAACGGGTAGTTGGTACCATCCAACTTATCCTCAAAAGCCAACATATGGAATACATCACTGCTTTCAGCCATGGCCGATGACTAAAATACCTTGATGTAGAAAATTGACTGTATCTCAAAAAGTTGAACAGAACTGCCCAGACAAATTCTGCTAGACTAGTAGCAGACTTCGAGATGCTTATACTGGCGAACTGAAATTGGTATATACCTTTGGCACAAAAAGACAAAATAGCCTACACAAGCACTGCAATAGTGCGTTCGGAGGCCAAAACAAGCTCAAATCACGATTTTGGCGCCACAAAGCAAAGCACTTTTAATCTTGGAAACATGTTGAGTATGCTCACCAAAATTTATGCCATTCTGAGACTACAACCGGAGAGGTGCAGAAAACACCCTAGATGAAGCAACGACCTACTCTGATATCAATTGTTGGAGTTAGATGTCTGCGGAAGCACACAAATATCACAAGGAAGAAGAAGAAGCTTGGAGCACAACACACAATACTGAATGTATTACCACTAGAATGTACAAAGATAAGTAGCTTGTTAGGGCAATAGATGTATATACAAGCAGGGGGGAAAAACCTCCTAAAGAGGGAAAAAAGTGCCTCGACGGTCCTGATGTGTTCACACACATCACTACCTAAATATATCAACGGAAAATACAAAAAAATCAAAGAAAAAACTATATGAAAGGAAACAAAAAGAAAAAAAATGTATATAAATATAAATGTTTTATTTTTCTTTAAAGCACAAAGAAAAGAATATGAGGAGTGTGTAAGTTCTAGTTTATTTAATTTTAATTTTATTTTTACTTTTTATTTTTATTTCTTTTATTTTTCTATATTATTATTTTCCAAAATTTCTCAAATTGCACTTACAAAAGAAAGAAAGGGACCTTGCTTCACTATGATGAGCAGCACAAAAAGAGTTATTGAAGAATGGAGTGATGAGAGCATGTGATGATTGGTGTAACATTTTTATTTCTTCCTGTGATGATGCAATTAAATGTCTTATGTGGGCTCTTTATTAATTAGTGTGGAGTATTGATGTTTTTCTTTTTATAGGAAAATGACTAAAGGGCTTCCAATTACAAACTTGGAAGTGGACAGAGTGTCTTTGTCTAGAGGTCACTAGTTTTCATACAATGAAGAAGCTGAATAAATTGTGGAGTCAGTATTAGATGAGGAAGAACTTTTAGAGAAGGTACAAATAGAGAAGGAACTAAAGGAATACATTAAGATTGTGGGTAAACATATCTTTACTGTGAAGAAAAGCAAATACAAGTATACAATGCTATTTCAGGAGTTTCACAACTTCCAAAGATTTGTAGTAGTGCATAAAAGGTGGAAAGCAGTAGGTCTTCACAAATTCTTGGAAGAACCTATGTTTTTCATAGAGTTTGAAAGATGTGAGCAGGCCGTTATGAGTTGAGGAGAAATAATGAGCCTTACTTCATCTACAAGGTGAATAACTAGGCAAAAGAGCTAGTGGAGATCACTATAAAACTAGAGCATATCAAAGAAGCATAAAACTTCTATCCTATGGGTACCAAAATAGATGTTGGTTTTGTAAAAAAGAATGCAGCTACATATGCAGGATACACTAAGTTCTAGGACTTCAAAGAAAGCCTAACGAGGAACTAGCAATTAGAACATTTTTACAACTCTTATGATTTCCCATATTCCAAGGTACACCATGCTTCACAAGCCAATGACATTGGTGATGTTGAACAACAAAGACAAAACCAAACCATTTGGGATGGTAGATATGTCTTCATACATCCATGAGAAATTGAAAGAAACACAAAGCACTGGGAATGTAAAAATTTCATGAATGGGGCTCAACTACTAGCAAAGATTATATATCATGTGATGGGAATTGAAGACAAGCTTTTATTGGCTCTAGAAGCACAAGTGTTTAGAGAAGCAATGATAAGAGTAAAGCGTCCAGGAATGAAGACATTTGTAAAGGAGGTGGACAAGAAATGAGAAGAAATAGTTCTAGAAGTTCAACAACTACTAAGAAGATGAAACTGGACCTACAGAGGTTGGAACTAGAAGCTGAAGAAGCCACAAACGATTAAATAAAGCTAGAACAAAAGAAAGTCTAGGCTAACAAAGAGCCACATCCACCATAGGCAAGCACACAAAAGGTATATTCATATTTAATGTAGGATAATGACAAGAGAGCTCCTTATGAAGCTCAGTACCAGAAGATGTTGGAGGACTACTCTATTAGAGCAACCGACTTGACACAAGCTGAAATGGAGCATGATGAAGATCTCCATGAACAGATGATGAATGCAAAAATAGAGTTTGTGTTCATTAAAAAAGAGGTTGCACTCCTATCATACTTCAAAGAACTCTAGAGGCCTCCAAAAAAGAGAACCACAATAGTGCAGTGGTGAGAAAGAGAAGAAAAGAGCCAAAGTTAAAAAGAAAGGTGAAAGATCCAAGACAAAAGTGGAAGTTGAAGAAGATACATCAGAAGAGGATTGATCTATAAGATAGGAGCATGTAAGGAAGAAGAAAAGTTGGTAGAATCTCTCCTGGTAGTTACCTTTGAAGGAAGTTCTAACATAGAAACAGATACTGATGTGGGGTTTCCTTCTAATAAGTTTAAATTTATCAGAGCCAAACTCTCCTAGCAAACAGATAGGATTTCAAATTAAGGAGAGACAAGGAATGACAAGAATATTGGAATCTAAGAAGGAAAGTATGTACTTGGAAGAAACTGTGGAAAATAAAGAGCCAGAAGGACTTATATTAGTTACAGATCAAAAGGGGGGAAAGGAAATCAATAGAGCATAGTAGAAGCCATCTGGAACATTTTGGATGACATTCAGCATGAAGATGAAATTAATGACATAGAGATGATGGGCATGTCAAATCAAGAAGAAGAATATGAAAGAAGAGACATAGGAGATAAGGAAGTGCATCAGAATAATGATCAAGGGACTCAAGAGAGCAATCATGAAGACTATAAAGATAAAAAAGAGGATCATGAACAACAAAAATACTATCAAGAAGAAGAACACTCATCATAAATAGAAAAGGATAATGAAAAAGAAGTAGACCATAGATGGATAGAGGTGAAAATGCAGGAACAATAAGCAAAATTGACCAAGATTCCTAGAGACATCAGAGGAACCCATGAAATTATGATGAATCAAATTGAGAGTTTTAGACCATCAAGCAAAAATATTATAATGTCAAGAATTGCAGCTGAAGCGGAGTTCATCAAAGGGGATAAAATAATTGAAGGTCATAGAAGAGAGAAGAACAGATTTGTTATCAGGATCTTGCTCACACGCACACAAAGGTTACAAATGCAAAAAACACATAGGAAAATAGACATGCCATTAGATGAGACAGAATGCAGTATTGGGTGCAATCTCCCCCCATGCACTCTATTTTGACAGTCCACAGAGTGCATGTATTTATAGGAATTTTTGATTACATCAAAAAGAGTGGTTACATGAGAGCGGCTTCGAAAAGCATGCATGAAAGTAAAAGTTGGTGACTTATGCTTTTAATATCAGAAATTGTAGTCTACAATGACCCTTATTCTAACCACTACTTTTCTAACTATTTCTAACAATAGAACCTTCTACGCCGGTTTATTTACAAACCAAATTATAAATCGGATTTATTGATGTCCGCCCTAAAGTCGGATTATTGATGTCCACCCTTTCACGCCTTTCACGCCCTCACAAACCTTCAATTGCTATATCAAAAACACCAAAACACATTAATACATTAATAAATATTCCATAAGTTATAACAAGATTAACAGAAGAAATAAAGAGCAACAAAGGAAGATTGAATCCTATCAAGTATGGAAACAAAGATAGTACAAGGTGAACATAGAATTAGCTTCTTAGAAGAAAAGTGTGAAAAACAAACAAAAAACATAAAGAAATGGAGGGTGATATCAGACAAATGGAGTAAAAAAGCAAAATCCTGAAACCTCCTATCAAGTGTTAACCAAAGCTATTGAAGAAAAAAACAAAATCTTGATGGAGGAGGGTCATTATAAAGAAAAAGGGAGTACCTTGGAAAATCTAAGTGAAGAATTGAATTCACTTAAATAGGATCTAGATAAAGAAGAATTAAAATAGAAAAAGAAATAATTACTTGGTAGTAGCATATAACAAAGTTATTGAAGGAAATAGGAAATTGGAAATCCAAAGCTAGCCTTCAATTGAAAGATGTTGTGATTGAAAAAGTGGCTCAAAACAGGCCAGAGATATCAGAAAGACAACCTTCTCCTATGCAAGATCATGTTGTGGAAGCTCAGAGAGCAGCTGAAATGGAAGTTGAAGAGTCTGATGAATTTATTCAGCGACTACTCATTGATAGAGAAGCCAAGATGAAGTATATAAGGAAAATACACAATCAATATGAGAATAAAATTGTAGAATTTGCATTAGAACATGGAGTCAACCTTGACCACCATCATTGGGCTGCATATGGATTAGGGATTCCTTTTTATATTGTTTTGGAAAGTATTAAGAACTATCAAACTGCCACAGTTGGAACAAAACCTAATGAATTTTTGGAATATGAAGAGAATATAGAGATAACAAAAGAACTCTTTGAAAAAGCTAATCCTTCTTGGAGAAACAATTGGTTGGATAAGAATAGGGAATGCAGGAAGATTCGGATAGAAGTTCCTTTGCACTTAAATATTAATCCAACATTCTGTCCAATAGCACGATGAAGGGATTGGCCAAAGTTTTGGCAAATGAGAAAAGATGGCATCATCCTAGCCAAATGGCTTAACTTCCCAAAGATAGAAGGACCCAAGAAAGGAACTTGGCCTTCAAGAGCTTACATGTTAACTACATGTAAAGTAGTGATGAAAAATATCAAAGATGTGAATGACCCATCTTGTATACTAATGATCAAAGTTTTGAAGATGATTATCATTGATTCACTTGTATAGAAACATTCACTAACACAAACATTATAAAACTTAACTATATAGGATTCAACTTACCTTTAGATGCACTTCCTTTTTATATGAGTGAGGCCCCAGATAGAATCTGCTTAATGGCATACTATAGTAGATTCATATTCAAGGGTAGCCACTATGTACATATTTTTGAGAATGCCTTCGGTTATGGTTTCTTTGAAAGAGATTCAGAAATATTCGGCAGACTATTCTTAGTAATGAAAGCCATACTAACACCATATGAAGCAACATATACAGAATACATAAAAAAAAGATGTAATAGATAAACTAGCAACCACTATACAGTAGAGAAAGGCACTTTTTGAGATGATAAATGATTTGAATGTTACAAAAAAAAAGATTCATGATCGAGTGGCTCAAGTCTATTAGAGGAAGAAGAAGCATTGATCGAAATTCATCACAAAAGTTTTGCCAAGGATGACAAAAGCCAAGGAGAGGGAGAACGTGGAAAGCAAATTTTTGTAAAAGCAAATGGAAAATCTTGTAATATAGTAGTTTAGAATACCCTGATTGTTGTAAAAATAAGGAAGAGTCTTCCTCATGATGAGATGTACGATATATATTTTTTGTAGAATTTTTAGAGCTCTCAAGTTAGTAGGTTTTTTGGGGTTGAAGCTTAGATGGCTTATTTTGAGTGTCAAATGGGACACTTTAAAAAGTATATAAGTCAATTATGACTTAATTGTGGAGGATCTTGTATTTTTGGCAATCAGTGAGAACTTGAGAGCTCTTCTTTCTTTCAAATATCATAATCAACCTTTAATGGTGAATTCAAGTTGATTTTCTGAGTATTTTTCATGGATTGATCTTCGTGATCAATAGTTCTTTGATTGTTTCATGTTCATAAGTCTATCTTCATCTTCTAAGTTCCATTAATCCTCCAAAATACTGTTTCATATTGACTATGTGAATTTGTCAGAATCGTGATTCTCTCATCACAAGGGTACATGTACTAAAATTTCAAATTGATGTTACCAATTTTTTGAAATGGAAAACAACACACTTTTGGCACACAAATGACTGAAAAAGCTTATTCTTAACTCAATCGACAAGAAATACGAGAATTATCCACATCTTTTGTGAAAACCTTTGATGAAACTGATCTTGTGATGATAAATCTTGGATTCCATTGATGAGGAAGGGGCTAGGGTCTTAACATACTTTCCGATTGACAATTTATGTGTTTGAAGTTGTTGTTCCTTTATACTATGATGATTGGAGAGGACAAATCCAAAGTACACCAAACAATTGTTTTTGTCAATTGCTACCATAACAAGCTTTCAGGGTTTGTATCTTAGTACTCACTGAGCGTTCAAACCCTGATTTGTGAGATTCAATATACTTTCAAGTAATTCAAACTATCTGGAAGAGTAGACCTCAAAGATCGAACATCCCTTGAAAAAAAAAGGGAATTTTATTTGTGTTCATGAGTGCTAGCTCGTCTGGTTGGGTGCCTTGTCTTTATGGATTGGGGGTGGGGTGGACAGTCTTCACCACCTATGTGGTGAGAGGTTAAGTCCAATCCCTTTGAGAGATTGTTCGACCTTCAAGAAATCCCATTCAAATCAATTCTCTTTTGTGGCTTAAGGCCATCCATACTTAATTCCTAGCTAATTTCGACCTTAGAAGACTTTTGTATGCTAGTAGTTGCTAGGTGTTCAATCTCTACTTGTGTGGATTTAAGGGGATTCCATAGTGCTATGCTCCTCATCATTGTACTTTCATAATTCAAGCTAAATCATTGTACTTTCATAATTCAAGCTATGCAGAAGAGTAGATCTCAGAAGATCTAACTTCTTAAAAAAAAATTATTTGCGATGTAGGGAATGTGAACATGTGTGCAGGTGTTCACATAGAGGGTGCCTGGCATGTCTAAGCACCAATAGGCATGTCTAAGCACCAATAGACTCAATCCATGTGGCAGCCTTCATTCATGCAGAGTAGAAAAAGAGTTGACATCAACACAGCGCTCCAATTCGGGTTGCAAGTTGTAAGTTCTAACACACCCCCCCCCCCCCCCGCGGGGGGCAACAATTCGTATGGCTTCCTCTACAGATGGAGTGGTGGTTGCACAAAACTAACCACTGTGTTATTCCACCTTTCTTTGGCCAACGAGAACATCAAATTCCATTACTGTTCAGCTTGAAAAAGTCCTTTCGAGGGTATTTGTGCGACCTGTTTGATATGAATTTCTGCTCCGTGATTCAATGATTTTGACAATGTCTTTCTGTAGAATGCGCGCACAGTCTGAGATCTATTTCATAGTGTGAGGTTGACCGTTCGATTCGTAGAACGCACATCCGTGACCCTTTTTCGGCTGCTCGTATCTATACTGTTCGAGCTGCACTCGGTAGTCACGACTCACGACTCACCCATCGTAGCTGGTCCTCATTCATTCTTTGGCTCTGTTCCTTTCCTCTCCGTTCCTTCTTAATACCCGGTGCTCTCTAGCCTACTCATTTCCTTCTGAAAGGTGTCATTCATTTCTTGGCCTGTCTTTCAGCTCCTCTGCGTCTTTCTACGTATGTGTTGAGCAGCGTTGGTCATTCTTCATGTATCTGCTTGCCATGCACCTGCTTTTCATTCTTATAGTTGCATGATCATCATAGCGATGCTCACATTCACTTCGAATTCCGAAGTTTTCTGTGTTTTTGCATAGTAAGCGAAGATCTTTTGATCTACCCTGCTGTGTTATTGCATAGTAAGCGAAGATCTTTTGATCTACCCTGCTGTGTTAGATCTCTTCCATCTTCCATCGAAAGCCTTTCAGATCCGCTCGATTTCGCTGTTTGCATGTTCTTTGCTGTAATGTGGACATAATACATTTAGATTATGCGCACAGACAAACACACACACACGCGCACACACACAGAGAGAGAGAGAGAGAGAGAGAGAGAGAGAGAGAGAGAGAGAGAGAGAGAGAGAGAGAGAGAGAGAGAGAGAGAGAGAGAGAGAGAGAGAGAGAGAGAGAGAGAGAGAGAGAGAGAGAGAGAGAGAGAGAGAGAGAGAGAGAGAGAGAGAGAGAGAGAGAGAGAGAGAGAGAGAGAGAGAGAGAGATTCCCATTGTCGCTCTAACGCCTATTTCGGCTGCCTCTCCTCTAACAGGGAATTCTTAAAACATGGCTCTCAAGGACGAACTCGACATAGTGATCCCAACCATTAGGAATTTAGATTTCTTGGAGATGTGGAGACCCTTCTTCCAGCCATATCATCTGATCATTGTTCAAGACGGAGACCCGACAAAGGTTATCAAGGTTCCTGAGGGTTTTGATTATGAACTCTACAATCGAAACGACATAAATCGCATTCTTGGACCTAAAGCTTCATGCATTTCCTTCAAGGACAGTGCATGCCGTTGTTTTGGCTACATGATGTCGAAGAAGAAGTATATCTACACTATTGACGATGACTGCTTTGTGAGTATCTTCTGTACCCATTTCGTGCACTTTTGAAACTCATCACTATATCTTCGGAACGCTTGTCTACACTGTGGCGTAGTCTGATTAATGTGCAACCGCCATGAAATCCGATTCGTAAACTGTATACCTGTTATTTGTGTGTGCAGGTTGCCAAGGATCCCTCTGGTAAGGACATCAACGCGCTGGAGCAGCACATCAAGAACTTGCTGTCCCCGTCCACTCCATTATTTTTCAATACCCTCTATGATCCCTATCGTGAAGGTGCAGATTTTGTTCGTGGCTATCCCTTCGGCCTTAGGGAAGGTGTACCCACAGCAATATCCCATGGCCTCTGGCTCAACATTCCTGACTATGATGCACCCACCCAAATGGTAAAACCTGCTGAACGCAATACAAGGTACAATAATTTGGTCCGAATATTTCATATTTTCTTTTGCATCTACAGATATAGCGTTTATGTTGCTGGCACGACGTCTCTTAAACGATCCACATTTGGCTTTCCTTCGATATATATATGTCCATACGTGCACAGAAACAGAGTCTACGTTTACGCACATATATGTAGCGGATACATTGAATTTGAATATTTATCAAGAGAGATTTATGCATGTATGTGTGCCAACATAAATACGTTGTACACATCATGTACAATTTTTCATTCCAGCAAGGAACAATAACATGTACTGCCCTTTAGAATTACATGATCATCATTCTGTACTTCTTCTACACTCATTGGGAAGATGAACATGATATGCTCTATTTTTTAGGTACGTCGATGCTGTGATGACCATCCCTAAAGGTACTTTATTCCCTATGTGTGGAATGAACCTAGCTTTCAATCGGGAACTCATAGGTCCAGCCATGTATTTTGGACTCATGGGAGATGGTCAGCCCATTGGTCGTTATGATGATATGTGGGCAGGCTGGTGCTGCAAGGTATTCTATTATGATGCGTTTGCCATGGTCATGCTATTGTTGCAAGGAGCTCATACACATTTATTTCATATATACTTGCACAGGTGATATGTGACCATTTTGGATATGGCGTGAAGACAGGTTTGCCATACATTTGGCATAGTAAGGCGAGCAATCCTTTTGTGAATCTTAAGAAAGAGTACAACGGGATCTTTTGGCAGGAACAGATCATTCCATTTTTCCAGGGAGTCAAGCTTCCAAAAGATTGCACTACTGTTGAACAGTGCTATATTGAACTCTCAAAGCAAGTGAAGGAGAAGCTAAGCACAGTAGATCCTTACTTTGAGAAATTAGGAGATGCCATGGTAACATGGATAGAGGCCTGGACGGAAATGAATCCAACCAACTGAATGAGAGGAGGTGATATTTGATTTATTATGAGGATACCTTTTCGGCTATTGCTTCTGCCATATGTCATTCCATTTGTTCAATTTTTAATGAACACACTTAAGTTCTCTTTTTCTTGGTACAGTACTGTCTGACTTGTGACTAATTAATGTCTTTAGGCAAGTCGAATGCCAGCATTGTTCTTTCTTTACCCCAGAAAGTCCTTTACTCCTGTTTGCCCCATGTGCGTATACCATCGGCTACAGTAAACCACATTACTTTCTGGGATGATGAGATGGACTTGAAATTTTCTGGTTGGAGATGGGAATGGTCCTATGTTCTAGGCATAGGACTTCTAATGCTTGTTTTGAGATAGGTGAATGGGAAGATGAGATAGACATGCGAATGGTCCTATCTTCTAGGCCTTGGACTTTTAATGCTTGCTTTGTTATAGGAGAGATCAAAACAACATGGATCACAGCTTGTTGTTAGGTTCTTCGATCCATGGGCACTTTTTATATTTTGCATGCACTCCTCTAAGTCCGAAGAAGACCATGTGTTTCATTGTCACTATTTTTAAAATATGTAAAATGTCAGATTAATATTAAAAAGTTTCTGCATATCCAGATTCCCTCCATATGAGCAGGAAATGAAAAGCTCTGAATCCTTTTTATCAAGGGTATTGCAATGGAGGAATCTTGAATTGAATGTCATTATAATTCTGATTAGTTGAATCTGGAGGGATTATGGTCCAGTGGTCTACACCGGGAAGAGATCCTGGGTTCACTCCCCCTTGGGCTCGACATATTCATATGGAATCTATAAGTATAGGGTTGTCTACCCCTTCATAGTGGATGCTTTCCAATTTCTTGTAACATAGTGATCTCTACATGTTCCATATAAAAAATGCATTGCTTTCTTGAATTATGAGTTATTGTCTCACTAAAAAATTATAATTCAAAATTTCATTAAAACAAAATTTTAATGACTTACCAACTCAAGTGTCAATAGACCATTTTTCTTCCACCAAGACATAGATGATGATTGACTAGACCATACCATGGCCGTGTCTTTGTTTAAACTACCACCATAGTTCTGTAATAGTAAGTGTCAATCCTCAAGTGCCAAGAGCATGTCAACATCATTGGCATAAAATTTGCGTATACATGATGTCCATGCATTGTCGAACTCATGATCCAACATCTATCTCTGAGATCTCCATAAAGGGTGCAAAATATGAGCCGTGCCATGAATCAGTCTATCGAGCCAATCCCATCGATCTCTCCATATAGATCTAATCTCATCAAGCTTGATAGTTCAAGAATGAAGATTTAAGCATGTCAATGATCTATGATAAATAAATCATAATAGTAATAAAATAAGAATAATAAAATCTGAATGTAATATTATCAAAATACATTTGCATACCTATATGAAGAGATGGAAGTGCATCAAGCAAGGGACTCTCCGGTGTGGTCCATATACTCATAGACAAGTCCTAGAGTGCTCCCCTCCATGTCAAGGATGCATAACAAGGTGTATAGAGGTTGTGTCACTCCCACCAAAGCCTTTATCAAAAGCTATTACTCAAACATGTAATGCAAACCCTTTCTGCTTTCGTGGTCGTATGACTACTCCATGCTAGCCCCTCAAGAGAAACAATTGTGTGCACAAGTGATTGCCTCACTCGAAGAAATGTCTCCATCACAATATGCATATAACTAAAATTTGTATCTGCAGTCCTAAGAATCTCCAAATCACTATATGATTTGAAAATGAAAAGCAACTTTGGCTTCTTCGTGAACAAGGTGACCGCTCTCTGACATGTGAAAAAATTATCATGTATTCAAGGGATCTTGCCGACATCCTCGATCAACAAGTCTATGCTATGAGCTTCACATGGGAGTCCATACAATGAATGGGAGCTCCTCTAACTTCCATCCCATGGCCACACAATTACTTCTGTTGTTTGTTATGACTTGGACAACGTTCTCCGCTCCAATGTTCAAGACTTCTGGTTTGGTATGTCCAAAAATGTACTCTCTAGTGGTAGATAGCGCTGCAGTAGATGCATGAATGGCAAACATGGTGCCTTTGCGATTATGGACAAGTATATTATATATATTCCTTTTTCTAATGTCCGTCCATGCATCACACATCAAAATGTAGCCATATTTCTTCCACGTCCCTTGCATGGGCTCCAATTGCTTTTGCACTATCTCTTTTGTCTTTCTTAGCTCACTTCCTTTGAGCTCCTCATAAATAGGCCCTTCCCACTCAACCCCATGCCTACTAACCAATTTCCTAGCCTCTTTCCCTCAGGAGTGTGCACTAGATTAAAACTTAGACCACATTTAATAAATAGCTTCATAATACTTTGGGTTTCCTCCTATTTTCCTTGCTTTTGCAAACTAACCTGTATGGATGATGCATGCAAACTTCCATGACGTGAAGGAATGCATGAACTCTCCTCTAGTCCCTTTTATCAGGGCTAAGATGCATGTGCCTCCTCCTTTTTCTTTAAGTCCTCAGTGAAAAGGGATGAAGGAAATTCTCCTTGAGATGCTTGTGATGATTTGCCTTGGGGAATTGAGCTTTGTGCACTACAAGGTGTAGGTAGTCTAATCCCTCTTCTTGTTTCTCGTGCTCCAACCCATTTTAGAAGCTCTTTTTTCATATTCTATGGCATTGGCTGAGAGTACAGGCCAACACCTACACCTATTAATTGTGCTAGATGGCTTTTATTCTATCCTCCCCTCTCGTCCTTTTGTACCCACACAGTTTACACGTCCATCTATCACTACCACATGTGCCAAATTTTCCTTGGCTTATGACATATTGCCAATGTTTAGCTCTAGACAGATTAGGTACTAGAGGTTGAGGGCTTTCTCTATTGGATGTGGGTTGAGGGTTCTCTTTCTCTCTCTAGGGACTCGGGAGTGTGTTTGGGTGCTCTTTCTATGAGGGTAGTGTGCTCTCTAGATGCTTTTTGGAATGAAATGGAATTGCTCTCCCCATGGGTCGTTTTACTCATTGGGAGGTTACCTTTTTATTTTTTGCAATGCAAGGTTGCATTGCATACGTTGCAAATGCAACACTAGTCTTGCCTCTCTAGAGATGGACTAGATAGATATTAGGTCTTATACTAACTTTGACAGATATTATGTCTCACACCAATCGTGCGGTGACTTAGGTATCACATGCTATGGGCGTAGGTATGTCGGATCACTACCCCATGGTGGTCTTCTTATTTGAGCATGGTAGGGGAAGACTGAAGTACAACTTCATGATTTTGTGCAGATCTTTTGCTTTTCAATCTTTTCTTAGTTCGTCTTTCAATCAAGAGAATATGGACCAAAGCTTCACTTAATTTCATTTAATGCGTAGAGGTTTCCTTTTTACCTTAACCTTTAGGCTGCAATAGAAATAACTAAATCATCCTCCTCTATTCCTTTTATTATTATTATATATCTTAACTTAAAGTAGCGTGTGGGTTGCAATAGGATAACTCCACTCTATATTTTATTTTGACATTGCACTTGGTTTAAAATGCATCATAATCATTGCAAAAAAGTGGTTCCATGAGTATAGTTATTAGTGTTCACAATGATCACCTTTCCATCCAGAAACTTGTAACATGCAGATATTTACATAGAGAAGTTCCGGTCCACAACGGAGATGTACATGAGGTCCATGTGTCTATCATACAATACTACAAGTCATGGATTACATTTATGATGGTTTCTTTAGCGAGTCATGATCCAAAGCAAGAAGCTTGTAAGAGAAAATGGGTGAAATGGATTCCTTGTTGTTTTTTCCCTAAACCCTTCTCACTTGTGCATAAAGCTTGAGAAAGAAGAAAATCCAGCCATTTTGGCATTGATTCAGCAAAATCTCCATGATAGTATGATCAGCTCGTCTTCCATCAATGGTGATATCAAAAGAAAACCTTTAACATAGTTGATTCAGTGTGCACACCGAATTGTTTTGAGGTACCAAACTATACCAATCCATACGGTGCTATTCGGTGTTATCAATGTGTTGTCACACAGGGTAGGAGTAGGTATTTGTGCCCAGCAAAAGCCTTTTCGTGAGTTCTTTTCTTGGAGACACTATCATGAGCGACCATCGACACTGGTGAGCCACTGCCCATCGTTGAGTGAGCTAAAGCCAGCCTTCCCTTGAGCAGCCATTGTTGAGTGAGGCTTGAGCCATCTTTCCCTTGAGGAACAGCCATTCTTGAGGGCACCTTCAAGTTTGAGGTTTGCAACCATAGCTGCAAGTTGCAACTTGCTTCAAAGCTCAGCCCATGAGTCTTTCAACTTTGAGTGAGGAGCAGCCTTAACCTTCCAAGTGCAGCCCATAAGGTTCAAACTTCAGGCATAATTGCTTAGCTTGAAGCTTCCAAGTTCAGCCCATAAGGTTCAGCCATAGTTGCTTCAACCCATATGGTTCAGCCCATTGCTTCAAAAGATAGCCTATCCTTCTCCCTTGAAAGCTTCTTCAATCTTCACTTGTGACTTTTGGATTCTTTAAGTCTTGAACGTTGAGTGTTGAATCTTGAAACTTCAAGGTCAGCCCATTGCATCATCAGCCCATCAATCGCACAGCTTTGCATACATTTGCCATCACTCTTACTCTGAATTTCAATCATGCCTCGAACTCCATCTGCTTTATGGGATGTATATATTGTCTGTCACACCTTGGTAAGTAATCCAAGTAGCTCTGGTTCAGGAACACACAAGTAGATATGCAAATATTGCATGAAAACTTTTTGCACTACCACCACTAGGTGTCTACCATGTGTCTGTTACTGATTCACTGGTGAACTAATCTGTCTATGCTTCTTATGTGTTGCAGCCATGGAAGGTTTTCTCTTCTTTCTTGTTAATAGTCACAGCTGGTCGCCTGCGAATTCCCTGTTGCAAGTTTGACAAGGTTCCAACTATCTGAAGCACATTTAGTGGATCTTTGCCAGGAAGAACAGAAAACTTGGTCCACATTTCTAGTTCAGCTGCTGGAACTTAAAACTATTCATAGCTTTATTTATGAGAAGAGAATGTAGAATGTGTCATCGAACTTGTAGATAGCATGTCTTACATGAGTACTACAAACTTGATCTGATACATGTATAGCATTAGGCATAAGAAAAAAAATCCCTGCAAATTGCAACTTCGTGAGTGTAGTACTGTGAAGTTACATCGTCACGATTAGGCAATTAGACGGAATCATGATTCATACATCACATAAGAGCCAACTGAGAGAACGTAGAATTGAACAAGTACCCATTAATTTCAAGTGGAACTTGTCCTCTCAATCAAATAAAAGAAATAACTGTTTTTTTCATTCGATGGTGCTGATCTAAGCAGCAAATCTCCAGTATCAAAAGACAATGAAACATAATCCCTAGCTTGATTATTAAAAGTCAAATCTCTTTTTTTTTGCTGCCGATTTGAGCTGCCTTGCTTGATTCAAAGTCTTCATTTCAGTCCCGATCCATGTCATGCTCTGGGAGGCTGAAGTTCTCACATTCCATCTGATGGAAACAGATTCCTCTCTACACAGCATGCTGTATCTCATGTTTTTTTTCCCCCTATGAGCTGTTCCCTCCCATGCTCATGAGGTAGGTCCCAATCCTTGTGTGCAAAATGCCTCTTGAAGAGGTCCCTCTTTTCAGTCCTACAGGCTGCCTCTTCCATCCCCTTATGAACAATTAAGGCTGCTCTTTTCAGCTCTGATCTGATGGTAGTCTTCCCTCCAAATTCCAACAGTAAGAGGCCCTCCAATCATTTGTTGTTAGTTCCCCCTTTTTCCTGACAAAGGAGACGTCTCTACCCCAGCTGCCGATGCCCCCTTTTCTCCAAACAAGCTCTCCGGAATCTTTTCACGAGAATATGTTGGAGGTGTGATAGGCCCAAACAATAATCATAGGTTTAATCCAAGATCTTTCCAACACTCGACCTTAGCGTCCCAGGCCGCTTGTCCGGATGGTTGGGCCTCGCCTCTTGAGGCGGGGGCGAGGGTTCAACCCCCGGCAGCAACATGTACGGGACATGTGAATCTTGGAAAGATGTTGCATGTGGCTGATGTGCCACTGTTTGTTCAGCCCCGCGGTAGTTGTGATCGCCGTTTAACCTAGCCTTGTAAACCCTTGTTCTTGTGGGATAAGGGGGGTCCCATGGGTACTATGCCCTTCCTTGTACAGTTGCAATTTCAAAGTTAAAGCCCGGGGGAGTAGGTCTCCGTTGAACCTCCATTTAAAAAAAAAAGGACCCTTGACCTGAGCACATGACACACCTTAACTTGATCAAGAGAGATAAATGACAATATAGAGAGATGAGAAGAAAATTATAAAAGCGCAACAGCTTAATGCTACTACACACTAATAAATGCAAAATGTCAATATGAAATATGTGTATGATATGAAAATCTGAATATAGGCTGAATTTAAGGGCTCTAACTACGTAAAATAACATGTGAGTGTCTAATAGGTATTATATGAGTGAATATGTACAAAAATAAGGATATGAACTATCTAAAACAGTTATTACAGAAATGAAATTAGGTCTTCTTTGATGTAGAATAGCAGCAATGGCCAGTTCTCACGACGAAGTGGTAGGTAGACACATGATGCAACAATAACACATGAAGGAACCTATAGTAGAAGCCACAACTCTCCAAAATCAGCATGCATACTAGAGAGTGTGAAGAAGAACAAAGGTAAACTGCCAAAATCTCCTCCAAATTTGCATATATATCTTCAAGAGTCCTCCTAGCTCTTGACCCTAGAGCTTGAGCTTGTATGCTTCAAGAATTGATGTCTTATGAGGCTCTAATGCCCCTCTTTATATAGGTCTGGATTACCCACAAAAATCAACATGAAATGCATGAAAAATTGCAAAAAATTTAATGAAAAGCAAGTTTTTGTGTGAAAAGCAACTTGAAAAGAAGAATTCGGGTTTAAATTTTGGAGGTCTTATTGATCTAGACTATGGAGTGTTTTATATTATTAGTAAGCTCTCGATGAGTATTGCTTAATATGCTTTTTAGTTATTTGCACCTGAATGTAATGATAATGAACTTCAATATGCTTTGTCTAGGCACGATGAACAAAGTTCTTTGCAATAACAATAGCACTTTGACTATTTGAAAATATTTATGATAATGAACTTCAATATGCTTTGTCTAAGCATGATGAACAAGGTTCTTTGCAATAACAGTTGCACTTTGACTATTTGAAAATATTTGCATAGGTAGATGAACATGAACATCAAGATAACTCAAAATGTTTTGTAACCAAACTGCTTAAAGTATAACTATAAATATTTGCTGTTTCATATAGATACAATCTTTCTTGAATTCAAATTCAATGCTAAGTAGTAATGTAAAATCCCAAGATCATTAATATCAAATGTACGCTTAAGTTGTGATTTAAAGAACTTAAGATCCGAATCCTTGGGACGTATCATGATTATATCATGAACATAGATAATGATTACAATCAAGGTATTTGAATTTGCTTTCACATAGAGGATATCAATTGCATCAGATTTTTCAAAACCAATAGATAATAGGTATAAATGTATCTTTTCATACAATGCTCTTGGTGCTTGCTTCAAATTATAAAGTGCTTTCAACTTTGATAAACTTACAGACTAAGTGCTCTTTGCTTAGCTCTTCAAAACCTTCTGGATGAATGTAAACATCTTCGTGAAGATCACCGTTTAGAAAAGGTGTCTTAATATCAAATGATATATATTCCAACTGGAAAATGTAGAAAGAGAAAGAACTTTCTGAACCATGGTCATTCTAGATGTAGGTGCAAATATTTCATCATAGTCAATACCTTTGTTTTGTGCATAACCTTTAACTACTAGTTTGAATTTATACTTGTCAATAGTACTATCTGCTTTTCTTTTGATCTTGAAGATCTCCTTGCTTTTTTACATTTTGGTAACTCACAAAGCTTCCAAGTTTGATTCTTATGTATTGAATCAATCCCTCTTGTATTGCTTTCTTCCAAACAAGACTTTGCAATGCATCTTTGGCATTACTAGGTTCATCTTCATCTGAAGTAGAGTGATTCCTTTGTCTTCTATAAAAGACTTGAAGTCTTTTGACGACTACTCTCCTCCTCTATCACTTCTCAAAATTTGGATCTTAGTGTGACTTTTAGTCTAATAACTCCATGAATGTAGGAAGAACTTCGGATTTGGCTTTCAAACTAAAAACCCATGAATATCTGGAAAAATCATCAAGAAATGTAACAAGATACCTATAATCTTGAATATAATATGCTCTCATAGGTCCATTAACATCTGAATATATGATTTGTAATTTTCTGGTAGCTGTGATGTATCCATGCTTCTTGAATGGTAGTTTGTGAAGCTTTCCTTGAAGACATCCTTCACAAGCTTCTACATCATTTGATAAAGCAAAAGTATGAAGAACCTTTACCATACCTTGATCTTTAATATGCATGAGAGTTGTGTAATTGATATGGCCAAATCTAGCATGCCATAACTTCATGTTCTCCTTCGGTGTACGAGACCTAGCAACATTAGCATGACTTATTTTGGGCAATACAAACATTCCGCTTCTATTTTCACCTCGTAAAAATGCTCCTCATTTGGAGTAAGGATCTAACATGAATCTCTCTTAAAGATGACTTTGTAATCATCTAATAAGAAAGTAGAAACGGATGACGAATTCTTCTTCATTCTTGGTATATATAAAACATTAGAAATAGTGAAATTTCCACTTGCTCTTGACTTAAGGTTAACTTCTCCAACATCTATAACATCTAGATCATGACCATTTGCAATGGTCACCCTTCTTCTTATAGAGTTATTATGGGAAGAAAATACCTTCTTGCAACCTTTCATATGCTTAGTAGCACTAGAGTAAATTATCCAAGGGTTTTTTGAGATTGCATTCAATGTTGCTTCATCAAAAGCTATTTCTTCAATATTGACGCATGGACATGATTCCTGATTTAAAAACTTAGGTTTTGAACCATCTTCAACATTATTATTTGATGATCGTTTTTATCAGTGAAGATCCTCTTTTTGCATTTTGTTATGAAATGACTTGGTTTCTTGCAATAATGATATATAATTTTCTTTGAGGTGGATGTTGTGCAAGTGGACTTCTCTTTAGGAGTGATAGAAGTACTAGAATTGGATGTAGTAGAAGAAGTGGATAAGGACTTTGAAGTAGAAGACTTTCTTTCTTGTTTTGCTCAATCTAAGCTTAAATCTAGTTATCTACACTTATCCAATGATTCTCTAACTTTGTATCTAGCTCAATGTGAAATTTACAAAGACTCTTCCCAAGTTTTGCAAAAAACAAAGCTTTCTACATCCACTTTCTAGGTTATTTACAATGTATAAATGCACGTGAGAACTCTTTAGCACTACTGAAGGTTTTCATTTAACATCTTCCCTCTCATAGTCTTTTGAAGTTCTTAGCAAAGCTTCATTTTTCTTCAAGAATACATCTTCATTGTTGCCTTAGCTTTTTGGTGTACATTTGTTGAATTTGTATGTATCTTTGGCTCTCTTTTGAATTTATAACATTGAAGGAGTGCCATCAAAACCTTTCTCCAATTTACAAACTTCTTTTTTTGGGTTTACTATATTTCTAATTAGCTAATCTACAAAAATTGTCTCAAATGCAATAAGTCTCACCTGAGACTATCTCTTGCAAAATCTTAGACCCTCTTTCAGAGAATCTCGTTATTAAAGAACTCTTTAAGTTTGTATATTTATACTATTCATAAATATTAATCTTTCAAACTATGCCATTATACACTTTTTATCTAGACATCCACTCAATCAATGCGCCAGTTGATATATTTCGCTAGTGATATGTGTGAACACACTAGGACTGCTAGGGTACTTTTTTCCCTCTTTAGGAGGTTTTTTCCACCCGGCTTGTATATTTGCCTATAACCCGAACGAGTCACTTATCTTTGTACATTCTCTTGGTCAGTAGATTGGGAGAAATCTTAGTTTTTCTGTCTCGGGGTTAATCTCTCTGTATTCCTGAAAAATAGGAGGTACCACCATTGAGTGTCTGATTCATTCCTATAGCATATTTTGCCTATTCCTTATACTTTTGTGCATTATATACACTCAAACCTATGTGTATCACTCCCATAAAAGGATTTTTTCTAATTGTAATCACGCTGGCTGCTATGAGCATTTGAAGTTCATTATCTCTTCCATAGATAGTAAGTTTTTGAGCTAGTCGATGCGCGAACCTATCTCTTTTGTATCGACTTCTTCTCCTTGATGCTCCAAAGTACATAGTGCATTTCTTTGCACTTATCACATGGCTATAAGGTCTATTTGAGTCTCCATAAGCTCAAGGGCTGGTCTTGTGCCGATTGGCTGGACCAAACTTCGTCGCTTCGAAACACACTTTTCTACCTCCAACAAGCTTCTCCAAGTTCTTTCAGTTGTATCAGAGCTAGATCAAGATGGGTGGTGACTTTCCCTCAATGATCGAGAAGCTTGATCGACATAACTACGGGGCTTGGCAAATCAGAATAGAGGCCTATTTGCAAGGTAGAAATCTTTATGGAATTGTGGCAGGTGATGAAGTTATGCCTATTCCAAGATCCAAAGGAGGACCTACATAAGAGGAGACAGATAAGCTCATACTTTGGTGCACAAGGGATGCTCAAGCAAGTTCGTACATACTGAACTCTATCTTTGACTTTCTATTACCACATATTAGAGGATGCAAGACATCTCAAGAGACTTGGGATGCCCTCAAGCCATTCTTTTCCGCTAGTACCAAAGCAAGAAAGAATCAGCTTTGGAACAATTTCAACCAAATGAAGAAGACACCTGAAAAAACCATCATAGAGTTTTTTACCAAGATTAAGGAGGTTGCAGATCAGTTAGCGTCCATTGGAGAGCTGATTGAAGAAGACGTCATCATGAGCCAAATTCTCAATGGCATTCGAAGTGATAAGCAATGACAATCTTTTACCATGGCTTACGATCTCATCATGGATGTTCAAACTCCAGACTTCAACATCTTTCTTGGACAACTCTTCAATCAAGAAGCCAACAATAGCATAAAGGAAGGTAACTCCTATCATGGTAATTCAACTAGTGCTCTATATACAAGTAAGAAGGATAAGAAGCAAAAAAGCAAGAAGGAAGAAGATGAAGAAGAGACTTCCCAAGCCAACTTCGCAAGCGAAAGCAAGTGGAAAGGGAAGAAGAAAGGACCAAAGCAAGACAAAGCCAAAGGTCAAAATGTTCAACCTTGTACCATTTGTGATAAGACCAACCACACCACTCAAAATTGCTGGTTCAATGGGAAGACCTAGAAAGGAAGTGGAAGAGGTGCATATGGAAGCAATAGAGGCTGAGGTTGACACAACTTCAACAATAATAATAGAGGCTATAATAGAAGGGACTTCAACAATTATTCAGAAGATCAAACACATGAAGACTCATTGCTTCTCACAAATCTAAGACACAAAGAAGGTAAAGAAGATGATCATTTCTACATAGATTCAGGATGTTCGAATCATGTTGCAGGCAACATTGCTCTTCTATTTGATTTGCAAAGTCCAAAGCATAGACATGAAGTGCAAACAAGGGATGATACAAAGCACAATGTGGAGAGAATTGGTAATATCAAAGCTTCCAATGGTAGGACAAACATTCTAAGTAAGGTTCTCTATGTACCCACTATCACTAAAAACCTAATAAGTGTAGGCCAAATAGTTGAAAAAGGCTTGCAAGTTAGGTTTACCCAGCATGGAGCTTTTGTAGAAGATCCATGTCAAGGGTTTAAGAAGATAGCCAGAGGTGAGAAGCATGGTAGGCTCTTTACTTTTGAAGTAGGAGAAACCAGGAACATAGCTCTATTCACTTTTGGATCTCAAACCCTAGGTGAGCTTGAAGTGTTGCATAAAAGACTTGCTCACGTAAATGAAAGAACCTTGAAGGATCTATGCAGTGATCAAAGTGTTCTAAGACTGCCGAACATATCAAAGCAACACATGATCAACAGGTGTGATGCATGTCAGATTGGGAAGGCACAAAGACAACCATTCAACCACAAAGGCTACATCCACAACAACTTATTGGACTTAGTACATAAAAATGTATGGGGGACCAAGTCAAGAACCTTCATTGGCAGGATCAAGGTATTATGTGGAGAATCATACAGGTAGATCGTTAAAGAAGCTCAAATTTGATGGAGGGGGAGAATACTTCTCCAAAGAGTTTGATGAGTTCTTGCAGGATAAAGGTATCAAAAGAGAAGTGACTACCAGGTACTCTCCTCAACTGAATGGAATTGCCGAGATGAGAAACAAGACATTGGTTGGATCAGCCAAAACAATGCTTGAAGAGAAGAAGTTGCCACATTATCTATGGGCATAAGCTATTTCAACTGCTGTGTACCTTGTCAATAGACTACCATCCAAATCACTTCGAGGTATGACTCCTTATAAGCATGGCATGGAAGAAAACCTAGTCTTGGACATTGCAAGGTTTTTGGTTGTTTAGCTTATGTTCATGTACCATCACAAATAAGAGGTAAGCTAGATGAAAGGGCAGCAAAGGCAGTGTTTATTGGATACGATTCAACTCAGATGGGTTACATGTTCTATAATCCTTCAACCAAGCAATTCACTACAAGTAGAGGTGTTGTGTTTGAAGAACATAGGTCTTCGTATGATGAAGACAAACAAAAGGTAACTCTACCATATGATCTTGAATCTGATTCTCATCAATTAGGAAGCAAGCATGATACACAGGTCCAGGATCGAAGAAGTGATACAGAAGATGACCAAGACGAAAGAGAAAAGGATTACAAACTATGGAAGTCAAGAGGCAAAGCAAAGATGCAAGAGGTTGGAGAATGCTCCGAACAAGCACCTAGAAGATCAACAAGAGAGAAGAAACAACCAGAAAGGTATGGATATGATTCCACATTTGTTACAAAGCATTCAATCTACTTGGCAAAAGACTCTATTTCAAAGGAACCCTCAACCTATGAAGAGGCAAAGGTAAACCCTAATTGGGAAAAGGCCATGAAAGAAGAAATAGATGCATTGAAGGAGATGGATACTTGGGATTTGGTTCCAATGTCATCGAATCAAAATGTAATTGGTTGCAAATGGGTATATAAAGTTAAAAGAAATTCAGATGGATCAGTTTGTAGGTACAAGGCAAGTTTAGTTGCCAAAGGATGCTCACAAACTCATGGTATAGACTATGAGGAAACATTCTCACCAGTTGCAAAGATGACCACAATCAGAACATTGATAAGTGTAGCTGCTGCAAGGAATTGGAGACTCCTCCAACTTGATGTAAAAAATTCATTCTTAAATGGTTGGATAAGTGAAGAGGTATACATGTCACAACCATCATTTTTTGAAAACCTTAATCATCCAGCTTATGTTTGCAGACTTAAGAAAGCATTGTATGGATTGAAACAAACTCATAAAGCTTGGAATCATAGGTTGGTTACATACCTTCAAGATCAAGGGTTCAAAGCTATCAGCTCAGATCCTTCTCTATTCATCAAAAGGGATCACGATGAGGTTATCTATCTATGTGTATATGTATATGATATTATTGTGACATGTGATGATCTAAATGGCATTCAAAGGATCAAGAGACACATGCAAGAGGAGTTCAAAATCAGTGACCTAGGTGAGCTCACATATTTCCTAGGTATGAAGGTGATATACACAGATGAAGGAATGTATTTGACTCAGAGAAGATACATTCAGGATCTACTTCTCAAGTTCAAAATGGAGAACATTAAACCTGCAGGTACACCTTTGGAGATGAATCATAAACTTAGTGTTTATGAAGATGAGAAAATTGAAGACATTAAAGAGTATCAAAGCTTGGTAGGTAGCTTGATATATGCTACTCATACAAGGGCATATATCTCATATAGCATGGGAGTGCTTAGTCAGTTCATGGACTCGCCAAGAAGACCACACATGGATGCAGCTAAGAGAGTACTTAAGTATCTCAAAGGTACAATGAACGAAGGTATATTCTATCCTCACTCTTCAGATTTGGATATCAAAATCTATTCATATGCAGATTGGGCAAGAGCTAAGGATGATAGAAGAAGTACTTCTAGTTACTTAACATTTGCAAGTTCAAAGCTAGTGTCATGGAGTTCAAAGAAGCAACCAACAGTTGCTTTATCCTCAACTGAAGCAGAGTACAGAGGCTTGACCATCGCAACTCACGAGGCAATATGGTTAAAGGCATTGTGTTGGTAGTAGCCAAAGGCACAGACGACGAGGAAGTATGTGAAGGCGGATCACAACGAAGTAGTGAGCAGCCAGGCATATTATTTTTTCAAAGAAACATGTTTTAAATACTTTTCAAAACTCTCAACAGTGATTTTCATCACTCTTGTATCATATGTAACATAGAACAACCACTTTTGTAATTAGTAACTCCATTTTGTGCAAGACAAGGAATCCTTGAGCTTGAGGAGCTTAGGTAGAATGAGCCTACCAATTTTGGCTCTTTTTAGACCTCGTTTAGATCTTCAAATAGCACCTAGAACCTATTTTTTAACTATGCCAGTCACTAGATATGAAACCGGTCAAAGCTAGTCAAAAAACTATAAAGAGAGCTAGAAAGCTCATTTTTGAGGTTAGCTTGTATGAGTAGAGAAGAGCTTAGAGCTATTTTGAGCTTGTAATTGAGATCTTGAGAATAGAGTCTATTTTCCTACCTTCCATTGTGTCTTGCTTGTCTCATACATGTGTGTGTGTGTGCATCTCTATGCTTCTCACCTTCGCTCTCACAACATCTCGCATTCACGATCTTCATATCACTCCTATCTCTTCCACAGATTGACATTAAAGAGATGGAGCTTCTTGACGTGGTACTTACCATTGTGCTAGAGAAACACCAAATTTGGCGCCGTTGTTATGGATCGAGTCTAGGAGGAATGTGTGATGTTAAGAGTATAGAAAGAAGTGGCGCTGGAAGGTAAAAATTTCAGTTTTTGTTGTTGTTTTTTACTAGTTTTTTGTGTTTTTCATCTCCTATATGCTCCTTCTTCACCACCCCATCATCTTCTTCCACTTCGAAAAAATAAAAAAATTCACCATATCCACATATCCTCCTCATTTCCCCTCATTTGTGCATGCGAGAGAGAGAGAGAGAGCTTTTGTGCTTGTTGTGCTATGTGTGTTTTTGAGTTTTCTTGCAGGTACAGTGCTCCAGAGTAGCAGGAAAGCTTCCAAAAGGTAAGAAATTCACTTTCTGTCAGAATCTGCCGACTGTGTCAGACCATTGTGATGGTCTGGCAAATGCGGAATTTGAGGTAAGCGAGTACACCACGAGGTAAGCGACCCTTGCACTTGCAAGAAAAATGCCAAAATTAGGGTTTGATTTTTTGCGTTATTTTGAGGCTATTTTGAGTAAAATTTTGAGTGATTAAGATCATTGCAGACCCCTTAGTTCATAATTGAAGAAAAATCGGTTTGTCAGTTTTTACCCCCGAGAGCCTGAACATTCATATCTTTTTCATTCGAAGCCCGTTTTTTGAGCTCTATAGCTCGTTCGAAAGCTCTTTACGAGTACTACACGAGCTTGACAGTTTTTTTCAAGAAGAAGACGTTGATATTTAGATAAGATAATTTGAGGTTGACCCATAAGTGGGACTAGAAAAGAAAGGTGGCATTGGAGAAATTTTACCAAAAGAAAAAGGGACTTAAAAGGTGTATATAGCAAAGTGCTTGATCATGAATTTAAGAAGTGGTCTAAAGATTGAATTTTTATAGGTCTAGCAAGAGCTATCCAAGGCAATCAAATCAAGGCAGTGAAGAATGCAAGGCTTGGGAAGTGCGACTTCTTGGGCATCAGAGCTATCAACGAAGCTGACTCAAGGTTGTTGGTGTAAATTGCAAGCCTACACATTTGGCTCAAAGGAAGCATTAAAGTCTACACATACATGAAGAAGCATAGGAACATATGCTAGTGGTTAATTACCACTTTACCTCATTGTAAAAGTCAAATTAACTTAGAATCTTTTGTAATCACCTACCAAAATGAGTCGTGGAAAAGTAGCTCATTTGATTGAAGGAATATCTCCAAGCATTTAGGAGCTTGATCATAGGGAACCAAAATTTGAATTTGAATTCAAATCTTCACTCATTACATATAAAAGTGAACATGAAAAGTCGTGGGTACGAGAGATCATTCCCGAGCCTCATTCTACTGATTTTGAGTGTGTGTGAGGACTATACTATAGCCTAGACCTCTCTACACCATTAGGCAATGTTGTACATGCCAATGGGATTGTATACAAGTGTTCATTAATAGATACATTTACATCATTTATCTCTGAGTTCTCTGTGAGTCTACTCAAAAGTCTGCCAACTTGTCAAGGGCATATCTCGGTCAATTCTTCACCAAATCAAGTAGTTCAAGGCTTGTTGGATTCAGCTCAAAGTCATCTACATGCTATCAAATTTTGAAGTAATTCTATTCAGCCATTTCAGAGAAATCTGCGTCAAGGTGAACTCTGGTCAATTTCTGCTACAGTCCTAAAAAGTGGGGGGTATAGCTAAACTTGTTAAATTGATTTCTCTTAGCATAGTTTATCTTTTTACATCATTCCACTTGCAAATGGTAGCTTACTAAGCTAATTAAATACCCCTAGAAGAAATTTTATCAATTTCTACTGTGCTGGTCACACTGAGTAAAACATTCAGCAGGTGTAAAGACATAAATAGAAGGTTTTCTTGAGGTTGTGAACTTCAAAGTTATCTGTTTTGGTTCAATCATTACACACATCACTTCCAAAGTACATAGACCATTTTTTGGTGTTATTGGAATGCTAAGAAGGTCCACTTATCAACTCTAAAGCAAAAGAGGGCTGGTACAAGGCAGGTTTAGCAGTACCTACTCAGTCTCTTGGATCATCCATCCATCTTTCCCAACAAAGGTTGGAAGAATACTCAACCCTCTCAGTCAATTATTAGCTTAGGCTAAACGTCTAGCATTGTGGATTAAATTAGAACGAAGATAGGAATGCATCAAGTCGAAGAGACTTAATTTTTCAAGTCCAAGATTAAGGTAAAAGTGTGCTATATGAAAACCTAAAGGAAAGAATTTAAGTATGATGGAACAAGAACTCAAAAGTACCATGGAAAGTCGAGTCCTAACGTATACAGTGAGACAAGACAGGAATTAAAGGAATTAAAAAAGAAACACGCAATCAAGAACAAAGAAACATTGACGAACAGAGTGTGTACTGAGTGATTCAGGAAGCAAATTCATGAACCTTAGATTGGGCAAGCATATAGGTAAGTTAGACCGATGAAGCCTTAGATCATCAGAAGCAAGTGTAGGAACTACTGCACGTTTGTGGGCCCAACAATTGAATAGCTACCCTTACGATTTGAGCTTAGACACCAGTGAATCGGAAATGGCCTTTAGCACGGAAAGACTAGACGAAGGGTTGAACATATCGTATTTGGAAAGACCCAAAGGACCCTACAAAACCCAATTAGAATATGTCCAAACCAACCATTTAGGTGCTCGCATCTATGAGGATGGTTTACAAAGATCAGTTGTGCGATTGCACAGTCCTGACCAACCCATTGGATTGGAACATCCAGTGGTGAAATTCGAGAGAGATGCATACATAGATAAAGAAAGAACCATGCACATCATAAGTACTCAACCAAATCATACTAATGAGTTTGGTGTAGTTCAATTAGATACAGAAGCCAAGACACAAGGGAAAGAACCACTAGGAGAAGAACCCAAGATACTTAGAGGGAAATCTATACTAACACGAGTACTAATCCCAGATTGGATCCCTCAAGACAATAGAAGCATAGAATTGTTTCTAAACAAGGAAACTGATGAAGCATTTTGGAGGTGCAAAATGGAACTACCTAGTGAGGTAGGCTCCATCATGATTTACAAGTTCAAGGACCTAGATATACCTAGAAAGGTGGTATACCTGGATGATACTTCATAACGAGTATTTGTAGTACCAGACCACACGAGAAATACCTACACATGGAGAGGCGAGTTAGTATTCCCTCCACCACGAACAAATGTAAACACGAACCATCAGGGAGCTGGAACATCATCAGCCCATGACATTCAAAGAGAGAAGAATAAGGAGAAACCAGAAGTGAGTTTCACTAATCCCATAGGGAGAGATAGACAAACCATGGACACCGATAGAATGGAAAGACAAAGGGAACCTAGAATACCAGTTGGTAGAGATGATTTTCCTCTACCTAGACCACGTGAACACCCAAGGGTATTAAGACCCACTCAATTAGTAAAGTCAATGAAGAATTACTTCGATGGGACAGGAGATCCCTATGACCATGTTGCGGAGTTTAAGCAAGTGCTATGAGCAGAGCAAGTGGAAGACATGTTCATGCAATATAATACTTTTGGACGAATGTTAAAGAGCACGGCTTTAACTTGGTTCCAACCATTGCAACAAAGGCAATTTAGGGATATTCATCACTTGTTAGAGTCATTCATCACAAAATTCTCTAAAAGTGGAATCATACATGATACTTCTTCGTTGATTCATAGCTTCAAACAAACCCCTCAAGAAACAATTAGATTGGCAGGGCGTAGCTTTAGACAATATGTGGAGAGATGTCCGATGCAAGAGTTACCCTCATAGGCCAAGCAAGTGTCATTGTTTTTAGATGGCCTCTTGAGCTCTGAACTATGCTCTTACATATACTTGAAGGAAACCGAGAACACTAGAGCAATGTGTAAAAATTTGTATCGACATTGAAGACAACCTCGAAGACGAGTTGGAACTCTCAAAGGTCTATAAGGACTCAGATTGTTCATCTCTAGCATCCTCAAAACTTTTCAGCTCGATAGAAGACCTAGCAGAAAAAGTGGCCCAAAAACTAGGAGTTTCTAGCAAACAGATGCCTAGGTTAACAACAAAAAAGTGTTGTTACAACTGTGGTGGTGATCATATGGCAAATGTGTGTCCCAATGTAACACAACCACAAGCCAACCTTAGTGGCCAATATTGTACAATTGAGAGACGATACACGAATCACACGGCCCAGGACTACCCATACAACAAACAAGTAGTACGCCAGAACTACCCACAAGCATACCCTCAACCAGGTAGGTATCAAGGTCAATACAATGCTAAGCCTCATTACTATAGGCCTCTTCAAAACTATCCATATCAGCCTCAATAGAGAGCTCAACCTGTTTTAACTCAGTAGCCACCCGCACCAGCTAATGTCATCCCAATCAAATACGCTGCTGCAGAAGAGAACCTCAATATGGCTTTAGTGCCTTGTTCACCCCTAATCACAGAAAGTGACCCTAATTCTAACAGTTTCGACTCTACTCATGTAGATAGTCCACCCGCATATTACACAGAGTCACCAGAATATGTGGAAACATATCAATACGATAGTCCACCATTGGAACCCAGTTGGGAGCCCAATTATGCTAACGTGATGTACACCAACCCTAATCTGCGGCCCCAATTGAGACAACAAAGACCACAGGGCCCTAGAGGACCATGCTTTAGGTGCCAAGGCAATCATTTCATAAAGGATTGTCCACATCCTCTGATAGAAGGACAATCACAATACTATAACATACAAGGCTTTTGTGCCGAGTGTGGTAAAGAGCATATCATCAAAGATTGTCCCAAGAACCTTGCTAATGCTTCAAAAGTGACACCCATCAACGTGATAGGTATTGTACACAACACAGATGGATCCAATCCTACCTACGTGCCTACGAAGCTATAATAAGAGCCCAAGCACTCTGACAAAATCAACAGCTTAATCCTAAGAAAATTGCCGGATCTAGTGAAGTTGGAGAGTTTAGTAATAAAAAGACGAAATCTTGGAAAGATTCCAGAGAAAGAATTAAAAAAAAAGTGGAGTAAAAAGATAACTGAGTTAGAAGGTAGTTTAAAGGAATCTAGAGCCAAAATCTGAGAATTGACTTCTCAAGAATCTAATCAGGAGAACCCAGCTCAGAGACCAGGATCAGTTTTAGCAGAACCCATGGCAGAAAACTTAGACATGATGTTTCGTGCATATCAGGCTAGACTAAAAGAAGGACCCCTATTGGAAGATGCATTTTTGGAAGTCTCTTTGAAGGAAAATAATTGTAAAATGATAGAAATTTGTAAAAATGTTTATGCAATTGTTGTAAAAATAAGGAAGAGTCTTCCTTATGTAGGATAGAATCTTATGTATTTTTTCTAGAATTTTTGGAAACTCCTAGATAGCATATTTTTAGAATAATAGAGGAAAGGACCAAAATTCAAGTGTGAAAAGGGACACTTGAAAATATATATAAGCTAATTTCCTCTATTATGAGGGGGTTGGTTAATCATTTGTTTACATGCTATCCAAGTGAATAGAGAAGGAGTTTTCTACTGAAAATCGTGTTTCTCCTCTTTTGTGTGGTTTCTTTGATTTGTGAGTCTAGTTCTTGTGTATCCATGGAGATTTGTGAGCTTCTATCGTGTAAATCTGTTGAATGTGTATGAAGAGAGCTGAAGACTGTTGTGTTGAGTGATGAGTTGATGAAGAATGGTGCTGGAGCTGAAAATCGTCTGTTTGCACAGAATCGCGATTGTCTCGTCTGTATGATCCAGGTGATATTTTTTGATTTTGACTGCATAATTGTGTTCTGCTGATAAAATAGCATGCAATTGACACCAAGATTGTAGAAAATGGTGGAGATTTGCTCAAGATAATCCAAACCCTAGAAATTCCTCTTCATCTTCACTATTCTCAAAAAATCCAGCCATTATTCTCTTATTTCTTGGATTCTATCATCTTGAAGGGGCTGTGGTCTCAAGAATACTTCCAGGATTGACAAAATAAAGATGTCTTGTTAATTCTTTATGCTAAATGATTGGAGAGGACAACTCCAAAGATCAATAACAAACATTTTTTGGCGCCGTTGTCGGGGAATATCAATTGATAGGGGAACAATTGTATAAGAGAGGAATGGATGGATACCTAAGAATTTGTGTTCCTGAGAATAAATATCTGGAAATGTTGGAAATGGCACACTCTAGAGTGGCAGGAGGACACTTCTCAAGTGACAGAACTGCTAATCTCATTTTATATTCTGGCTTTTGGTGGCCAACGCTATTTCCTGATGCAAGAACCTATGTAAAAAGGTGTGATGTCTGTCAAAGGGTAAGTCAACCAAATAGAAGAAATGATATGCCATTGGTTCCATTAATTTCAGGCAGAGCCTTTAGTAAATGGGGATTGGATTTCATTGGACCTATACATCCTCCAGCAAAACAATCCCATGCCGAATACATCATAGTGGCTACAGACTACCTGACAAAGTGGGCTGAGGCCAAAGCCACAAAGAGAAATGATGCTAATACTACTGCCAGATTCCTATATGAAAACATTATCATTAGATTTGGACTTCCAATTGAACTAGTAAGTGATAGGGGGACCCATTTTGTAAACCAGATCATAGAAAGCATCACTAATTATTTTTTGATCAGTCGTAGAAAGTCAGCCCCATATCACCCACAAGCCAATGGGCTAGCAGAAAGTACTAATAAAGTACTTTGTATTGTACTATCAAAATTAGTGAACACAAACAGGAATGATTGGGATCTACAACTTAATCATGTCCTATGGGCTTATAGAGTGGCTTATAAAACTGCAATAGGGAACACACCATTCAATCTAGTATATGGACAAAATGTAGTTTTACCTATGGAATTCCTTATTCCAACATTAAAAGTGGGATGTCACTATAATTGGACTGGACATGAACTATCAGAAAGAGTAATGGAATTGGAAAAGTTGGGAGCATCTAGACTTCAAGCCATTATGAGTTTATATGTGGACAAGAAAAGGCAAAAAGCTTATCATGATGTTCACATAAAAGAGAAAGATCTACATGTAGGAGATCTAGTGCTGGCATACACAGTCAGAGAACATCAGAAAAAGTTCTAGAAAAAAGGACATGGACCATATATTATACATCAGATAAGCAATAGTGGAGCCATTCAGCTAGCTAACATAGACGGAGAAATCATGCCAAATTTTATAAGTGGATGTAGAGTTACGAGGTATGATTGCCCATTAACTGTTGATGAATGGAGAAGGTTGCAACAAGCTCAAAATAGGAAAAGAGAAGAGGAGAACATGAGAAAGGAAGCTCAACAGGAAGCTATGGAAAGGATATAAAAATCAATGAGCTTAGGGAAGTCTGTCTTTGTGAATCTCCTCTCAAACCAAAGGAACATGTCCCTGTGATAATAATGGATTTTCAAAATGAAAACATTAGGGTTTTGATAGATTCTGGAGCACAAGTAAATCTGATTAGTTCAGCCCTGGTAAGTAAATTCCACATAAAAAGAAAGGAAAGTAGAACCCTAATCAAAACGTTGGAAGGTCAAATAGTACAGAGCATGTCTTCACTAACTATTGAAGTAAAGTTTAATGAAGAACATATGAAAATAGAATGTGAAGAATGGCCAGATAATCTGATGACTGAAAAAGTGATTTTAGGTCAACCATGGCTTCAACAAGGTAAAGTGATCTTGAATTTTGAAAAAATGGAGCTTAAATTAAACATAAATGACAAAAGGTTTTTAATATTTCTATTGAGTAATGAAAAACAAGAAATTCCATCAGATGTGCATGATATACACTTTGAAGGATTCACTTTTGCATTTGAGGATATACAGACATTACCAATACAAATGTTAAATGGTCAAGATTCATATAACCAAAATCAACAAAAGATTGGAAGAACAAAGAAGGGTGGAGAGATAGGAAGAAGATGGCAATCATGGCATGGTCTAAAGAATCAAAACATCAGAGCAAAAAGCACATGGAATCAGAGTCTACAGCAGGTCTACTCATTAAAACAGGAATCAAGGACAAAATGGATATGGAGACCAAAAGCTCCTACAAAATGCTTATCCAAAGGGAATCGTTGTTTGCCTGGAACTAGACCAATTGAAGTCAAGAAGTACTGGGTTAAAAAATCAGAATTGTTCCAGTGGAAGAAAGATCATCCAGATTTGATCTATATCTAGAAAATCATAAAAATTATGAAAAAATACATATTAGACCTGATTTTCTTTTCTAAAAAGAGAATTAGGAGGGGAAGAAAAGAAAGAAAAAAATTATTATGAAAAAAATGAAAATGAAAAAAGAAAAGAAATAGAAAAAAGTATTTGAAAAAAAAAAGAGAGGAAAAAAAATCATTGTTAAAAAAAAGAGAGAAAGAAAAATTGAGAAAAATTGCTTATTTTCTGTTGTTTTTTACAAAAATCATATGTCACAAAGCAAGATATAGGTAGAAGAATAGTAGAGATCTATTTATTTTTCATTTTTTATTTGTTAGTTTTTTAGTTAATTTTTTGTTTTCTATCATTTGATAAATGATTTGTTTTTCCAAAAGAGTGGTTAGGAAAAGGGACTGCACTAGACATCTTGCTACACCTGTGATGATCACTTTGTGAGTCTTTCCTAGAGAAATGGAATTTATTTTGGATTTTATTTTCATTCTTATGTCATGACATCTAAAAATAAATCCCTACATATTACTCTATGATTTCTTGTAACTTATGTGGGTAGAGTTTTTCTTTGTGTATTTTATTTTCCTCAGAAAATGGTGAATACGAAGGAGTTGCCAATTCATGACTTCAAGGCAGAATCAGTTGTGCTATCAAGAGGCCATTGGTTTCTGGACAGTGAAGCTGTGGAGGAACAAGTGGACCTAGAGTCAGATGATGAGCCAGAAATTCCAGAGGCTGAGAAGGTGGTAAAGGAACTTAAGGAGACCCTAAACATCATCGGTCAGCACATATTCATAGTGGGAGTAGGAGGGTATAAGTATACAATGTTATGCCAGGAATTCTACAGGTTCCAAAGAGTTGCTGTCAATATGAAAAGATGGAAGGTAGTAGGACTACACAGAATATTGGAGGAGCCCATCTTTTTCATTGATTTTGAGAGGGTATCACAAGTAATGAACAATTTGACAGAAATAGGAAGAGGGAATGATGCCTATTTCAGATGCAAAGTCAAAAACAAGGATAATCAGGAAGTAGGTATCACTATTAAGGCAGAACATATCAGAGCAGCACTGCAATTCTACACAATGGGAACCAAACTTGACCCAAGCTTTGTCAAAAAGAATAAGGAAACTTACAGAGGATATGCAAAATTCACTGACTTTAAAGGAAGGGAGAATGAAGAATATGTCGTAAGGATGTTCTTACAGTATTTTTGTTTTCCAAAATTACCAAGGTATACCATGCCGCATAAGTCAGTGACATTATTGATGTTCTACAACAAGGATAGAACCAAACCTTTTGGAGTAATGGATGTCTCACCATACATCCATGAACAGCTAAAAGAAGCAGCAAAACACTGGGAACAGAAGAAGTTCATGAATGGAGCCCAGTTCTTAACAAGAATCATTTATCATGTTCTAGGGATGGAAGATCAACTGAAATTGGCTCCAGAGGCACAGTATTTCAGAAGCCTTATGGCTGGAATCAAGAGTCCTCCAAGGAAAATGACTGAAAGGGAAACAGAAGGACAAACCCGCATGAGAGGAACAAGTATGAAAAGGAAGATGATATCTGAGGAAGTAATTCCTGTAAAGAAAAGAAGGTTGGACCCAAGGAAAGTGGAACTAGAAATGGAGGAAGCTACAAAAGAGGAACATGAGGAGGCACAGAAACAGGTTCAATCCTCTAGTGAACCTCATCCACCCCAAACAAGCAAAGAGCAATTATACACCTATTTAACCCAAGGAAACAACAAAAGAGCTATGTATGAGGCACAATATCAGAAAATGGTGGAAGACTACTCATGCAAAGCTACAGATTGGGTTCAGGAGGAGGTGGAGTACTATGAAGCACTCCATGATCAAATGATGATAGCTGAAACTGAGGAGGTGTTTGTCAGGAAAGAAGTTGAGTTGCTGGCCTATTTCAAGGAATTGCAAGGACCTCCAGAGACCAGAACCACTGTTGTGGTGAAAAAGAAGGTTCCAAGGAAACCAATACAAAAGAAGAAATTGACCAAGAAGGGAAAGGGAAAATCCATAGTTGAAACTGTTGTCACCAAAGAGAGGGAGGCAGTAATCATGGAAGAAACACAAAAGCCATCCATGGTGGAAGAAGTATCAAGACCCACAAAACCAGAAAGAGGAGGACCTTCACACTTTTCATCCGATTCTGAAAGTGACATTGAGAGCTTTCTGTTAAAAAGTCTAAATTTGTCAATACCAAATACTCCTAATGTCATTATACAGACCTCTGAGAAACAAAAGACACCTGCGGAATTGAAGAGGAAGTCTCAGGAGAAGCCACTTCAGGAACAGGCAGAAAAACAGCCCAGTCTGGAAGATGAAAGAAGGCTAATGAAGGGAAAAACAGCTATGATAGAACATGCAAGTGAAATAAGGGAAGAAGTTAGTTGTGGAATAGTGCATACTGGGATGAAATCCATATGGACAAAACCGTCACAAACCTACTTCAAACTGGATGAGAGCATAGAAGAAATAGCCAAGAAGGCACAAATAAGCAGCTCAGTCACAAATAAAAAAGGCACAGATCAAGATTCACTACAGGAAGCAGAGGAAATATTTGAGAAAGGCAATGTTCAAGAAGTCATAGGAAAAGTAGTGGAAAAAGAGATCATTCAGAGTATAAAGGATGTGCTGCATGATCTGAAGAACAATGAGGAATTTACATCCAAAGAGGGTCAAGAACAAGAGGTAGCAATGGACCTCATGAACATTGATGAGCAGGAAGAAGAATACAAAGAGGAAAGAACTAATGATCAGGTGAAAGATTTGGAAGTAACTGAAACAGTTCTAGCCCAGGAAAAGGAAAGACAGAAAGAACAAGCAGGTGAATGTCAGGAAAACTCTGGTAAGGAAACTGAATATAACCTGTTTCAGGAAACTCTAAGCCAGGAAAAGGAGATGCAAACAAAGAAAGGATACCTTTCTGAAGAGACTCAACAGGTTTTGGAGAAAGAAAAGGTACAGGAAATAAAGCTGATCTCAGATGTCTTAGAGCAAAAGAATTCAGGTGTTCAAGAAGACATGGCAAATTCAGAAACATTGGACACTCAACCAAGTAATGAAGAAAATAAGGCCAAGATTATAGAATATGAAGGAGAAGAGGAAGAGGAGAGTGAATGCAAAGAGGACAAACAGCTAGAAACTAAACAAATAGCAATGGAAGGAGGATTGGAAAGAATACCAAAGAGTATAAGATCATCCTGTCAACTCATCATGAATAACATTGAACAATTCAGACCCTCTAGCCGGAACATGATCATTTCAGGGATGGTGGCAGAGTCAGAATTTGAAAAAGGCAGTATGGTTATTAAAGAGCATAAAAGGGAAAAGGAGCAAATGGCAGACCAACTAAGGAAGGTGCAAGGGAAAAATGAGGAGTTTTCCAGTAAAATAATTGCTTTGGAAGAGCTAGAAGTACAGAAGCAAAATAAGATTCAATACTTAGAAGAGAAGAGTATGCAACTAACAGAGCAGAACACTAAATTGGAAAAAGAGTTGAGAAAGATTGAGGGGAGATATAGAACTCTGCAAACTTCCTATCAAATTTTGACTAAAGCAAATGAAGAAATCAATAAGCTACTATTGGAGGAAGGACAATTGAAGGAGGAAAGTCAGACAGCTCAAATGACAGAGGAAGAAAAGGAAGGATTACATAAAGAGATTCAGAAATTACAAAGAGAATTGAAAGAGGCCAAGGAATTAGAAAAGCAGGCTAGTACACATGCTGCTACATCTATGAGAGGTTATAATAAGCTATAGATGGATATGGAAAAGGAAAGAAGTGATTGACAGACAAAGAGAGAAAAGGAACAGAATGAATGGAAAAAAGAAAGAGAACTATGGGCACAACAGAATGGGAATTTGATGATGATGATAGAAGATTACAGAAAAAATTAGATAAGCCACAATTTTAGGAAGAAACACATGTGGAAACCACATATGCAGAAGAATATGGGGTCGAAAATACTGAGGGAATACAACATGACAGTGAACCAGCAGATAAAAGATTAGAAGGAGAATATTCAGAAGATTTTGTACAAAAATTGCTGACAAGTAGAGATTCTAGAATGGAGTTCATCAGGAAGATGCATGATGAGTAAGAAGAAGAGAAGGTCAGATTCCACCTAAGTGGTTAAATTTCCCGAAAATAGCAGGTCCAAAGGCAGGCACATGGCCTACCAAGAGTTAGATGGTGAATACTACTGAGTCTGTGATAACTACATACAAAGATGTCAATGACCCTGCTTGCATTTTACTTATAAGAATAATGAGGTTAATTTTGGCCTGTATAGAAACTTATACTGACACAGATATCAGAACACTGAATTATATCGGCTTTAATTCTCCAACAGATGCATTATTATTTGATATGGGTGAAACACCTGACAGAATCTGCTTAATGGCATATTACAACAGAGTGATATTTTTGGGCAGTCATTACTTGAAAATTTTTGAAGATGCCTTTGATTACGGGTTTTTTGAAAGAGAGTCAGAGATTTTTGGAAATTTATCAGTTGTTACAAAATCCAGACTTATAGCATATGAAGCTGCCTATACAGAATACTTGAAAAAGGATGTCATAGATAAACCAGAAGCTGCAGTACAATGGAGAAAGGCATTATTTCAGATGGTCAATAATCTAAATATTACAGAAAGAAAAAGTCATGATTTGCTGTCACAAGTATATCAGAGAAAGAAGAAATGAAGCAAAGTGATCAGTACAGAAGAGCAGGAAAATCTTTCGTCAGGAGCCGAAAGGCTTAGGAGGGGAATGTTGGATGAGATGGCTGGGTACAATCAGAAGATCAAGTTGGTGCTGCTAGACCTGCTTCACACCTGCCCTCTTTTCTTTTTAGATATGGTTAGGAGACTCCTTGAGCTTCCAAATGACACCAAGAAACTATATATGTGCTTTACAAAATGATTGAGTAATGACCAAATCAAAACAGATAAGTTTGAACCTTCATAAGTCCAAAAACTTGCTATTCCTGTAATGACACCTGCTCAGTCCTAAGCTCAGTGTGTCCAGCACACTTGCAATTGGTCTAATTCCTTCTGGGAGTATTAAATTAACTTAACAAGCTATCATTAGCAAGTTAAATAACTCCAAATGACAAACTATACACTGAGCATGATGTTTAGCAAAATTAGGGACACCCCCGATTTTTTAGGAATCACACAGAAATATACCAGTGACTGCTTCGATTGAGATTTCTCCCAATTGGCTGAATAGATTGACTTGAAACTTTGTAGGGTTGTAGAATGCTTTGAGCTGGTTCCAATGAGCCCTTGATCATCAAATTTGGTTCAGTAGATCTTGAGATATGCTCTGTTGAAGTTGACAGACTTGGAGGTAGTCACTCAGAGAAAACACAGAGTAAAGAACTATGAGTATATGTATTGATACTATCAAATGTACATTCCCATTGGCATGTAGAGTGATGCCCAATGGTACTCAGAGGTGTAGGCTAGGTAGTAGCTCTCACACTCTCACAAATATGCTTGGATTAGCCTCGGGAAGAGTGTTACATCACCCGCGACTTTTACATTGATTTTTATAGGAGTTTTTTGAATGAATTTGAATTTGAATTCAAATTAAAGCTCCCTTGATTCTCTCCACTAGACTTAGGGAGATATTCCCTCAACTAGATCATCTAACTTTTCCACGACTCTAGTCTAGTAGGTATGATTACATTATTGATGAAGTCACATGGACTTTTACATGAGATAAAAGTAAGAATCAATAAGACTAAGTTCACATGATTATTGACTCTTGTGAATGCATCATCCAAGGGTTCAATCTTTTATGCTTTCCAAGGGTTCAATAGTCCAAGCTTCATGTTGGGTCTTCAAAGGCACAAAGCAAAGCCAAGTGTTAAGGCTTGTTTGCACCAACAGCTCCCCCTCAAGCCAAACACTTGCTTGAGTCTTCATATTTAGTCTTCAATGATATCCTGTAATCCAATCATGGATTTAAACTTGCATAGCTTGCTCCCATCCAGAGCTTTTGTAAGCAAATCTGCACATTGAATATTAGTGGACACATATGACAATTGGATTTCCTTGCTAAGTAATTTCTCCCTCACATAGTGGTAATGCACCTCTATGTGTTTTGTCCTAGCATGATACACAGGATTAGCAGCTAGATGAAGTGAACTTGTGTTATCACCAAATATGATAGGTGGCCTTGTGTATAGGCCCAATTCTGAATAGAGTAACTTCAACCATATTGATTCTTGAGTGGCATTGGCTAGCCCTCTGTACTCTGCCTCAGTAGATGATAGAGCTACTGTAGGTTGTTTCTTGGATGACCAAGAAATTGGTTTATCACCTGCAAAGCATATGTAACCAGATGTACTCCTCCTGTCATCCTTGCAACCTGCCCAATCTGCATCTGAGTATACCTTGATATCAATATCTGATGAATATGGATAATACAAACCATGATTTTGTGTTCCCTTTAGGTACTTTACTATCTTCTTGGCTGCCTCCAAATGTGGTACTCTTGGCTTATGCATAAATTGGCTGAGTACACTAACACCATATGAGATATCAATCCTAGTTAAGGTAGCATAATTGAGACTACCTACCAAACTTTGGTAACCTGTAATATCCTTGAGTTCTTCTCCTTCATGTGCACTGAGTTTGTGGTTGACCTCCATAGGAATGTTTGAGACTTTAGCTTCCTGCAAGTTAAACTTCTTGACCATGTCCTGAATGTACTTCTTCTGAGTAATGTATATACCTGAATTTGTGTAGACCAATTCAAGCCCTAGGAAGTACTTCAATAATCCAAGATCATTGATCTTGAATTCCTTCATCATTTGACCTTTGATGTGTCTAATTCCTTGAACATCATTTCCTGTAATAATGATGTCATCAACATAGACACACAAGTATATTACCTCTGAATTGTTCTTCTTTATAAACAATGAAGTATCTGCTTTACTCATCACAAATCCTTGATCCAAAAGATAGGTTGTCAACCTATAGTTCCATGCTCTAGGTGCCTGCTTCAATCCATACAGAGCTTTCTTCAATTTGCAAACATGATTTACCTTATTGGGATCCTCATAGCCAGGTGGTTGTGACATGTAGACCTCTTCAGATATCCATCCATTCAAGAATGCATTCTTCACATCCAATTGGTACATGTTCCAATTCTTGGATGCAGCTACACTCACCATAATTCTGATAGTTGGCATCTTGGCCACAGGAGAAAATGTCTCCTCATAATCAATGCCTTGGGTTTGTGCAAAGCCCTTGGCTACCAACCTAGCTTTGTACCTGCTTATTGAACCATCTGAGTTCCTTTTGAGTTTGTAGATCCATCTGGATCCTATGACCTTCATGGAGTCCTTCTTGGGTACCAAGTCCCAAGTATCACTCTCCTTGAGAGCCTCCATTTCTTCATCCATTGCTACCTTCCATTCTGGTTTAGTAATAGCTTCCTCAAATGTACCTGGTTCTTCACTTAAGATATCCTTTGCAAGATATACAGAGTGCTTGGTTACAAGTGAAGTATCATATCCATACCTAATAGGTTTCTTCTTTTCCCTTGAAGATCTCCTCATAGCTTGAGTTGAGGATTCTGGATTGTCTTCAAGTTGCTTCATCTTCATCTTCCCTTTTGATTTCCAAGCTTTGAACTCTTCAATGTTGATGGTGTCTTCATCATCTGAGCTTGTGTCCTCATTCTGAGTTGGTTCTTGCCTGACAAGCTTTGGAAAGTCTTCTTCCATATCATAAGGTAAACTCACTTTCCTGCACTCATTATCATACCATGAATCATTTTCATCAAAGATGACATCTCTGCTTACCTTGAAGCCTTTGTTTGAGGGGTTATAGAACCTGTATCCTTTCTGATTCAAATCATAACCAATAAAGATACACTTCTCAGCCTTAGGGTCTAGCTTTCCCCTTACCTGTGAGGGAATATGCACATATGCAACACACCCAAAGATCTTGCAATGATCCAGAGATGGTCTCTTACCATGCCAAGCCTCATAGGGTGTCATTCCATCAAGTGTCTTTGATGGCAACCTGTTGATTAAGTATGTGGCAGTAGATACACTCTCTGCCCAAAGATAATTTGGTAGTTTCTTCTCATTGAGCATAGACCTAGCTGTCTCCACAATGAGTCTATTTCTTCTTTCAGCTACCCCATTTTGTTCAGGTGAGTACCTTGTGGTAATCTCCCTCTTGATGCCTCTTTCCTGCAAGAACTCTTCAAAATCATTGGAGAAGTATTCTCCACCACCATCAGACCTTAACCTCTTCAAATGTCTACCTGTTTGATTCTCTACTAATGCAAGATACCTTTTGAAGCAATTAAATACTTCATCTTTATGTTTCATGAAGTACAAGACAGTCCATCTGCTATAATCATCTATAAAAGATACATAGTACCTTGATCCAGATATGGATGGCTCCTTGCTTGGTCCCCACACATCTGTATGCACCAATTCCAAGTAGTCTTCATGCATAAATCCTTTCTTGGTATATGGCAACCTGTGTGACTTACCAAATTGACAAGCCCCACACTTGTATATCATGTGTTGCTTGGATACATTAGGTATCCCAAGCACACATTGATCTCTGCTCATCTGCTTTATGGTTCTCTCTCCAATGTGACCCAATCTTTTGTGCCACATCTCCAATTCTGATAGGGTTTGGTCCCTATAGTTGTACAAGGCAATATTTTTAGTATCCTCAAGTTCAAAGGTAAACAATCTACCTGACTTCTCTCCCTTGGCTATCCTTCTGAATCCATGTCTTGGATCCTCCACAAATGCACCATGTTGAGTGAACCTGACCTGTAGACCTTTTTCAACAATCTGACCTACACTCATCAGATTCTTGGTGATTGTTGGAACATACAATACTCTGCTTAGCAAATTCTGATTACCATCACTTGTTTTGACATTACCTACTTTAACCACTGAGTGTTTAGTGTCATCACCTGTCTGCACTTGGTGCTTGCCTTTAGGTTCTTCCAAATCAGAGAGTAAGGCAACATTCCCAGCTACATGGTTAGAGCAACCTGAATCAATATAGAACAAATGATCATCATTGATACCTGATTTAGATGTCATGTTCATAATCAACAAGGAATCATCTTGATCCTCTGCATAATTGTTGTAATCCTTTCTGTTCCTGTATCCTCCTTGATAATTGCCATTGTGATTGTAGCTATTGTTGTAGTTGTTGTTGTAATTATTGTTGTAGCCATGGTAGCCTTGAGATTGATTGAACCTGCCTCTGCCTTGGGAGTATCCTCCTCTTTGGTGACCTCTTCCTCTTTGGTTCTTGTAGTTTTTGTAGCATTCATCTGTAGTATGATTAGACAAGCCACAAATATTGCATGGAGATTGATTATAGGGTCTCCCCCTACCTGACTTACCTCCTCTGCCCCTACCTCTAGATGATCTACCTCTCCCTGCATAGTTTGCTTGGGAGGTGGATCCTTCATCATCAACCTTCTTGCTTTTACCCTTATCTTTAGACTTCTTATCTGTATATAGGGCAGAGGGATTGTTACCTTTTGATTGCTCTCCATTCTTTGTGATCTTGGCTTCATGTGTAAAGAGTTGTCCAATCAGAGTTGTTAGATCAGGTGCTTGAATGTCCATGTACAAGTCCATTGCAGTGGTAAAGCTCTCCCACTTGTCATCTGCTTTGAGTCCATTGATCACTTGTCTAACAATTTGCTCTTCTTCAATCTCTTCTCCAACACTTGCAAGTTGATCTGCTATATCTTTGACTTTGGTGACAAAATCTGAAACACATTGTTTTGATTGTTTCCTAAGAGTTGTAAACTCAATCCATAGCTGATTCTTTCTGGCCCTTGTACTTGATGAGAAGTATGTTGACAAGGTCTCCCAAGTCTCTTGGGAAGTCTTACAGTTCCTAACATGAGGTAGAAGGAAATCAGAGATAGAGTTTAGAAGATATGACCTTGCTAAAGCATCTTTAGCACACCATTGATTAAGTCTCTCATGCTCATCCTTTGTAGGTAGGCCTCTGGTTTTGAATGAGGGCAACTCCTCATCTCCTGATATGTATCCATACAAGCTTCTCCCTTGTAGATAAGTCTTCATTCTTAATGACCATGCCTGGTAGTTATTCCTATCTAATTTGTCAATAAAGGAAGGGAAACCATCACCCATGATTACCTTGTTAGCTCTGATACCACTGTTGGATGAGATGGCTGGGTACAATCAGAAGATCAAGTTGGTGCTGCTAGACCTGCTTCACACCTGCCCTCTTTTCTTTTTAGATATGGTTAGGAGACTCCTTGAGCTTCCAAATGACACCAAGAAACTATATATGTGCTTTACAAAATGATTGAGTAATGACCAAATCAAAACAGATAAGTTTGAACCTTCATAAGTCCAAAAACTTGCTATTCCTGTAATGACACCTGCTCAGTCCTAAGCTCAGTGTGTCCAGCACACTTGCAATTGGTCTAATTCCTTCTGGGAGTATTAAATTAACTTAACAAGCTATCATTAGCAAGTTAAATCACTCCAAATGACAAACTATACACTGAGCATGATGTTTAGCAAAATTAGGGACACCCCCGATTTTTTAGGAATCACACAGAAATATACCAGTGACTGCTTCGATTGAGATTTCTCCCAATTGGCTCAATAGATTGACTTGAAACTTTGTAGGGTTGTAGAATGCTTTGAGCTGGTTCCAATGAGCCCTTGATCATCAAATTTGGTTCAGTAGATCTTGAGATATGCTCTGTTGAAGTTGACAGACTTGGAGGTAGTCACTCAGAGAAAACACAGAGTAAAGAACTATGAGTATATGTATTGATACTATCAAATGTACATTCCCATTGGCATGTAGAGTGATGCCCAATGGTACTCAGAGGTGTAGGCTAGGTAGTAGCTCTCACACTCTCACAAATATGCTTGGATTAGCCTCGGGAAGAGTGTTACATCACCCGCGACTTTTACATTGATTTTTATAGGAGTTTTTTGAATGAATTTGAATTTGAATTCAAATTAAAGCTCCCTTGATTCTCTCCACTAGACTTAGGGAGATATTCCCTCAACTAGATCATCTAACTTTTCCACGACTCTAGTCTAGTAGGTATGATTACATTATTGATGAAGTCACATGGACTTTTACATGAGATAAAAGTAAGAATCAATAAGACTAAGTTCACATGATTATTGACTCTTGTGAATGCATCATCCAAGGGTTCAATCTTTTATGCTTTCCAAGGGTTCAATAGTCCAAGCTTCATGTTGGGTCTTCAAAGGCACAAAGCAAAGCCAAGTGTTAAGGCTTGTTTGCACCAACAGGGAAGGATGTTGGAAGATGCATTTTTGGAAGTCTCTTTGAAGGAAAATAATTGTAAAATGATAGAAATTTGTAAAAATATTTATGCAATTGTTGTAAAATAAGGAAGAGTCTTCCTTATGTAGGATAGAATCTTATGTATTTTTTCTAGAATTTTTGGAAACTCCTAGATAGCATATTTTTAGAATAATAGAGGAAAGGACCAAAATTCAAGGGACACTTGAAAATATATATAAGCTAATTTCCTCTATTATGAGGGGGTTGGTTAATCATTTGTTTACATGCTATCCAAGTGAATAAAGAAGGAGTTTTCTGCTGAAAATCGTGTTTCTCCTCTTTTGTGTGGTTTCTTTGATTTGTGAGTCTAGTTCTTGTGTATCCATGGAGATTTGTGAGCTTCTATTGTGTAAATTTGTTGAATGTGTATGAAGAGAGCTGAAGACTGTTGTGTTGAGTGATGAGTTGATGAAGAATGGTGCTGGAGCTGAAAATTGTCTGTTTGCACAGAATCACGATTGTCTCGTCTGTATGATCCAGGTGATATTTTTTGATTTTGACTGCATAATTGTGTTTTGCTGATAAAATAGCATGCAATTGACACCAAGATTGTAGAAAATGGTGGAGATTTGCTCAAGATAATCCAAACCCTAGAAATTCCTCTTCATCTTCACTATTCTCAGAAAATCCAGCCATTATTCTCTTATTTATTGGATTCTATCATCTTGAAGGGGCTGTGGTCTCAAGAATACTTCCAGGATTGACAAAATAAAGATGTCTTGTTAATTCTTTATGCTAAATGATTGGAGAGGACAACTCCAAAGATCAATAACAAACAACCCCAGATAGCTGAAATGAGTAAGAACTATCCGAAAGCAGATTTAGAAATTGAGAGGACTAAAATTTGCATGAAGATGGTAGAATTATCACAAACTATGTTTGAAACCTCTCGTTATCTTAATTGGAATAACACAAGGAATAGTGGATGAATTACCCGATGCATATTTGTTTAACCTTGAGATAGTACCAGAATGGGCTAAGGCGATTTTCCCTATTCTCACATATGGACCCAAGAATTCCAGGATAAAGATCAAAGAAGGAGAGATTACCAAGTCTCAAAGATATCAAATAATAGTAGGAAGTATATATAAACAGGATAATCAAAAGATCCTTGCTTGTTGTATAGATGAATCAGAACATGCAAATTGGTTGCAATTAGCACATGTAGGTGCATTAAAGCAACATCATTCAAAATATCATACCTTGCAGACTCTGCATGGACTAGGAGTATATTGGCCTTCTATGGAAGCAGATGCCTACAAGTCATGTAGAGAAGGCCCTGGTTGTTGTGAAAGACCATCGGTAGAACATGCTATGTTATATCACATGTCTCTCACACTAAAATGGAGTGAACCTTTAGTGATGTACCTGAGGACGAAAACATTCCCTCAAGGAATGACCTTAGCACGACAACGAAGTCTAGAACAGGAAGCTCAAGACTATTCACTTATTGGTGATAATCTATACAAAAGAAGACGAGATGGATACCTAAGACAATGTGTTCATGAAAGCGATTATTTGAGTGTATTAGAGACTGCACACCAAGGTGTTGCAGGAGGTCATTTTGGCCCCGATAGGATAATCAAGGCCATACTCTTTGCAGGATTATGGTGGCCCACTCTTCACATTGATGCACATACCTATGTTAAGAGATGTGATGTGTGCCAGAGAACTCAGTTTCCTACTCGCAGAGATGAAAAGCCATTGAAACCCATGATGGGAGGAGGTGCATTTTCTAAGTGGGCTATAGACTTTGTAGGACCCAACCCCCTTGCAAAAGGTACTAATTCTCAATACATTATTGTAGTTACAGATTATCTTACCAAATGGGTAGAGGCCAAGGCCACAAAAAAGAATGATGCACACACGACTGCAAAATTCTTATTTGAAAATGTCTTTACAAGATATGGATTGCCTATAGAGTTAGTGAGTGATCGAGGAACTCACTTTCTAAACCAAGTCATTGAATATTTGTTACAAGATTTTATGGTGATTCACAAGAAATGAGCACCATATCATCCTTAGGCAAATGGTCAAGCCGAAAGCACTTACAAGATCCTTTGTAACGTACTGACGAAACTCATGAACAACAAACGTTCAGATTGGAATAGTTACACCACGCTGTTTGGGCATATCGAGCGGCCTACAAGACCGTACTCAATGCAACTCCCTTTCAAATGGTTTTTGGTCAGAATGCTGTGCTCCCTTTGGACTTCTTGATACCGACCCTTAAGGTTGCACAAGAACATCAGTGGACCGGCCATGAATTATCATCAAGAATAATGGACTTGGAACGATTAGGAGAAACTAGGCTGAAAGTAGTAACAAGTATCTATGTAGCAAAGAAACGACAGAAAGCCTATTTCGGTGCACATTTAAAAGACGAAGGCTTAAAATAAGGATATTTAGTCCTAGTGTATACATTGCAACAACATGATCGAAAACTAGAAAAGCGAGGTTACGGACCTATGATCATTAACAGACTCTCGAAAAATGGAGAAGTACAATTAGCCACTATAGAAGGAGACATAATGCCTAATTACATTAGTGGCTGTAGAGTCAAGCTTTATCAGGAACCTCTCATTGAGGATATGCTTAGACGAATCATGTTGGCAAAGAAGTGTAAGGAGGAAGAAAAAAGAATACACGCTGAAGCTTAGGTAGAAGCTATAGAACACATTAAGCACATGAAGCTCAGAAGACAAGGACTAGGGAGAGAACATTATAACCATCTCGAAACAACACCCAGATACCCCATGGTGTAGCTCAAGCGTAAGCACCACCTCCTTTACTTGTCAATCCGCGGAGACGTGAGGACCGGTATGAAGACCACGAGCAAGTGAAGGCACAAGTGCGTGAGTGAAAGCACACAAACATGCACACACATACACACACACGCGCACAAAGTAAGATCAAAGAGAGGAACAATGGAAAGCTTAGATTGCAAAAGAGTTCTCTTACAAAAGCTCTATTCTCTAACAAGCTAACCTAAAAAATGAGCTCTCTAGCTCTTTTTATAGTTTTTGGACTAGTTTTGGCCCTGTCCAGACCTAGTGTCCGGCCTAGTTAAAAATTAGGTTCCAGGGCTTATTTGAGGGCTCAAACGGAGTCTAAAAATTATGAAAATTGGTAGGATGATAGTTCTAATACTCCTTAGCTCAAGGACTCCTTGGCTTGAACAAAATGGAGTTAGAAAAATAGAAAATGGTATTTACAATGGTTTTTAGTGATGAAAATCACTATTTTTGTAGGGAATTCTTGTGAAAATTTGACATACACTTCTTGGAGCTCCCTACTTGCTCCTTCTTCTTGTGTGTGTCCACCTTTCTGATGTGCTTCCATGCTTGTGCTTGACTTTGAGTTCCAACACTCCCCCCCTTCTCGAGTCTGTCGTCCTGACAGACCCTTCTTGTCGTGGTTGTTCCAAGTAGTGCTTTGAGAGGGAGTATCCCTTCTATACGAACAAAAGTCGTTTGACTTCCAGATGTGGCAGTTTTGGTTGTTTCGTTCTTCATCTGTCACTGTGATTCTTTGCACGTTGTGGTCCCTTGGTATGTGCTTTTGCCTTCGATTCCAGCGTGACTGTGTGAGTCTCCATTGGTGTCTTCTAGATCTTCCAAAGTTGATGTTCATAGGAATCATGCCAAGTACTCGTAACCCATAGTGAGTGATGGGTAAGTGTGTTCGTGCATGGGTTGAGGAAAATATGTGCATGTGCATGGCCTTGTAATATAGCCCTATGAATGCTTATTTGGGAAACACATTGGAAGAAGTATGGTGCAAAAATTGGGGGTCTTGAGCTAAGTGCTCAAGGGTATGCCGACGGAGAGGTTTCCTAAGCTATCATGGCTATGATGTTTCCCAAGTAAAGATACTTACCATGGAGAAGGGCGATCGATGTTCATCTCTTCGTGTTGTACACTCGGCCTTTGGGATGGAACATTGTTGATGAATGTCCATGTTGATGGTCCACTTATGAGATCTTTTGAGTGGCTGATCCTGTCTCCTCTTTTCAAAGCATCATTTGTCAAATACAGAGAATTGAATTTCTTTATACTCCTTGACAAACAACATTCGAGAACTACACCAAGCTTAGTTTCACATATTCTCTCTAGTTCACCATAAGCAGGAGTCTTCTAATCCAGTATACATACAAAGATTTGTAGGGTACCAGAACTACCCCTTGCAGATATCTCCCTGGATGCTCTCGTACATGCAGTAGTTAAGCATCACTCAAGTTGCGGACCTTCAAGCTCTTCACTCCTACCATAGTAAGAGGAAACCATAGTTGTGGATGCCATGTTTATGCCAAGTTCTTGACATCTACCAGGTAAGGAAGCAACTCTATCATCTACTAGCCGAGACCCTCTTCTATCCAAATTGATAAATGCTCAGTAATCAACAGTTCCACCTGCCACTAAGCATGACTCATTCATGTTTCATGAGCCAAACCTGGGAACAAGTGCTTCCTCTCTCTCTTCTTCCCTTTTTTTTTTTTGGAAAAAGATATCACAAAACAAGAACACAAAAGTTAGTATCAATAGAAATATTTGACATATGTCACTGTGCTCTTGTGCTTGGGATTCTCAAGTGTGTCTATGGTCGACCGTGTAATGTGGCCCTATATTAATGCATACTTTGGAAATGCATGACCTGAATGGTGCAAAAGACAGGGTTGTGCAAGGAGCACATGGTTGTCGCTCGTTCGAGGCTTTCGATGTTATTTGCGGAGGTTGATGCCGACCTTGGTGGAGGTATCCATTGAGTATCGAACTGAAGTAATCCTCCTTATTGGAGTCCATTTTAGAACATCATTTGGCACTGTAGAGGTCACTTCAGGCGTCTTCCTCTTTGGATGCTTTCTGAACTGTGGTATCCAGTGTGATTGGTGCTTTGGTTCAGTGGAGGCTACTTGTACTTTTGGCTTCCAAACCCATATCCTTTTTGCATGTCTTCCTACTAATGTTGAAGAGCTGATTTGATCTTCCTTTGGTCTCTGTACGTGGTTCTTAACCTTTTCTCTTTTTGGCTTCTTTGTTGAGACCTTTCGCATGTGGGAGAACATAGGTTGTTGTGGATGTAAGAGCTTTTTAGGTACCCACATCTGTAATTGCCCTTGTTGAGTTGCAGCTAACTTCTTAGGCACCCAAACTTGTTGGATACCTTGTGATTGAGCTTGTCCGAGCTGCTTCCTTTGTCTTCTGGCTTGGTTGGCTTGCCTGGATGGGATTTGTGGGGGCAAGGCTGGTGGTTGCTCTCCTTTGCGTACCCAGATCTGCTTAATGCTTGGAACTGCTTTCTTATCGAATGGTGTCTTTCTATTTGATGTAGCAGTTGTCGTGAACGGTTGTGTTTGCTTGTGTGGTGGACTCACTACTGTGGCTACTTGATTCTTTGGAGAAGAAGAAAGATCCACCTGCCTTCGAACCTGGTCTCCCACGATTGACTCCTTCTGCATCATAGAGCTTTTGACACATACAACATCTTCTTTCATATGATTAGTCTTGGAAGAACTAAGAGAGTGTGTGGTGCCATGATCTAGGAGCATGCAGTTCTCTAATTCTAATGTAATGCATTGTTCATGTACCCAAACTTGAAGAATTTGACTTCTTAGGTTTAAGTTAACTGCATGGTCATAGATCCAATCTTGACCCAAGATAAGTGGTTCTGTAAGGTTCTCATCTTGACATACTAGCGCTTTGACTTTCATTGGAACATCTTGAAGGTAGATGGGAAGTTCCACCTCGCCCAGACAAGGGGTTTCCACACCTCCCAATCCTATGAGATAAGCTTCTATGGGATTGATGTTCAACTGCAAGTCTTGGCAGTAGGAAAGTCTAACTGCACTACTTGCTGCACCTGAGTCAATCAATGCTTTCACAGTCCTTGCACCCTTCCCTTGTCCTATCTCTATGGTCACAAAGGGTCTTCGGTCAATGACTTGAGAAGTCGCTATGCCTGACTTTTGGCACATATCCATGTGATATTTTGGGGCTTTTGAGTTGACATCTAGGCCTAATCGCCTTAACTTATTTCGCCTAATACGCTCTTTGGCCTCTGCCTGTGCTTCTTCTCTCACTCTTAACTCTTCTTCTTTTCGCTTCTTAGCAGTGTTGAGTCTCATTAGCATATCCTCAGTAAGAGGTTCTTGATATAACTTGACTCTACAACCACTAATATAGTTTGGCAAGATATCTCCTTCTAGAGTGGCCAACTGAACTGCACCACTAGTGGAAATTCTATTAATGATCATGGGTCTGTATCCTCTTTTTTCCAACTTACGGGCATGTTGTTTTAGTGTGTAAACCAACACTAGATCTCCCTCTTTCAATCCCTTATCCTTTATGTGTGCATCAAAGTATGCCTTTTGCCTCTTCTTTGCAGCATAGATGCCTGCTGCCGCTCGTAGCCTCGTCTCACCTAAGCGTTCGAGATCAAAGATCCTAGAGGACAATTCATGCCCATTTCACTCATACTCTTGTGCTACTTTTAAGGCAGGGATTAAGAAATCTAATGGTAGCACAGCGTTCTGTCCGAAGACCATCTGAAATGGGGTGGCGTTGAGTACCGTTTTGTAGGCAACTCGATAAGCCCAAACAGCATGATGAAGTTGTTTGTCCCAATCAGAGCGTTTATTATTTACCAGTTTTGTCAATATGTTACAGAGGATCTTATTGGTGCTCTCGGCTTGTCCATTAGCTTGTGGGTGATAGGGGGCAGACTTCTTATGTATCACCAAGAATTCTTGGAGAAGATTTTCAATGAATTCATTCAAGAAGTGTGTGCCTCTATCGCTCACCAACTCTATTGGTAGTCCATATCTCGTGAACACATTCTCGAATAAGAACTTAGCCGTAGTCTGAGCATCATTCTTTGTTGTGGCTTTCACTTCTACCCACTTGGTAAGGTAATCTGTGGCTACAATAATATACTCTGCATGGGAGTTTCTAGCTGGGGGGTTAATAGGACCTACAAAGTCTATACCCCATTTCAAGAATGCACGTCCTCCCATCATTGGCCTCAAAGGCATTTCATCTTTTCTAACTGGATATTGTGCATGTTGGCATGTGTCACATTTCTTCACATAGGTATGAGCATCCATATGAAGAGTGGGCCACCAAAGTCCTGAGAATAGAATGGTTTTGATTACTCGCTCAGGGCCGAAGTGTCCACCTGCAACACCGCTGTGTGCAATTTCTAAGACTTTCAAATAGTCTGATTCATGAACACACAGTCTTAAGTAACCATCTTTGCCTCTTCGGTATAAGTTGTCTCCTACTAAGGCATAGCCTTGAGCTTCTTGCTCCATGTTTCGTCTTCTTGCTAGACTAGCCTCTTTGGGTAATCTTCCCGATCTCATAAACTCTACCAATGGAGCACTCCAATTTGGAATTAATGACACTTGATAAAGGGTTGCATGCTCCACTGGGGGTTTTTCCTGGCACATAGGACAATTCTTAATCCACTCATGAATTTCTTTGTCCATGCTAGGCCAATACACTCCTAAACGTTTTAGATTCTGCAATGTTCGTTGTTTAGAATAATGATTTTCTAGCAATCCTTCATGAGCTTGTTGCAACCAACTACTATGTTCATCGTCCTCAACACAACAAGCTAATACACCCTCAGTGTCTTGTTTGTACATGCTTCTTGCCAATATGTGGTATTTTTGTGATTTTACAATTTCTTCTTGTGATGTGTTTGCAGGGTCGAAGGTTAGGACTGGTACCAACTTATTTGCCCATTTAGGAACAACTTCTAAATTGAACAGATAAGCACCGGAAAGTTCGTCAGACACTCCTTGCGGTGACTCTCCTTAAGTGATGCGAGAAAGGTGATCTGCCCGAAGGTGGGTTCTACCTTTCCTGACAACAACTTCAAAGTCATACTCCATTAGTAAGAGGAACCATCTTACTAAGCGTCCAGTATTGCAAGGTTTATTGACCAAATATAACAAAGCTTGATGATCAGTGAAAAACTTGAACTTGTTGGCCAATAAATAGTGTCTAAACTTCTTCACAGCATATACCATGCCTAAGCCCTCTCGCTCAGTTGTGGTATAGTTTTGTTCAGCTGCGGTGAGCTGTCTACTAGCGTATGCTATGGGCAAGTCTAAGTTTCCTTCACCTGTGGGTTGTGCTAGCACACATCCTATGGCATGATTGGATGCATCCACATGGACATGGAATGGTTTATTCCAATCAGGAGTGGTCAGTATTGGTGCTAAGCACAAATGTTTCTTCAGTTCGTTGAAAGAATTCTCGCATTCGTCGTTCCACTCAAAATTAGACAACAAGGCATAAAGGGGTCTAGCTATGATCGCGTACATGTGAATAAACCTACGGTAGTATCCATAATGGCCCATAAAGGCTTGTAACTCTTTAATATTCCTTTGCCTTGGTAGCTCCGCTATGGCTCGTACCTTATCTTCATCTGTTGAGATTCCATTCTTAGAAACAATATGACCTAAGATTTTACCTTGCCGCACCATGAACACACACTTTTCTGGGTTCAGACACACTCGATATTCTCTACACTTGTTGAAGATTTGTCTGAGCTCAGGGATGTGGAATCTTCTTTCTTGGGAATGAGCACATAAATCATCCACATACACTTCTAAGCTCTTTCGCAAGAACTCTTTGAAGACATGACACATGAGCCTCTGGAATGTTGCAGGTGCATTGGTGAGCCCAAATGGCATCACACGAAATGCAAAGATTCCCCACTCTATGGCAAAAGCTGTTTTGTGTTGATCTTCTGGGGCAATGGCTACTTGATTGTAACCTGAAAATCCGTCAAGGAAGCTATAAACTTCCTTGCCTGCAACACGCTCCAATAGGTGTTCCGTGATTGGAAGTGGATAACTATCTCTGATAGTAGCGGAATTAACTTTTTTAAGGTTGATACACACTTGCAACTTTCCGTTCTTCTTGGGCACCACTACAATGGGGGACACCCATTTAGTATGCTCAATCTCATAGATGAATCCAGCTTCAATAAACCTATCAATTTCTTCTTTTATTTTGGATGCATAGGTATCATTATATGTGTAGGGCTTCTGTTTGGTGGGCTTGGCATCAGCAGTCATGGGGATAGTATGAGAGCAAATTCTTGGATCTACCCCTTTCAAGTCTCTATAGTGCCACGCAAACACATCCCTATATTCCCTTAATAGAGCTACAAGCTCCATTTCTTCTCTTGCACTTAGGTCATCTCCTATATATATGCATCTCTCTTCGTTCTCTTCGATGGTCACTACAATCTTCTTGGTCTTTTCTTTATTATCATATGATTCTCTTATGATGGCCTCTCTCTTAGGCATTCGTACCAAAATTTTGCGGTCGTCAACTTCATATTTCTTGAAGTTTTCTGGTACTTCAAACAATGATTCCTCCTCTTCTTGTTTCACTGCTTTTCTTTTCTTTTTCTTTTGACTGCTCTCACTTCCATCCTTTGAATTTACCATTTTAATACTTGTGAGAGGTTCTTCTTCTTTCTGGGTGAACACTCCTATATCTTCTAGACAGTGCTGCTCTGAGTTAAAGCAACTATCCATCACAATGGACTCTATATCATCATCATTCTCTTCTTCTTCTATGACATCACTAGGGTCACATTCTTCTAGCAAGGGCTGACACATGAACACTGAGATATCATAAACCTCCTCGTCACAATGAGGTATCCATTGTTCTTCATTGACATCAATGTCCATGGTGGCTAAGATTTCTGGCCAGCCATGAGGCTCAAATTCCTCATCTGGAAAGATCATCGGTGTATAGGCTGGGTCTTTAATTGGTCTATCTCCTAGCGAAGTTCCTTCTTCTCTTGCCTTTAAACATTTTTCCTCTTCCTCTGCGACCTTGCACATCCACAAATGAGTATCTTCATGCAGCCATGATGGATCAGGTGAACTTTCAGAATGCACAAAGATGGAATCTTCTTTCGCTTTGTGGATAGAATTCCACTGTAGGGGTGGTACATCTCTGAAGGAGTAATCCTTCAAATTGACCTTGGTGGTGACCCCTAAGTGCTGTAAGTACAAGGAGTTAGTTCCCCAATCCTGTACTATTTGCAATTGTCGTAGGAAGGGTCTTCCTAGGATCATCTCATAGACATTATTTTTCTCAAAGTCACATATAGCAAATGTATGTTCAAACTCCACACCACAAGTGGTTAGAGTTATCCCTTCGAGCAATCCTAGAGGTCTTTCAAAATGACCGTTAGCCATTTGAAGCTTCATTCTAGTTGGTCTTAATGTGGGTTTGCCCCATTGCTTCCACAAAGAGGTGGTCTCAATGGCAATACCAGCACCTGAATCTATGATTGCTTTGGTTGTGTAACCTTGGTAAGTGATTGGAAGATAAGTATTACCTTCCTCACCCTCACACATGTCCCCTATTTTGTCTAGAGGTATCTCTGGCACTTTTTGCTTAGAGCCTGCTTTTGGCATATTGAAATCAAGTTCTGGAACCTGATCCTTCACATGATTCCATAGCTCGGGTTTTGCTTTGAGCAGCTCTTCTACAGTGAGATGACATTGAACCTTAGTGTTCTTCACGACATCAGTGTTCCTTGGGACCACTGAGTCTTCATGTCTGACCAGTATTGTGGGAGCTCTGATCTAAAGAGATTCAGATTCCCATGGGCCTGGAAATTGAGGCAATTCCTCTAAGGTATTAGATTCAAAATCTAACCTTTCTTCTTCTTGTTGTTTTGCTTCATCTCCGTAAATAGATGGAATGTTTTGGGGAAATTGATAATGAAGATCATCAATCTCAGGAATAGGAGGGGAATTACCCTTCTCCTTGGCCCATTTCTCTTCTTGTATTTCCCGCAAGAACTCTTGAGAGTACTGTTGAATTGAAGGAGGTATTCCGACATCCGTGGAATTAGGAACATAAGCTCCCATTGGTGGTGAGCTTCCTCTTTCAATAACTGGTTGAGCCAGTGGAGGTAAAGAAACTTGTGGTTTGTTTACCAATTGCTCTAATCTTTCTAGTAAGCCCTAGAAATGCAAATCTGATTTGATAGAGTTTGTCTGATTGAACTTTTGACTAGTCTCAAGTATGGCTTGAGCTTGTTCTACCATTTTCATGCACATTTTCATCCGTTCAATCTCTAAATCTGCTCTAGGGTAACTCTTGTCTAGGTTTGCAGCTGTAGGCCCTTCTTGAAGTCGAACCTGATAGGCCTTGAACATCATGTCCAAGCCTTCTGGGGTTGGATCTGCAAGAACAGACCCTGGTTGCGGTCTATTTACAATGGGTGGTGGGGTGGGATGAGGTGGAGTGGATGGAGTTTTGGCATGCGAGGGGCTTTGAGATGCAATGTCTTCTATTTTTGTTTTCGCTTCTTTTAAGCTTTCTTCTAGTTTCGATAACTTTTTATTCCACTTGCGATTGGCCTTCTCTCTGGTATCCTTCCATGTTCTTGTTTTCCTCTTACTAGGCTCTCCTGATTCACTCGACTCTGATTGTTCTGCTGGCTTATCCTATTTTAAGGCTTGTGCTCTAGTGACAGCTTGTATAGGAGCCACATTGCTACTACTTGAACTTGAATCTACCACTAAGCCTACCACATTAATGGGTGTAATCTTGGGTGCACTGGAGGGGTTTCTTGGACAATCTCTGGGGAGATGGTCTTTGCCACAATCAGGAGAAAAAGCCTGTATTGTGATAGCCTGTCCTTGACTCGGAGATGGTGGGTGGGGACAGTCACGAATGAAATGGTCACCTTGACATATGAAACAAGATCCTCTAGGGGCTTGTGGTCTCATTTGTCTCAATTGGGGCCTAGGGTTAGGATTTGTGTACATGACATTGGAGTATTCTAGCTCCCAATTTTGCTCCATAGGTGGTGCCTCATATTGATACGAGTAAATCTCACTATGTTCAGGTGACTCTGTGTAATAAGCATGTGGACTACCTTCATGGGAGTAGTCTGAACTATGAACATGAGAGTCATTATCTGGTATCAATGGGGTTAGTGGCACCAATGCTCTATTTGGATTTTCCTCTCCCACAGCATATTTGACTGGAATCACGTTGGCAGGAGCTGGTGGTTGGTTTCCCAAGACTGGTTGTGGCCTATATTGTGCCTGATATTGCTGTTGTGGTCTATAATATGGCTGTTGGTATTGATTTTGATACCTACCTGGTTGGTAAGGTTGTTGATAATTCTGTCTAACAGCCTGCCTATTATAGGGACAATCTTGAGCCGTGTGGTTCGTATATTTTCTCTCAATAGTGCAATATGGAGCATTCCTTTCTCTCATGTTCTGGTTGTGTAATGGGCATACATTAGCCATGTGGTCGCCTCCGCAAGTATAACACCGATTCAATGGAGTGACTCTCTGTGTTTGTTTATTTTGGACTCCTAGCTTCTTGGCAACTTGCTCAGCTATCTCCTCTATTTCTGTGGAGATTTTTGAAGTATGACTAGTGGAACTATCTGAATCCTTATAGAGTTTGGATAATCCTAACTCCTCACCCAAGTTATCTTCTATGTCAATGCATGTCCGCACGCACTCTTCTATGGATCTAGGCTCTTTCAAGTATACATATGATCTTAACTTTGTGCTCAGTAAGCCATCTAAGAACAAAGCCACTTGTTTGGCTGGTGTGGGTAGCTCTGGAGTAGGGCATCTTTCTAGGTACTCTCTAAACCTTCTACCTGCTAGTCGCACTATTTCTTGGGGTGTCTGCTTGAAGCTGTGGATCAAAGATGAAGTCTTATGCCTGATACCACTCTTGGAAAATTCTACAATGAATTCGTCTAGCAGTTGACCTATATCGCGATAGTTGCGACTACTCAGTGGTTGAAACCAAGCTAAGGCAGTGCCCTTAAGAGTCAGCCCAAATGCCTCGTACTGGGTGAACAAATCCTCAACCTGTTCAGCTCTTAACACTTGTTTGAACTCGGCCACATGATCATAAGGATCTCCTGACCCGTCAAAATAATTCTTCATTGCCTTGATTACTTGAGTGGGTCTAAGGGTTCTTGGGTGCTCTCGGGGTCTAGGCAATGGAAAATCCTGTTCATCTCTTTGTTGCCTATGTGCTTGATGTCTCTCTCTTTCAGGTCTTTCATTTTCAAATCCTGACCTATTCCTGCCCACGGTGTGTGCAAAACTTACCTCAGGTCTCTCTCTAGTTCTTTCTCTTTGGGCTTCATGAGCGTGGGATGATCCTAGTCCTTGGAGGCCATGGGAAACATTGGATCTTGGTGGAGGGAAAAGCAATTCACTCTTCCAAGTATATGCATGTCTATCATGTTCTGTTACCAAGAATATCTTCTCTGATGTGTTATCCAAGTAGACAACTTTGCTTGGCATCTCAGGATCTTTGAATTCATAGATGATGACTATGCCCAATTGGCTAGGTTGATCTGGCTTGAATCTCCAAAAGGCTTCCTCTGTTTCTCTATTCAAGAAGAGTTCTATGCTTTTGTTGTCTTGAGGGATCCAATCTGGTGTCTGGGGTCCTTGTCCTACATTTCCTTGTTCTAGGTCTCCTATTTCATTCTGAGGAATGACATTTCCAAACTCATCAGTCCTATCTGGTAGGTTGGTGACCACATACATGGTTCCTTCCTTATCAATGTATGAACCCTCTTCGAACTTGACCACCGGATGTTCAAGTCCAAAGGGTTGATTTGGATTTTTGAGTTGGACCACTGATCGCCTCAGGCTATCCTCATAGATGCGAGCAACTAATCGGTTGGTCCGAATATATTCCAACTGTGTCTTATAGGGACCTTCTGGTGTTTGTAAATAATCAGTTCTTGAGCCACCTCCAGGTTTCCCCATGCTAAAAGACATTTCTGAATCACTTGTGTCTGAACTTAGTCTATAAGGATGACCACTTAGTTGTTGTGCCCAAGACTTAGCTGTATGGTTGACACTAGCCTCAGAAGATCTAATGCTTTGTTTATCCTTGCCTAGGTGTCTACCAGATCTCAGGTTCATAAGCTTTGGCTAAGAGTCCAAAATTTCCCCTAGGTATGGTTCAAAAATCCTTTGGAGCCCCCTTGGTTCCCTAGTCCCACCTAAGGGTCAACTTCAAATTAGTCTATCTGAAAATCAACGCATTATTCTTATAAAAAACAGTTGAGGCCGTGTAGGATTCGAAACGAGCTTTCCAACGAGCTATAGAGCTCAAAAAATGGACTTTGGATGAAAAAGTTATGTCAAATCAGGCTTCTGGGGGTCAAAACAGGCAAACAGGACCTTTTGGACAGAATCGCGATTTTGTGATCTTCAAGAGAATCGCGATTGTGTACCTTGAGAATCGTGTTTTCACAAAATCGTGTTTTGGCTGAAAATCGTGATTTGTGAGAATCGCGATTTTGAGCATAGAATCGTGTTTTTGAAAATCGCGATTTTGAGCACAGAATCGTGTTTTTGAAAATCGCGATTTTGAGCAAAGAATCGTGTTTTAGAGAATCACGATTTTGTACCTTGAGAATCGTGTTATCACAAAATCGTGTTTTTGCTGAAAATCGTGATTGGTGAGAATCGCGATTTTGAGCAGAGAATCGTGTTTTTGAGAATCGCGATTTTGAGCACAGCCACAGAATCGTGGTTCACAGAATCGTGTTTTGAAAATCGAGATTTTGTACCTTGGATAAAAGTCGTGTTTTTTTAGAGAATCGTGTTTTTAGAGAATCGTGTTTTTTGAGAATCGTGTTTTCACAAAATCGTGTTTTAGAGAATCATGTTCTCACAGAATCGTGTTTTTGGCTGAAAATCATGATTTGTGAGAATCGCGATTTTGAGCACAACCACAGAATCGCGATTTTGAGCACAACCACAGAATCGCGATTCTGAGAATGACCATAGAATCGTGATTCTTTCAGCAAGCTTTTAGGCGGGAAACAGAAAATCGTGATTTTCAAAAAAATTTGAATTTTCACAGAATCGCGATTTTCATCACAGAATCGCGTTTTTTGGCGGGAACTTCGAATTTTTGAGCGCCGAGCAATGGCGAGCTCCGTATGAGCAGAAAATCATGAAAAACTCAGGCGCTTGTTCTCCCTTGCACTTCCTAACTCCTTCTCACACAATAATGCATGAAAAATGGTATGGAAATGGTGAAAATGCACTAAGAAACAAGAAATTTCTATGAAGAAGATGGAAGAAGGTGGAGATGATGATGATGATGAAGATGAAGAGGAAAAAATAGAAAATGAACTGAAATGACAGTTTTTTTTACCTTCCAACGTCGCAAATCTACGATCTTACCATCACAACACTCGTCCTCGAAGCTCTTTCCCCGGCAACGGCGCCAAAATTTGGTGTAGCTCAAGCGTAAGCACCACCTCCTTTGCTTGTCAATTCGCGGAGACGTGAGGACCGGTATGAAGACCACGAGCAAGTGAAGGCACAAGTGCGTGAGTGAAAGCACACAAACATGCACACACATACACACACACGCGCACAAAGTAAGATCAAAGAGAGGAACAATGGAAAGCTTAGATTGCAAAAGAGTTCTCTTACAAAAGCTCTATTCTCTAACAAGCTAACCTAAAAAATGAGCGCTCTAGCTCTTTTTGTAGTTTTTTGACTAGTTTTGGCCCTGTCCAGACCTAGTGTCCGGCCTAGTTAAAAATTAGGTTCCAGGGCTTATTTGAGGGCTCAAACGGAGTCTAAAAATTATGAAAATTGGTAGGATGATAGTTCTAATACTCCTCAAGCTCAAGGACTCCTTGGCTTGAACAAAATGGAGTTAGAAAAATAGAAAATGGTATTTACAATGGTTTTTAGTGATGAAAATCACTATTTTTGTAGGGAATTCTTGTGAAAATTTGACATACACTTCTTGGAGCTCCCTACTTGCTCCTTCTTCTTGTGTGTGTCCACCTTTCTGATGTGCTTCCATGCTTGTGCTTGACTTTGAGTTCCAACACATGGCCATGTATCAAGCAAAGTCAATTACTCATCCTAGCATAGTGAATAGGAGACCATTCATTATAGTTAAGCTAGAGCACTACAACCCTTGCCATGAGCTCAGGGCTTTAATTGATTCAGGTGCTGTGACTAGTGCGATTAGATGGTCCTACTATAAGGACTCAGGAATAGAAATGCGGCCAATTGAGGCATACCCATAGGGCTAGGAGGCATGGAAACCCCTTGCATGGGTGAGGTGGGCCTTCCTATCCTCATACACGACGTGACCATGACAGCAAAGCTACTAGTGTGCCATGATGATGACCTGATAGAACCCCTAATCCTTGGCCAAGATTGGTTATACGATCACTCAGTGGACCTAAATCTTAGACAAGGCTCCTTGCAGATTGGAACCTTGGATCAACAGCGAGTGATACCGCTTGACTTCCCTAACAACACTCTGCCTGAGGTATGTAACCCTTGACCATATGAACTACATGCGACGGAGGACCAGAAGATTGTTGGCCGGAGCTCCCTTGGCTAAGCACGCTCCTTCCAAAGTCAACCCATGAGAGCTTGGCGATGGATAGTTGCCAAACAAAAGAATGTCAACAGATTTTCCCTTGATCTTCTAGCAATGGTCAGGTGGGTTCCATGTCAGGTGGACTACGTCAACGGCCAAATGGGCACTATACCCTGCAGTGCCCATCCTTCCATACTTACAGTGGACTGCCCTAGATTAATTGCATAAAATGTTGCACTTCCTAATGGGCAAGTTTTGCAAGTGTTGGACCTCCCTTCTTTTCAAAAGCAGAGTGTCCATCCGACCTCTCAATCCCAACCACAAAGGAGTCACCCATGACTGAGGAACCCAAGCCGACAACCCTACGAGGCTATGCAAAGAAAGCAACAGTATCAGCACCACAAAGCAAGCAACATGAAACAAGTATGGGTGCCAAAAGGACAAAAAGCTCTGACAAATTTCAACAATGCAGGCAATGACAAGAAGAAGTTAAGCCACAAGCAGAGTCAACATCTAACATCTCCTCGACCTTCTTCTATAAGTACGAACAGTCGATAGATTTGGATCGCCAAGAAGTACTTAATGAAACGACTTACACCCATGCAGATATGGGTACCCAAACAATGTATTATAGCTCAACGCTCAAGCCATGTAACATATACCCCTCTGAAATCCCCTCACCCATCGACACCACAATATTCGAAATCACCTTTTGTCCCTCAGCAGAAACATACCACCCACTCAACAACCCTTAGGAGATGGATACCGAAATGTATCTAGAATCCTTCAGATGACTAATTGTATAATATTAACCCCATCCCGAATAACCAACTCCCTTGTAATAATTCACTCACAACTGAACTTTGTATAAACTCGACAACACTAACCCAACATCACTTGTAATAACATCTCATCAAGCAATGTATGCCCTATCGAAAGCATGTAGGTGTCTAGAGACATGCATTAGTTTTGCAAAAAAATCATTGCATAAACCATCTCACAACACTTGGCTACACGGGTTACACATCAGTTATGGAAAGGGATTGCGGTCTCACTTTAATGGGATCATGATTAATTTCCATACTAATGTGCTAATCTTTTGTAGCAGATCTTCTCCATAGTTGCACCCATCATCATGCAGACAGAAGGACCGTCTGAAGCTGGCCCCAGTATACCTGTGGTCAATTTTGGTGAATTACTGGCTGAACCACATCCTACGTCACAACCACGTGAATTTCAAGGATTCCCAAGACCAATGCCAATTGATGATCCTCCTAGGGGATACAACGAAAAAGTTCACCATAATTCCCATTGGTTTCAAGGTTTAGCAGGACCTTTGGTGGACGTAGACTTCATTTTTGATGCCACGTTGACCTTTGATAGTGTTAAGTGGGGCAAGTATCAATTTTTCTCCAGAGAATTTTAAGTGCTCCAAAATACAGAAGAGCTAAAGCACGTTTGGGCTAGAGCAGGTTTCACAGAATACTTCAGTGACCCATTACCCAAACCAGATTTTTATCGATGCTACTACATGGTGACCATACTTACAGCCTTCGAGAATAAGGACTTGCTGGGCATGTTCATTCTGCCATCTTTGGTAAATGACCCCCCATTCAAGAAGTTGTATCTTTCTAAAGACCTCATTCGAGCAACAATTAAGATCCATAGAACTCACATTCCAACAGAGCATGAAAGGCTTATTCCCGAGCTGATGAAGCGTGGTGATGTTGTGAAATGGGAAGACATTTTGGCCATTACACCTGAAGTATCTAAGCCGTTATGTATATGTATGCAACATTTTGCATTCCCAGCTTAAGATCGTTTCACTATGCCTCACAAGCCTATTTGGTTTGGATTATGGGCCCCAAAAAATAGATCTTGCAAGTTGGATCATTGATCAGTTGTATCTAGCGCAACAAAGATGGGAAAGGAAAAAAGTCATCCATGGATGTTGCACTCTCACTCGAATTGTTTATATGTGTCTGGCATATGATTTGCCTATAGAACACGCAATGACAAGTGAAGAATTGAAGGGATTCAAAGGAACTGCCAAGAAAGCCAGAAAAGCTAGCAAGGGACGGGCAGGCAAGCGCATGCACGGGTCTATCCCATGTTTGCAAGTTCTAGAGTCCCCGTCACCTCAGCCATCTCCAAAACAGTCACCTATGGAACCCCCCTGGACCTATGCCACCCATTCACATACGGCTATCATGATTGATTATCACAAAAGGTACTACCAGTACTGTTGCCTCTCAGGCAACCACAGTTCAGGAGCCCACCACTACAATAGCGAAAATTCCCACCTCCATTGGTGCGGAAGCATTTACTTTTCCTATACCCAATTTGGAAGCTGAACCAATGAATACCACTTTTGATTTTGAAATGCATGACGCTTTCTCAAGTGAATTTCAATTTTTAGAAGGACATTTTTTCTCACAAGAATATGAATGACCAAGTTACCCTACCACACCCCTGATCAACCGCAAGAGCAAGTGGTCTCTAACTCCGAAGAAGAGAGGACATAAACTGACGATGAAGATGGAGATGATGAAGTCAGTGAGGAAAGCCATGACTCTCAAGAGAATGTGCAGACTGATGAACATGAACAACACACTGACACTCAGGGTGACACAAGTACTTACAAAGACGAAACATTTGAAGCAACTGCTTATACATTGGAAATCAAGAAATTATACTACACTATGCAAGCAGTTTGGGTGCGCAGAAAGCTCTCAGAAGAAGAAAGTTAAGCGATTATAGAATAGGAACTTGCCACAGGAGGCGTCGAAGAAGCTTACATTCAGGGTTTCAGAGAATTGGTTAAATCAGTTGGAACTAATGAAGCATTACACTATTTGCAGAGGAAACCACTACCAAAGTTTGACGTGCGACAAATCCGTTTCCTCTCAAAACTGGGTCAGTACATTCATGTACCAACGGATGCCCCATCTTCACAACAGGCCAAGGAAGCATGCCTCATTTCGGAAGAGTCTTTTGCAGCAAAAATGATCGTCATTGACTCCCTGCCTCACACTTCTACTGTAAATACCACTACTGTTGTCGAAGTACCCAATTTACTGACTACTTCTCTTTCACCTCCCGCCCCTCCAGTCTCTCCTGTACACCCTACCTCCCCTCGACCATCCACGTCCATCGATAGTGCGATATCAAAAGCTTTTGTTACCTCAATTTCTCTCACCCTTTTCGCACCCACATAACCTAGCCTCCCTCCTAGGACTTCCACCCTTCCATCCATCCCATTTCTCCATCCATCCATTCCTTCCTTCCCCATCCCTCCAAGACCCCTATTCCCATTTCCCCCTCCACTAACCTTCTCACCCGTTTCACCTCCCCGACCCACTGTATTTCCTCTCTCCCCTCTCCACCAAGCAATACACGAAACCCCATTTGTAAATTATCCGGCAACCTTTGTAAATCCTGTATTCACACCCACTCAAGCACCCACTATCACTCCACTCTTCACGGCACTTGACACAACATCCAGTGACATGGACATATCACCACCCACTGCACCACCACTCACCTCATCCATTTCACCATCACATGTAGGCACATCTCATTTCTCCACAGTCACCACTACATCCACTTTCCCATCCCTATTTCCCCTTCCGCTTGCATCAACACCCACACCCACAACATCTTCACTCACTCCACTGTTAATATTATCACCCACAATCGACACCGCATTCCATCAAATGATTGCATGTATGACACAAGTTAGAGATAAATTCACATCTCTAGGCACCAGATACTAGACACTACAACAAACAACCACAAAGTTATAGGTGCAACTCAACTCATTATCAATCAAGAATGCCTCCCTTAACACACGCTACCAAGAGCTACGCCAAACCTACCATACACTTGAACTAGAAAGAGAACAGAAGACAAAAGAGGCAATTACAAATATTGACAATTTGTTAAGGGCTCAAACCATTCGAAATGCGACACTCACTCGCAACATGGGACTGCTACGATGCCACCTCGTCGAAGCCAAAGAAGAGAATCAACGCTTGCAGGAACAACATAGAGAGAATCTTGAAGCAACCTTAGATCAACCGGACAAACCTTTGAGTCCCAGCCGTTTTAAAGCCGTCCCCTTCGAATATATGAAGATATTATTGGATGATCACTTACGACTTCTTGATGATTATGACACTATGAATGAAGCATATCAGAAACTACAGGAAGAGCATAAGATGCTACTGTTACATGCATCAGCACAGCCACCACCTCCAGCTCCTGCAACCACATCTCTTGAAATCATTGAAGAACTCAACGCTTTACGTGCCCAGGTACTGACTCTTCAAACACAGATCGCAGCTTATGCAGAGCCTCCAAGGCTAGATTCCCCACCTGAACTATCGACTGATGAAGAAACAATGACTATCCTGGTGGAGGATACTTTTGAAGAAGCCTACGAACAACAACCCATCACAGGCGGACGTGTCACAGCTGAAGGCCAGACCACCTTTGAACTCCCTACCCCCGCATGGATGAAGACTGTAGAAGAACTTAGACAGACCCACTCAGCACGTGTGGAGGCTCAATTACATGCCATGGCTATGATAGAGGAACATATTCTACAATCCCCTTACTTCGTTCCCATAGGTATATATCTGGGCATGAGCTGCAATATAAGCCATATTTTATGCTAATGGCGGAATACCAATTGGCGATCGAAAAGGAGACAGGCAAGAAACCCTCACGTGCAACTTAGTTTGAGCCTGATGACTTGCCACCAAAAGCGCAGAGCGGAGAAATATTTCAACCAACTTGGCGCCGGGACTTATTATAGCAATATCCCGAAATGATGAGCACATGGGTGAAGGCACCCCTCCATTTAAAGTATAACCCATGTTGGGGACCAATGCCACATCGCCGCTCTTGGAAGGCCTTTGCAATCAAAGTATAGAATAACAAGCAATGCCAGGACTAGCTAAATTATTCGTATTTCACTCCAACCATTGGACCACCCACTATAGGATATATGATGGCAACTATTCGCCACTACCTCCCTCGCTTACGCCGCATGGATGATGTAGCGGCCCATATGACGGTCAAAATATTTGACATGATATAGATAGTATTCAAGGTCTTCCGTCATGTCAAGGCACCGCATGTTAACACCCCATGCTTTGAGCATGGTAATCAGGATTTAGCGTATGATATGAGCATGACACCATCGCTCCGGGTGTGTTATGCTTGGCACTCTCGCATAAAATATTTATCGGCATGCTATAAAATGACATTCGAAGAGATGTTTACTACCGGTTTTTGGGAGTACCATTCAGAGGTATTCATCAGCAGGCCCACACACCTACTCCAATTATTTGCCTGTGAACAATTGGTGTACTCTACGCACTAAAGACTTTCGCCACCAGACGAACGTCAACCCATAGATTGGGAAAAACTCGAAGCAAATTTTGCAAGAGGTATTCACATTTTAGAACACACCCTCGCTCATGACCTCCTACAGAATTATATCTGACAGACCCTGCAACAAGGTTCTGTCGAGGATGAGAGAAGCGAGAGGGAGGTGGGTGTTGGTAGTAGCCAGAGGCACAGACTATGAGGAAGTATGTGAAGGCAGATCACAACAAAGTAGTGGGGAGCCAAGTGGATTATTTTTCAAAGAAATATGTTTTATAATACTTTTCAAAACTCCCAACAGTGATTTTCATCACTCTTGTACCATATGTAACATAGAACAACCACTTTTGCAATTAGTAGCTCCATTTTGTGCAAGCCGAGGAGTCCTTGAGCTTGAGGAGCTTAGGTAGAATGAGCCTACCAATTTTGGCTATTTTTAGACTTCGTTTAGACCTTCAAATAGCACGTAGAACCTATTTTTTTAATATGCTGATCACTAGATGTGAAACTGGTCAAAGCTAGTCAAAAAACTATAAAGAGAGCTAGAGAGCTCATTTTTGAGGTTAGCTTGTATGAGTAGAGAAGAGATTAGAGCTATTTTGATCTTGTAATTGAGATCTTGAGAATAGAGTCTATTTTCCTACCTTCCATTGTGTCTTGCTTGTCTCATACATGTGTGTGTGTGCATATCTATGCTTCTCACCTTCACTCTCACAACATCTCACATTCACGATCTTCATATCACTCCTATCTCTTCCACGGATTGACATTAAGGAGGTGGAGCTTCTTAATGTGGTACTTACCATTGTGCTAGAGCAACACATTGTATACAGATTTGGGACTTGTGAGTTCCAAACATCACATATTTGGAGATAATGTAAGTTCAATCCATCTAAGGCAAACCCTATTTTCCATGCAAGAACCAAACACATAGAGGTGCATTACCACTTCAATAGGGAGAAGCTCATGGCAAAGGAGATTGACATTTCTTTTGTTCCAAGTGAAAAGCAAGTAGCAGACATGATGGCGAAGGCACTTGATGGAATAAAGCTTTGTAGATTCAAAGCTATGGTAGGTATTCAACCTATCAGAGAATGAAGACTCAAGCTTAGTTTAGCTTGAGGGGGACCTATTGGAACATCAAGCTTACACTATGCTTGAGGTGGATTTGATCTACATCAAAGGCTATCGCATCTAAAGGATATCCATTGGAGAGTTCTTTTTCTTATGGTCACTCATTGTATTTTTAAAAAAGATTTTTCATGGATATTTTACCATTTTAAAACCCTTGGGATTTACACATGTAAAAGTAGAAAGATAGAGCCCAAATCCCACGAATTTGTGGTGGTTGATTTGCATTCAATCAAGTAATCAATCACCTAAAAGTAGATCAAACTAGATCTTCACTTTTCCTAGATTGTAGGAAAGTGAATTGATTCCCTCCAACAACCATTCCCACCTTCATTTGAATTCAAAATCCACTTGTAAAACTCATGGATCACTTCTAGAGTCTATATAAAGACTTCAAATCACTTGTACAATACATGGAAGCAATATACATACACTTGTGACCATCATTGTCTTGCTCCTTCAATTTTCTGCATCATCTTCTTCGCTAATAGTAATTGTGCAGAGGCTACTGCTCTCTCTACAGAGCTTCAAATTGAGTGCAAGATGGATCATTAGAAAGATATTAGTGTCTAGTTTATTCTTGTAAAGTTTCATAGAAATTGGTTCAGTATATTGGGAGAAATCATAGTTTTTCTGTCTCAATGTCAATCTCTATGTATTCCTAAAAAATAAGAGGTATGACCATTGAGTGTCTGATTCATTCCTATAGCATATTTTTCCTATTCATTATAATTTTGTGCATTATATACACTCAACCCTATGTGTATCACTCCCATAAAAGGACTTTTTCTAATTGTAATCATGCTGGTCGCTATGAGCATTCGAAGTTCATTATCTCTTCCATAGATAGTAAGTTTTTGAGCTAGTCGATGCACAAACCTATCTATCTTGTATCGAATTCTTATCCTTGATGCTCCAAAGTACATAGTGCATTTCTTTGCACTTATTGCATGCCTATAAGGTCTATTTGAGTCTCCATAAGCTCAAGGGCTGGTCTTGTGCCGGTTGGCTGGACCAAACTTCGTCGCTTCGAAACACACTTTTCTACCTCCTACAAGCTTCTCTAAGTTCTTTCAGTCTGGCATATGCATTAGTGCCTGAACAACAAAACAAGAAATTGGATGATAAAGTAGTGAAATGTAGTTTTGGTGGATATAGTTCTAAAAGCAAAGGCTATCATGTGTATCATCCTCACACTAAACACATTTTGGTTAGTCATGATGTTGTTTTTGTGGAAGATGCAATTCAGCCATTACTTTCATGTACTAAGGAGACATAAACTAGCTCCAAAGATGTGTATGACACTTTGCTTCCTCTTTTATAGGCAGATAATCTAGTGATGGTCCAAATGAGGCAATTCCTCAGCCTTTGTAGGTTCCACATGATGATATAGATCATTCCATTTTTGATGCAGGTTTACATGATGTGCTTGTCGATGAGAGGTCTCATATAGAGGAGGCAAAAACTATGCCTAAATGGCAAGTGCAGACTTTGCGAGATATCAAATTAGATGCACCTCAATCATATGGTACTTGTTCAGGCTCTCATAGTGCCTCTTTTGCATCAGATTTCTATGCTATGGCTTCCTCTAGTCTTGCTGATGAGAATGAGTATGTTTTGTTTGATGAAGCATAAAGTTCAAAAAATTGGATGGATGCTATGCAATCAGAATACGATGCTATTATAAAGAATGGTATCTGTTCTTTATGTGATTTTACTCTTGGCAAGAAGGCCATTAGCACTAAGTGGGTATACAAGCTAAAGCGTAAGTCTGATGGAATAGTTGACATGTATAAGGCTAGGCTTGTTGCAAAAGGATATGATTGAGAAAGGAACAATGATTTTGATAAGACCTTTGCTCACACATGCAAAATGACTACTATTCATAGCATCTATGCACTTGCAGCTCATCATGGTTGGAATGTACATCAGTTGGACATTAAAACTGCATTTTTGAATGGTGAATTACATGAAGAAGTGTATGTTTTTCAGCCCTGTGGTTTTGTGCAGAAAGGGCATGAAAACAAAGTGTGTAGGTCGAAAAAGACATTATATGGTTTGAAGCAAGCAACATGTGCTTGATATGAAAAGATACATGTCTACTTGATTGCACATGGTTTTGAGAACAGTCCAACTGAGACCACCTTATATGTTAAGTTTGCAAATGATGTGCTTCGGATCATTATTATCTATGTTGATGACATGTTACTCACTGGTCCTAATGAGAAGCATATTGTTGATTTTAAGGCTGATTTGCATGCCTCATTTGAGGTGTTAGATTTGGGGCATTTGCATCATTATTTGGGCATTCAATTTATCCGAGTTGATGGCAGAATAGCTTTGTGTCAAATAAAATATATTGACACATTATTGTAGCATTTTGGCCTTGAAGACTACAAACCTATTGCCACTCCTACGGAAACAAGTTTACGATTGAGTCTTAATGATGCTAGAGATGCATTTGATGCTATTCTCTATTAGTAGGCTATTGCATGCTTGATTTACTTATGCATAACTCAACTTGATATTTAGTTTGTTGTCTCACAGATGAGCAGGTTTATGCATTGCCCAGGTGTCAAATATTGGCAGGCGGTTTAGCGCATCTTTTGTTACTTGAGTGGTACTTAACTACTGGGATTGTTTTATCCCAAGGGAGGATCACTATTGCCAAATTTACATGTTTTCTTTGACTCTGAGTCGGCTAGTTGTTATGACACTCGTGTGTCCACTAGTGGTTTTTGCTTCATGCTTAGTAGCTCATGCATGTCTTGGTTGAGCAAGTAGCAGCCTATTGTGGCCACTTCTAGTTGTGAGGCTGAGTATAGGGCAATTTTCACAATGATTGTTGAGTGTTTGTGGCTCAGATGACTTAGTGTTGGTCAGTCTTCTACCACCACCATCTTCACTGACAATCAGAGCACATTGGTAGTTGCGAGGAACCCTGTGCTCCATGCTTGCACTAAACCCGTTGAGGTGCACTATCATTATGTTAAGGAGAGGTTCTCTACTGGAGAGATCAATTTGGCATGTGGCCACACAGGAGAACATTGTAGACCTTTTCACTAAGGCTCTACCTAGGAAGAAGTTTGAAGCTTTCCGCAAAGCTTTGGGATTACTTCCTTTTGTGGATTGATTCCACATAACTTGGCACTTCATTATACATGAGTGCCATCTCCTTGATCATCACACATCACTCCCAGGGGCATTTGTTGATATATTTTGGTAGTGATGCCTGTGAACACACTAGGACTGATGGGACACTTCTTTCGCTCTTTAAGAGGTTTTTTTACCCCGGGCTTGTATATACGCCTATAACCTAACGGGTCACTTATCTTTGTACATTCCCTTGGTAATACATTCAGTATTGTGTGCTGTGCTCCAAGCTTCTTCCTTTTTCTTGTGCTATTTACATGCTTTTGCAAACAAACTCCAATACAAAAACAAAAAATTTCATTGTTTGTATATTTGCGTTTGTGAATGACACTACAAAAGCTTTAATCATCTTTAAAATCCTTATTGTTACTATACATGTGTAATCTTCAACTCCCTTTAAGTATGCTATAACTGTATCACACATATTTACCATATATGAATAAGTAGTCTATACCCCTCTTGGAGGTCTTGCTAACTTAGGTAAAATGAGCCATATATCATAGAATTTTCCATCCTTTCTCCTCTCTAGAAGATAGGCCATGGTCTTCTTGTTCCCATTCAACAATAATTTTGGGTTCAATATGAGGTTTATTGGTGCTTTTGTCCAAGTAGGTGTTAGGCTATTGCCAAAAGAATTCCATATCGAGCTTATTAAAGAATGAATAATGTCACATTACACTATGGGTGGGAACAATCCTTAAGTTTTTATGGGTGTGTGTTCCACATGGCATTAGATGAGTGCAATTCCTCATTGGAATATGTTAGTAGAAGAAAGAGACTAGAGAATATGTGGGTTCTAGTAAAAAAAGCTCATGCACGAACAAAGGCTGGGTGGAGGAATGATCTTCTCTGTGTGTGTCCTATCCCATCGTAGAGAAACCATGGAGCTTGGTTGGAGAAGAATGCATAAGGGGGATTTTCATGAAAGTGTGGAAACCATATCATTGGTATCGGAGTGAGGATGGTTGGGAGGAGAATGGATAACCGTATATTGCTTAGGCCAAATGATGAGCGCTACGATTGCATGAAGATCTGGATAGAATTACTACAAGGAGGAAGGGTGCTGAATGATCTAGAGCAAGCTCGAAAGGAAAAAAAGTACTTTTGAATGAAGCTTGCCGAAAGATTGAGTTGAAGATATATAGTTCTCAAACTATGACATCTGTTGGAATGACATTAGAAATCAAATTAGAATTGGATAGGTGCCAATTGTAGGTCCCCATTTACTAAAGAATCTCGTCCAATTAGTGCATTTTCCTACATTGAAGGCACCACACATCATACATCACTACACTAAGAGTGTTCAACCATTATTCCCCAATAATTAGGCCTATTATATATCCATCCTCTCTGATCATTATGTATATATCTCTCATGCCCACAACAAGATTGCCTATTCTAGAAGCTTTGTATGTCTTGGGATATGGACACTACCTTTGTAAGCACTGTTGTCATGTGGGTTATGATGATAGCAAAGATTGGATCCCAGTGTTATATGATGAATTTGAATCCATCCCATGCATGTGCAGGATAATGCTTCTTGTATATGAGGATGATGTTGAGAATCGGAAATGGTCCCCCTGAAGGTGGCTATTGGATGAACATTAATTGTATAAGAAAATGTGCTATGTATACACACATAAGGTCGTGTTTCTCCTTACCTTATCTATGTGGATCACAATGCCAAAGACATTTTTCTTGCTATCTATGGGCTTAACCTTGCAAAGGAAAAAGACTATCGAATGCTTTTCGATAACAAACTTGGAAAGGAGAAATTTGACTGTGGTTTTGAACATTGCGGCCTCATGAAAATAGTAGAATGATTGGTACAAAAGGAGGTAGATAGGTTAAAATGGTTATTATCAAAGCATCCCTCCTATAAGCTAAGCATTTCAGGTCACTCTTTAGGGTTTAGAGCTATAGCCTTGTTTACCATGATTGTAGCCAAAAATGGTTCTCTAATAGGGAATATAGATAGAGAAAGGATATGGTGTTTTGTCATTGCACCACATGTCATTGAATTCAGCATTAACTCATGCTAAAATTATTTATTCAATGATTTTACAAGATGAATTTCTCCCTTGGATTGTGAATGCAGTTAAAGACACATTCGAAAGCATATTTTGCTTACCATGCCACCTGTGCAACAGATGCATGAAAGACATATTTCTCTGTAAAAGAAGAGGCTAAAAGATCCAAGAAGGCTCTATGCTCATGGAACTATATTTCAAATTGTGAATGGTGGTTTTGCTAGATTGATAGAATGCCTCCTTTTGTCAAAAAAGCTATTCTTGTTAAAGGGAGCTTTGAACATGTAATACTTTTGTTCAATGCAACAAAGGATCATTCCTTGATATGGATATAAAAGGAATCTTAAAAAGCATTAGAGAAGTTTCCCACTGAAAAGAACAAGCCAAAGTTTCTCATGAATGGCAAATGGAGACTTCAAGAATGAGATGTGACAGAGAATATGATGAAGTGGAGCTATCAAATTCCATTTAATTTTGGTAACTCCAATGTGTGCAACAAGTTGGAAACAAACAATTGCATGATGCACTTTAATTCATCCAAGACCAGTAGAAAATGTATGAAAAAGAGTTTTGAAATTTAACAAAAAAGAAGACACTCCAAGTAGGGGAATCCTACTTCGTTTTGTAATTTGGTATATTTGGCACATGTTGTGCCGTACAGACATTTATATATGTATATTAGCACATGTTTGTGCTCTTGTAAAGTTCATAGTATTCCTTGATGTTGAGGGGAAACATTTTAATTGTTTTTGAGAGAGAAAGAGGACAAATGAAGTAGGTGCAAGTGCATTTCAAGGCATCAAAGAGCACGAAAAATTGGAAGGATCGAGGCATGACATCTATTGTCGCATGAAAGAGTCATTTCAACATTGGATCTTTTTAGGGAAGATTCCTTTACTCTTTATTCTCTTTTGGTTAAGCACATGTTTACAACATCTTTGGTGACACATGTGCATGTGCTTGAAGATTTTATTCTTATATCATATAGAAGCATTCACCAAGTATTCAAACGGTTTAATATTTCATCATCTTGTATGATCAATCACGCTTCAATGCTTATCATGCAAGAAATTTATACTTGGTATGAAATTATTTTCTAATCCACTTTTTGGATAGTGTTTGTGATCAATTTGTTAGAGGAAGATAGAAAGAATCTATCTTATGGAGATAGGGAGAAAAATCTCACTTATACCTTGGTATAGGAAAGTTCATATAATTTCATTTGTAAGGTTTAAATATCTTTAAGAGATACCTATGCTCTTTTAGAGTATGTGAAGGTAAGAGACCTTCAAAGAGAGTCTCATAGTATTAGAGAATATGGTATGTTTATAGGAATACCCACAAGGAGTCGTATTTAAAAAACTAGGAAGGAAAAATAGTTAATTGACACTTTGGCTAGCTATTCTAGCTTGACTTGGTAGGTTGATGATCTTAGAATCATCTAAACCAATTTATTCTAGTTCTAGCATATGTGATTCATGAGAATCCATCAAATATGATATATGAGAGTTCCATCTTGGTGATGGAAATTAGGTATGAGTTGTTTAGTGGAATTGTGCTTCCATGGATTCGAGATGAGAACCATTGGTATGGGACGGTAGGGATTATTTCCCTTTGAGAACTTTTCTTCTATGTGCAGGGAGAAAAGGGCTCATCATCAATAGAGTATGATTTCTACTAGACCAATGAGAGGTATTTAGAGAATATCTCTTAGTTTACATTGTAGAAGTAGACCTATGGATCTACTTACACATTTATTAATTCGATTCTCATACTGATTTTCCTTCATATGGAGTTTGAATCTCCATTTCTTAGGAAGGGAAAATGTTTGAGAATTTAGATGTTCTCATTCATGGAGAGCAAAGCCAAATGAATTCATCTAGATCTCTTTGAAGGGAAAGGGAAAGTGGAATAGATTCCTTACGTGAGATTAGACACAGAAAGAGGGAGACAAAGAGTTTACTTTATCATTTTTAGGTTGTCTAGGTAGGAGTGGCACTCTTCTATCAAAGAAAAGGGACATTAGTTAATCATGGTGGTTATGTTCAGCCTCAGTTGAAGACTCTAGAGAGAAGTAGTTATGTCTACTGCCAGTGATGGTCTATTGACATTAGTGAGATTGGGAGTAGAATAATGACTCCTCTCTTTAGGGTTTCTTGGAGAGATGATTACCAAATTCTTAGTTGGTGCTTCATCATGAGGATGATGATTGAGCATCAATTAGGAGGATGGGGACTTATGGATGATCTAAATCTCAAGAAGGAATGCTTTTAGCATTCATATGGTAAACTAGATGGAAGAGAAAATAGTAGATTTTTCACTAGTGCCATTGATGCTCTTCCAATAGAACTTAGTCCAAAGGTTATGGATGACAAACCAAGGACTTCTCGGCTATTGGGATATAGAGATTTCATTCTACAACCAAGGGATTCTTTATGTGAGGTTAAATGATGGATTTGCATAGGACACAAGGTAGTTTAACTAAAAACTATTACTTGTGAGTACACTCAAGGTTAGAAAGACCTAGAGTGATGTAAGGTCAAATTTACAATTTAATCCTAGATGGGTTTGAAGTCACATTTGTATGGGAATTTGCACTAAATTTGAGAGGACTATATGTTTTATTATCTCCATTGTATATGGTTGAGATTTTATATCTTGGCATTCCACACTTAAATTTCATCTTATTGCTCCATATAGGATATATCATATGGACTGAGGTCATTACAAGAGTGATAATTTGGAAGCTAGGTATATATGGGAGATAATCCACCACATATGATTTCCCACCTTAGAGATGATCTCTTATGAGGCTCCTTAAGGGGAAGGATATGGGGAAAAAACACACAGATATGACCATGTACTACTCATACATGGTGTTTTCTTCTATTATATAAACATTTCATCTATATTTTCAAGGATGAAATGCTTTCAAGGGGAAGGAAATGCCACATTAAACTATGGGTGGGAACACCCCTTAAGATTTTATGGGCATGTGTACCACATGGCATTAGATGAGTGCAAATCCTTATTGGAATGTATTACTCGAAGAAAGGGACTAGAGAATATGAGGGTTCCGATAAGAGGAGCTCATGCATGAACAAAAGCTAGGTGGAAGAATGATCTTCTCTGTGTGTGTCCTATCCCATCGTAGAGAAACAATGGAGCTTCATTGGAGACTAAGGCTTAAGGGTTACTTTCATGAGAATGTGGAAAACATATCAGATAAGTATTGAAAACCATGATTGATAGTCCAAGGAAGCAATACTCTGTATCTTCTTCGAGGCACTACCAAAGTATATAGCTGTAAGTTTGCAGAGTCCTATTTGGCTATTAAGAGACAAAGAAAGTAGCACATAAATATACATATTTTGAAGCTAGATATTTGAAGTGACATTAGGAGTTCCTAGGAGTAGAATATTGATGATACAATATCAAATTAGAAGTAGGATTAAACTATTTAAATGTACCCCGATAGTTTGAGTTATCTACACTCCCTTTTGTAATTGATCATTTTAATCAAAGTTAGCTATTTGTTAAATAATTGAATAGTCTTAATTATGGTAGTTTTGTTCTAGAATGGTGTATTTTTACTTTTTAATACTGTACATTTAGGTTAGGTAAAGTGATTGATCTTCTATTGGCATTCGACATATTCAATAGTGGTAATTGTTCAAATTGAAGTACTGTGGTTTGTGTGTGCTTGGATTAGATAAGCGTGAAAGCCTTTGTAGGATTTTTCTTCAATCAATTTTTGAAGTGGAGCTAGTAGCTTTTGTTATACCTGAGAATTCTCAAGATATAGATAGGTAATAATTCCAATGCGGTCAATTGTAGAGAGGAATTTAGATGGTTTTGACTATTGAATCCGCTTGTGCAAGCAACTCCCTTGGGTGTTAGTGGAAAGCCTCTTTGGTAATCTGATCAACATAGGTCTACATTCTAAGTGATCTTCCAAAATTTTTCTCCTCTGTATTAGGTTAAATTTTTTGAAAATCCATTTTGTCAATACAAATAGCTTTTAGAGTGTTCAAATGTCTATCTAGTTCTTTAACCAATATATTGATTTGAATATTTCATTATTGAATTTTTCACATATTTCAGAGGAGCATCTAATATGCTCTTGATTGGCTTTTTGACTCTTTTGATCAAGAATTTAATGAGGTGGTTCTCATATACATCATTCAAATCTCTTAAGAATGCCATTCTAGATTCTGTGTCATCTTTAATTCTTTCAATAATATTGCCCTATCTTCTTTAAAAGCTCTCCTCACTCATATACTTCAACTTATCTTTGTTCTTCTATTGTGTTGGCAGTAGCCAGAGGCATAGACGATGTGGAAGTATGTGAAGGTAGATCACAACGAAGTAATGGGGAGCCAGATAGATTATTTTTCAAAAGAAATATGTTTTAAAATACTTTTTCAAAACCCTCTTCATCACTGTTGTATCATATGTAACATAGAACAACTACTTTTGTAATTCATAGCTCCATTTTGTGCAAGCCGAAGAGTCCTTGAGCTTGAGGAGCTTAGGTAGAACGAGCCTACCAAGTTTGGTTATTTTTAGACTCCGTTTACCCTTTCAAGTAGCACCTAGAACCTATTTTTTAACTATGCCGATCACTAGATGTGAAACCGGTCAAAACTAGTCTAAAAATTATAAAAAGAGCTAAAGAGCTCATTTTTGAGGTTAGCTTGCATGAGAAGAGAAAGGCTTAGAGCTATTTTGAGTTGTAAGAGTGACCTTAAGCAATAGAGTCTATTGCCCTACCTTCCATTGTGTCTTGCTTGTCTCCTACATGTGTGTGTGCATCTCTATGCTTCTCACCTTCACTCTCACTACATTTCACATTCACGATCTTCATATCACTCCTATCTCTTCCGCAGATTGACATTAAGGAGGTGGAGCTTCTTAACATGGTACTTACCATTGTGCTAGAGCAACACCAAATTGGGTGCCGTTGCTGGGATCAAGTTTAGGATGAATGTGTGATGGTAAGAGTATAGCAAGAAGTGACGTTGGAAGGTAAAAATTTTCAGTTTTTTTTGTTGTTTTTAATTAGTTTTTTGTGTTTTTCATCTCCTCTACACTCCTTCTTCAACACCCCATCATCTCCTTCCACTCCGAAAAATCAGAAAATTCACCATATCCACCCATTCTCCTCATTTCCCCTCATTTGTGCATGTGTGTGTGTGTGTGTGTGTGTGAGAGAGAGAGAGAGAGAGAGAGAGAGAGAGAGAGAGAGAGAGAGAGAGAGAGAGAGAGAGAGAGAGAGAGAGAGAGAGAGAGAGAGAGAGAGAGAGAGAGAGAGCTTTTGTGCTTGCATGTGCTTGTGTGTTAAGTTTACTTGTAGGTATAGTGCTCCACAGTAGTAGGAAAGCTTCCAAAAGGTAAGAAATGCACTTTCTGTCAGAATCTGCCAACTGTGTCAAACCATCACGATGGTCTGGCAAACTCACAATTTGAGGTAGGTGACCATATCATGGTGTAGGGGATCCTAGCGCACTCACAAATCTTTATTTACATTTGCAAAATCATCATTTTGGTGGACCATGACGACGGGCTCACGGCATCCCGATTGCATCACACCATCGCGATTGGCTCACACCATCGCGATTGGCTCACACCATCGCGATTGGCTCACACCATCACGATTGTGTCACACCATCGTGATTGGCTCACACCATCGCGATGGCTCGGCCAGACCATCGCGACGGTCTCACACCATCGCGACCGTCTCACACCATCGCGACAGTTCACTTGAGCCATCGCGATGGTCCCTGACCATCGTGACGATCCCTGACCATCGCAACGATCCCTGACCATCGCGACGATCCCATCGACCCCACGTCATCGCGACGGTCTTAGACCATCGCGACAATTCCCTTGCCATGTGTCAAGATAGACCATCACGAAGATACCAGGTACGCCATTGCGACACCTCAAAATTGGACCATCGCGATTGGCTCAAGCCATCGTGCCTCGTGACCATCGTGACGGGCTCATGCCATCGCGATTGTTGCATTGATCGCTGACCAACGCCATCGAGATTGCTCGTCGATTAGACCATCATGACGCCTCTGCCATCAGACCATCGCGATTGTACCACACCATCACAACGGCTCACCTGAGCCATCGCGACGGTCTCAGACCATCGCGATTGTCCCAGACCATGGTGATTGTCCACCCCAAACACAAAAATTAGGGTTTGATTTTTTGGGCAAATTTGAGGCTATTTTAAGCAAATTTTTGGGTGATTAAGCTCATTGGAGACCCTTTATCTCACCCAAGCTATAACAAGAGCCCAGATGCTCTTACAGAATCAACAAGTTAACCCTGAGAAAATAGTCAAAACAGTGAAGTTGGAGAATCTAGCAATAAAAAAACAAAATCTTGGAAAGATTCCAGAGAAAGAATTAAGAGAAAGTGGAGTAAAAAGATAACTGAGTTGGAAGTTAGTTTAAAGGAATCCAGAGCCAAGATCCTAGAATTGACTTCTCAAGAATCTAATCGAGAAAACCTAACTCAGAGATCAGGATCAGTTCTAGCGGAACCCATACTAGAAAACCTAGACATGATGTTTCGTGCATACTAGGCAAGATTAAAAGAAGGACCCCAGATAGCGGAAATGAGTAAGAACTACTCACGAGAAGATCTAGAAATTGAGAGGATTAAACTTTGCATGAAGATGGTAGAATTAGCACAAACTATGTTCGAATCCTCTCATTATCTCAATTGGAATAACATGGCAAAACCTGAATTACACTTTCAAGGACTATTAGAGAGGTTAGAATACTTGATCGAAAGCAAGGAGAAAAAGAATCTGCATAGGAACCCTACTGTTTCGAAGACACAAGAAAGAAATGCACCATCCCTTTCTCAAGTACCCAACACAGAGGGTGAAGACAACCTATCCTCCATACATAAGTATTCACATGAATTCCTAAGAGAAATCCAAGAAGAGAAGTGGAGAAAAGAACAAGAAGCCCATCCTCCTATTCAAGAAATAGATGACTTGCAAGAGCAATTTCCCCAAGACATCCCCTCTATATGCGACAATGTAGAGGAAGAGCAACTAAGTGAACACATAGATTTTGCATCCAATTCTTTGCAAGAATTACCTCAGTTCACAGGACCTTGGGAAGCAAAGTCTATTAGCATGAGAGCACCCATGATAATAGTGAGGAATGAAGAATCAGTGATTCCTAAAAACATAGAAGTGATAAAGAACACTAAATTACAATGTCATCTCACTTTAGAGGAATTGTTGAAGGTTAAAACAGAGTTGTGGAAGCATGTAGCAAACCAATTCCATGAGGTTGCTATCACTCCCTCACTGATAGGATCACACAAGAAGGTACTAGAGATACCCGTAGAAAGAATCAGAGATGTAAGCGAAGGAGAGGAAGGTAACACATATCTTCCAATAACCGATCAGGGCTACACCACCAAAGCCATCTTAGATTCAGGAGCCGGAGTAGCTTTAGGGAAACGTTGGGGTAAGCGAGTATTAAGACCCACTAGGATGAAGCTACAAATGGCTGATGGACATATAGAAAAACCATTAGGCTTACTCCAAGGCATTTCTCGCACCACTTGTCGTGTGGAGTTTGAGCATACTTTCGCCATTTGTGATTTTGGGAAAAATCATGCTAACGAGATGATTTTAGGACGACCATTCATGCGTCAGTTGCAAATCGTACAAGTTTGGAGAACTAATTCTTTGTACTTGCAACATTTAGAAGTGACGACTAAAGTCAATCTTAAAGACTATTCCCATCGAGATGTACCCCCGATACAATGGAACACCATCCATAAGACACAAGAGGAAACAAAATCTGTACACTCATTGGAATTAGATCCCTCATGGTTGAACGAGGATACTCATCTCTGGATGTGTAAGGTAGCAAAACAAGAGGAAGAACGGTTAGAAGCCAGAACCTTAGGTTCAGAACAACATCCACGAACCCTTTAGGACCCAGCTTATGCACCTATAGTATTTCCAGACGAGGAATTTGAGCCTCACGGTTGGGTAGAAATCTTAGCCGCGATGGACATAGCGGTGAATGAACAACAATGGACCCCTCATTGTGATGAAGATGGGTATGATATTTCCATTTTTATGATTGAACCCGTTGAGGAAGACTTTATCCTAGAAGAATGCACGGAAGTGATCCAAGAACAAGACGAGAGTAGCGATGGTGAGGACCTAGAATCCATCATCATGGAACCCTTCTATTCCACAGAAGAGGAATACCTTTACTTTGTAGAAGCCAAAAACCCTGAGGAAGAAAACGAAGGTCAAATTGAACATCATGAGCCATCCATAAGAGATACAGAAAGTAAACAAAAGAAGAGAAAGAAATCACCTAAGACCAAAGAAGAAGAAGAACCACTCATGGAAGTACCGGAGAGCTTCAAGAAGTATGAAATAGATGATAGACGAATCATGGTACGAATGCCTAAAAGAAAAGCTGATGTTGGAGAAGTATATGATAACCGAGAGAAAACCAAAAAAATCATAGTTACCATAGAAGGAGAAGAAGAAAAATGTACATACATAGGGCATGATTTGACGAATGAAGAAGAAGAAGAGTTAGTTGCCTATGGAGTTACAAAGACTTGAAAGGACTAGGCCCAGATATATGCTCCCATAGAATCCCTATGACTCTAGATGCCATTTACAAAATTGAGCATACCGAATGGGTATCCCCCATTGTGGTCATGCCCAAAAAGAATGGAAAATTGCGTGTGTGTATCAACCTTAAAAAAGTTAATGCCGCCATGATTAGAGAGAGTTATCCTCTTCCTATCACGGAACATTTATTGGAAAGAGTTGGGGGCAAGGGAGTTTACAGCTTTCTTGATGGTTTCTCAGGCTATAATCAAGTAGCCATGTCGATGACATATGTGCACATTCGAATATAAGGCAGTCTCATATCCGAGAACTAAGGCACGTATTTGACAAATGTCGAGAATATCAGGTTTGTCTGAACCCAAAAAAGTGCATTTTTATGGTCAGAAAAGGCAAAATTCTAGGACACATTGTGTCAAAGAATGGAATCTCTACAGATGAAGAAAAAGTGAGAATAATTGCCGACCTACCTAGACCAAGTAACGTAAAAGTGGTACAGGAATTTATGGGTCATTGTGGTTATTATAGACGATTCATACACATGTATGCAATCATAGCCAAACCTTTGTACTCTCTTTTGACCAAGTTTGAATGGACAGATGAATGTGAGGATTTATTCAACAAACTTAAACGACGCTTGTGCTCGGCACCTATATTAACAACCCAGATGGGAGTAAGCAATTTCATGTACATGTGGATGCATCCAACTACACCATAGGATGTGTGTTGGCACAACCCACGAATGAAGGTAATGTAGATCTCCCCATAGCATACACAAGAAGAGAGTTGAATGCAGCAGAAAGAAATTACACCACTACGGAACGAGAAGGATTAGGAATGATCTATGCAGTGAAGAAATTCCAACATTATTTGTTGGGAAACAAGTTCAAGTTCTTCACGGATCACCAAGCATTAGTGTACTTAGTGAACAAGCCATGTAACACTGGAAGATTGATACGTTGGTTTCTATTACTCATGGAGTACGACTTTGAAGTAGTAGTAAGGAAGGGAAAGACACACCTAAGAGCTGATCAACTCTCAAGATTAACCACAAGAGAAGTTCCTCAAGGAATAGCGGATGAATTACCGGATGCATATTTGTTTAACCTGGAGATAGTACTAGAATGGGCTAAGCCTATTGTTCCTATTCTCACATATGGACCCAAGAATCCTAGGATAAAGGATCAAGGAAGGAGAGATTACCAAGTCTCAAAGATATCAAATAATAGCAGGAAGTATATATAAACAAGATAATCAGAAGATTCTTGCTTGTTGTGTAGATGAATTAGAACATGCGAATTGGTTGCAATTAGCACATGAAGGTGCATTAAAGAAACATCATTCAAAATATCATACATTGCAGACTCTGCATAGACTAGGAGTATATTGGCCTTCCATGGAAGTATGTCTACAAGTTGTGTAGAGAATGACGTGTTTGTTGTGAAAGACCACCGGTAGAACATTCCATGTTATATCGCCTCTCTTTCACACCAAAATGGAGTGAACCATTAGTGACGTACTTGAGGATGAAAACATTCCCTCAAGGAATGACTTTAGCATGACAACACAGTCTAGAGCAGGAAACTCAAGACTATTCACTTATTGGTGATAATTTGTACAAACGAGGAAGAGATGGATACCTAAGACAGTGTGTTCATGAAAGCGATTATTTGAGAGTACTAGAGACTGCACACCAAGGTGTTGCAGGAGGTCATTTTGGCCGTGATAGGATAATCAAAGCCATTCTCTTTGTAGGACTATGGTGGCCCACTCTTCATATGGATGCACATACCTATGTTAAGAGATGTGATGTGTGCAGATGGGAGGACGTGCTTTTCTAAGTGGGGTATAGACTTTGTAGGACCCATTAACCCCCCTGCAAAAGGTACACATGTAGAATACATTATTGTTGCTACGGATTATCTTACCAAATGGGTAGAGGCCAAGACCACAAAAAAGAATGATGCACACATTACTGCAAAATTCTTATTTGAAAATGTCTTTACAAGATATGGACTACCTATAGAGTTAGTGAGCGATCGAGGAACTCACTTTCTAAATCAAGTAATTGAATATTTGTTACCGGATTTTATGGTGATTCACAAGAAATCAGCACCATATCATCTTAGGCCAATGGTCAAGCTGAAAGCACTAATAAGATCCTTTGTAACATACTGACAAAACTCGTGAACAAAAAACGTTCAGATTGGGACAAATAGTTACACCATGCTGTTTGGGCATATCGAGTGGCCTACAAGACCGTACTCAATGCAACTCCCTTTCAGATGGTTTTTGGTCAAAATG
>CM035407.1:203759228-203766728 GCA_020310875.1 Ceratopteris richardii | reverse complement strand
ATATATCTGATTCCATTGACATCATTACCTGTAATGATGATGTCATCAACATAAACACAAAGGTATATTACCTCCTTCTCTTAATGAACAGAGAAGTATCTGCCTTGCTCATGACAAATCCTTGGTCTTGGAGGTATGTAGTTAACCTGTAACTCCATGCCCTAGGTGCCTGCTTCAATCCATATAAAGCCTTTTTTAATTAGCAAACATATGTTACCTTCTTAGGGTCCTCATAGCTAGGAGGTTGTGACATATATACCTCCTCTGAAATCCATCCATTCAAGAAAGCATTCTTGACATCCAATTGGTACATATTCCAATTTTTTGATGCAGCCACACTTACCAACACTCTGATGGTTGGCATCTTGGCCACAGGTGAGAATGTCTCCTCATAGTCAATGCCTTGGGTTTGTGCAAAACCCTTGGCTACCAATCTGGCTTTGTACCTATTGATTGTGCCATCAGAATTTCTTTTAAGCTTATAGATCCATCTGGATCCTATTACCTTCATTGAGTCCTTTTTAGGTACTAACTCCCATGTGTCATTCTCTTTGAGAGCATCAATCTCCTCATCCATAGCTTCTTTCCATTCTGATTTGGTTATTGCTTCTTCATATGAGCCTGGTTCTTCATTTGACAAATCTTTGGCAAGATAAACATAATGTTTAGTAACAAGAGATGTATCATACCCATATCTGATAGGTTTCTTGCTTTCTCTTTGTGATCTTCTAAATGGTTGAGCTGAAGATTCAGGTATGTCTTCAAGCTTCTTCATCTTCATTTTGCCTTTGGACTTCCATGCTTTGAATTCTTCAAGATTGATAGTGTCTTCATCATCAGAACTTGAGGCTTCATTCTGAGTAGGTTCCTCCTTTGTAAGACTTGGAAATTCCTCTTCCAAATCATAGGGTAATTTGACCTTCCTGCATTCATTCTCATACCAAGAATCATTTTCATCAAAGACAACATCTCTGCTTACCATAAATCCTTTATTGATAGGATTATAAAACCTGTAACCTTTTTTATTTAAATCATACCCAATAAAGATGCATTTTTTAGCCTTTGGGTCTAGCTTACCTCTTATCTGAGAAGGAATGTGTGCATATGCTACACATCCAAATATTTTGCAATTGTCAAGTGAAGGTCTCTTACCATGCCATGCTTCATAGGGTGTCATGCCATCAAGAGACTTAGATGGTAACCTGTTTATGAGGTAAGTGGTAGTAGAAACACTCTCTGCCCATAGATAGTTAGGTAACTTTTTCTCATTAAGCATAGATCTAGCTGTCTCAACAATTAATCTATTTCTTCTCTCAGCTACCCCATTCTGTTCAGGAGAATACCTTGTGGTTATCTCTCTTTTGATGCCTCTGTCCTGCAAGAAGTCATCAAATTCATTGGAGAAGTAGTCACCTCCTCCATCTGACCTTAGCCTCTTCAAATTCCTTCTTGTTTGATTTTCAACTAATGCAAGATATTTCTTAAAACAATTAAATACCTCATCCTTGTGCTTCATGAAGTATAATACAGTCCATTTGCTATAATCATCAATGAAAGACACATAGTACCTTGATCCTGAGACTGAGGGGTCTTTGCTTTGTCCCCATACATCTGTGTGTACAAGCTCTAGGTAGTCTTCATGCATGTATCCTTTCTTTGAGAAGGGTAACCTGTGAGACTTCCCAAATTGACAAGCACCACACTTGTAAATCATATGTTGCTTGGATACATTAGGTATCCCAAGCACACATTGGTCCCTGCACATTTGTTTCAAGGTTCTTTCTCCTATGTGCCCTAACCTTTTGTGCCAAATCTCAAGCTCTGAAAGTGTTTCATCTTTATAACTGTATAGTGCAATATTCTTTGTATCTTCCAACTCAAAAGTGAAAAGTCTACCTGATTTTTCTCCTTTAGCAATCCTCTTGAGCCCATGTCTTGGATCCTCCACATATGCTCCATATTGGTTGAATCTGACTTGCAAACCTTTCTCCACAATGTGACCAACACTCATCAAATTTTTGGTAATGGTTGGTACATAGAGTACCCTGCTCAACAAATTCTGATTTCCATCACAAGTCTTAACATTTCCAACTTTAACTACAGAATGCTTTGTGTCATCACCTGTTTGGACTTGATGCTTACCTTTTGGTTCCTCAAGATCAGAAAGTAATGCTACATTGCCAGCCACATGATTTGAACATCCTGAGTCAATGTAGAATAGATGGTCATCATTTGTACTTGATTGCGAAGTCATGTTCATGATCAGAAGAGAGTCATTTTGCGCCTCCGTATAGTTGTTATAATCCTTCCTGTATTTCAATCCTCCTTGGTAGTTGCCATTGTAATTATTGTTGTAGTTGTTGTTGTCATTATTATTGTAACCTTGGTGATGGTTGAATCTACCTCTTGACTGTGAGTAGCCACCTCTTTGGTATCCTCTTCCTCTCTGATTCTTGTAATTCCTGAAACACTCATTTGTAGTATGATTTGATGAACCACAAATGTTGCAAGGTGAGGAGTTATAAGATCTCCCCCTACCTGGCTTACCTCCTCTGCCCCTTCCTCTTGATGATCTACCTCTCCCTGCATAGTTGGCTTGGGAGGTAGAACCTTCATCTTCCATCTTCTTGTTTTTGGCTTTATCTTTAGACTTATTATCAGTATAGAGGGCAGAAGAGTTATTACCTTTGGATGTGTCTCCATTTTGTTGAGCTTTGCTTCATGAGTAAACAATTGTCCCATGAGAGTTGTAAGATCTGGAGTGTGCATGTCCATGTAAAGATCCATAGCTGTGGTGAAGCTTTCCCATTTCTCATTAGTCTTGATCCCATTGATCACTTTCCTTACTATCTGTTCTTCTTCAATCTCTTCTCCTATGCTTGCTAACTGATCTGCTACATCTTTAATCTTGGTCACAAATTCTGAAACAACTTGCTTAGGTTGCTTCCTTAGTGTTGTGAATTCAATCCACAACTGATTTTTCCTAGCCCTTGTGTTGGAGGAAAAATATGATGACAAGGTTTCCCAAGTCTCTTGGGATGTCTTACAATTTCTAATATGTGGCAAAAGAAAATTAGATATAGAGTTGAGTAAATAAGACCTTGCTAATGCATCCTTAGCACACCATGTGTTGAGCTTTTCATGTTCTTCCTTGGTTGGTAATCCTCTTGTTTTGAATGAGGGCAATTCCTCATCTCCTGAGATGTACCCATAGAGACTCCTTCCTTGTAAGTAGGTCTTCATCCTTAGAGACCATGTTTGATAGTTGTTCCTGTCCAATTTGTCAATAAATGAAGGAAAACCATCTCCCATTTTACCTTAGTTTGCTCTGATACCACTGTTGGGATGGATGGATGGATGCTCCAAGAGACTGAGTAGGTACTGCTAAACCTGCTTTGTACCAGCCCTCTTTTGCTTTAGAGTTTATAACTATACCTCCTTAGCTTTCCAATGAGACCATAAAATGTTGGTGCATGACAATCATCAATTGAAGGTTTATGAAGAAATGAAGTCAAGGAATTGAGAAGAGAACAAATTTAGAAGCTTGGAGGAAGGACATACTCAGAAATTCAAATCTATGTACACATATGTACATTAGTTCACATATAGGTGACTCACACTTTTGATGAGTCATAAGTTTGTATATATTTGCCTATAAATGTTTTGAAAAAGTCGGGGCATAAGAGAGAGAGAATAGGAAGAGAGAAATCAGTTGTAGAAAAGTGTCATTGGACACATGAAAGTTAGTTGAAGTCATATCTTCAATGTAGTTGTAAATTTTCTGAGAAATCAAGAAAATCTTGCGCCCGATGTTTTGCTGTCTGCTACTTCTATAGTTAATCTTTTGAGAAATCCTTTTGAACATATCTAAGTCCATATTTAATTAATCTATGGCTAGAATTTGAGAGTCTAATTGTTATCAGGTTAAGAGAATTTTGCATAGGAACATTCATATGTGATGATGTTCTGAGAGTCGACAAAACTGGCGCAGATTTCATGTTCAGAGAAATGAACATTGCTCAGTGTATGGTGTAAAGTTTTACACAAATGAGGGCTTAAAATCTAAGTTGGAAGGTAAGCCATCTATGGCTAAAAGATCTTGATCAAACGGGTTCGACATTGGGAGAACTATAGCTAAGAAGTTACAGGTGTCAAAGTCGCTACTGCAGAGAAGATGTTCTACACATAGGTAAATTGTTTGTATGATTTCTCACAGTATACTGAATCATTTGCAGAGATTTAAGTTGGAGAAGATGCGCAACCTTAAGGCGAAGCATTGTGCAAAGTTTTGTTAAAAACTTTACAGGATTGATTAGTCAATGAGTGATTAATCTGCAGCAGACTTTTCAGAGAAGTGATTTCTTCACAGTTAGTCAACTTCTTGGTAATGTGTTAGTGGATTTCCAAAATTATGTGGAGTCTAGAGTTATTCTTGGTCTAGAGGTGGTCTAATACCAAGGATAGCTTGTTCTTTTGGAGATTAACACTCTCCATCAGTGGTATCAGAGCAGGTTGTGTCAAAATTAAGGAAAGGGAGACTCCGACTGTTGCAGACATACAAGTTCTACATTTCGAAGGTTCAGAAGGATAAAGTGTTGAAGAAAGATTGAAGGGAGACACGCAAAGACTATCAAAAGAATCAGAAGAAGCAATATTCGAAGTTAAGGTACATTTATTCCTTGTAAAGTCTAAAGTTTTGAGACTACAGGGAAGCAAGGATGGGAGATAGTCTCCAAATTGAAAAGTTGGATAGAGAGAACTATCCAGCTTGGTCTATGAGAATGGAAGCTCATTTGATGAGCAAAGATTTGATAGCATACATTACAGGTGAAGAAGAGAAGCCTCAGTTCAGAGATCCTAGTGTTCCAACTAGGGAAGAATTGTCAGATCTAAAGAATTGGATGAAGAAGGATGCTCAAGCAAGGAGCATAATCTACATGGCAGTCAATGACTATTTGCTTCCTCACATTAGAGGACTTGAAAGTGCAAGTGACATTTGGAATGCTTTGGAAGAGCATTTCCAAAACACAACCAAATCAAGGAAAGCTTCACTATGGGCAGAATTTACTACTTTCAAAAAGAAGGCATCACAATCAATCTCTGATTATGTGACAAAGATGAAGGACATTGCAGATTCTCTAGGTGCAGTGGATGAAGATATTGAAGAAGATAAATTGGTAAGACAAATTCTCACAGGGCTAAGAGGAGATGAGAAGTGGAAGCCTTTTATTTTATCTACAGAACTTTCATTAGATCACTTTACTCCTGATTTGAATCAATTGTTAGGTCATATGCTAACTTTTGAGAATGATATCAAAGGAGATGTTGATAAGAGTGCAGGTCATGCAATGTACTCTAAAGACAAGAAGAAAGCTAACAAAGGAAAGCAACAATCAGGTGAAGAAGAAGGTACTTCAAACCAAGAAAATTTCATAAGAGGAAAAGGAAATGGCAGAAGTAGAGGAAGAGGCAGAAACAACAAAGATAATGCAAGAGCTTGATGGATATGTGGTAAGACCAATCATCTATCTTATGATTGTTGGCATAATAATCAGAACAATGGTAATTATCAGAACTTTAATCAAAGAGCAAGAGGTGGTAGATTTCAGAGAGGAAACTTCAGAGGTAGAGGTGGTAGGAATTCTTTTGGAAGAGGTGGAGGAAGAAGCTTCCAAAATCAATCCTATAATAACACCTACTACAACTATGCATCAGATCAGAAGGAGGATTCGACTCTCATTATGAATGCAACATATGAAACCTCACATGAGGATATGAGAGTGTTCTACATTGATTCAGGATGTAGTAATCATTTAAGTGGAAATATTGCTTTGATGACTGATTTAGATCATAATGCAATTAATCATACAGTTCAGACATGTGATAATACAAAGCATAAGGTAAAGTCAATTGGTTCAGTCAAGGCTAAAGATGGGAGCACTCTTCTGAGTAAGGTTCTATATGTTCCCACAATTCCAAAGAATTTGATCAGTGTAGGTCAAATTGTGGAAAAAGGATATGAGGTAAGGTTCACCAATGATGGAGTCTATGTTGAAGACCCTAGTCAAGGGTATAAACAGGTTGTTACAGGAAAGAAAGAAGGAAGGCTTTTCACATTGAAGGTACAAGGAAATGTTGGACATGCTATGTTCACATATGGAGAGCAGAAGGTGTCAGAATTGGATCTTTGGCACAAAAGGCTTGGACACTTCAATGAAAGAGGTATCAAAGACATGATTAATAATGATTCAGTGCTTGGGTTGCCTAACATTGCAGGTCAACACATGACATACAGATGTGAGGCATGTCAATTAGGTAAGGCTCATAAGCAATCCTATTCCAAGCATGGGTTTATGTATTCAGAAAGACTTGAGTTGGTGCATACAGATGTGTGGGGTCCTTCAAAGGACTTTAGTATAAATGGTTCAAGATATTATGTCATATATGTTGATGATGCTACTAGGTGGATCACAATTTATGTGATTAAAGAAAAATCAGAAGTGTTTAATACATTTAAACACTATCATGTATATGCAGAAAGGATTACAGGTCAAAAATTGAAGAGACTAAGGTCAGATGGAGGGGGAGAGTATTTTTCAAATGAATTCAATGATTACTTGTGGAATGCAGGTATAAAGAGAGAAGTTACTTGCAGGTACTATCCTCAACAAAATGGTGTAGCAGAAAGGAGAAATAGGACTCTTGTTGAGTTTGCAAGGTCCATGATGAAAGAGAAGAATTGCCCAAATTATTTGTGGGCAGAGGCTGTAAATACAGCTACTTATTTGGTCAATAGATTGCCTTGCAAAGCTTTGCAAGGTATGACACCATATGAAGCTTGGTGGGGTAAGAAACCTACCTTGGATCATTGCAGAATATTTGGATGTTTGGTATATGCATATGTGCCATCTCAATTGAGGCATAAGTTGGAGCCTAAGGCAGAAAAGTATGTATTCATTGGTTATGATGATAAGCAAATGGGATACAGGTTGTGGAGTCCATCCACAAAGCAATTCCTTGTATCCAAGGATGTTACATTTGATGAACAAGGTACTTGGTATGCAGGTAAATATAATGTACATGCAGATGTTGAAGAAGCAGTGGATCAAAGGAAAGGTAAAGCAAAGATTCAATTACTTGATGAAAGTGAGAATAATGAAGTACAGGTTGAAGTTGAAGAAAGGCCAAGGTTTGATCTAGAATGTGATGAACCAGAGACTTCAAAAAGTGCAGAAGTTAGGAGGTCATCTAGGCACGAATGGCAACCTACAAGGTATAGCTATGACACCTCATTCTTGACTACTAAAGATTATGCTTATTTGGTAAAAGCAGGATCCATCTACTTATGATGAAGCCAAAGGCAAGAGAAATTGGGAAGAAGCCATGCAAGAGGAGTATGATGCATTGTTGGAGAATCAAACATGGGATTTGGTTCCAAAGCCAAATAGCCAGAAGATCATTGGATGTAAGTGGGTTTATAAGACAAAAAGATTTGCAGAT
>CM035407.1:203736728-203751728 GCA_020310875.1 Ceratopteris richardii | reverse complement strand
TTGGAAAGCTAAGAAGGTCCACTTATCAACTCTTAAGCATAGAAGGGTTGGTACAAAGTAGGATTTGGCAGTACCTACTCATCATCTTGAAGTGTCCATCCATCATTCCCAATAGTGGTATCAGAGCAAAGTTAAGGTAAAATGGGAGACAGTTTTCCTTCATTTATTGATAGATTGGACATGAACAACTATCAGGCATGGTCTCTAAGGATGAAGACATATCTACAAGGAAGGAGTCTTTATGGATACATCTCAGGAGATGAGGAATTGCCCTCATTCAAACCAGAGGACTACCAACAAAGGAAGAACATGAGAAGCTCAACACATGGATTGCCAAGGATGCATTAGCAAGGTCTTACTTACTCAACTCCATCTCTGATTTTCTTTTGCCACATATTCGAAACTGTAAGACATCCGAAGAGACTTGGGAAACCTTGGCATCCTATTTCTCTTCCAACACAAGGGCCAGAAAAAACCAATTGTGGATTGAATTCACCACACTAAGGAAGGAACCCGAAGCAGGCTATTTCAAAGTTTGTGACTAAGATTAAAGATGTAGAAGATCAGCTAGCAAGCATATGAGAAGATATTGAAGAAGAGCAGATAGTAAGGCAAGTGATCAATGGGATTAAAGCTGATGACAAATGGGAAAGCTTCACCACTGCCATGGACCTATACATGGACATCCAAATTCCAGATCTTACCACTCTCATGGGAAAATTATTCACTCATGAAGCCAAGATCAACAAGAATGGAGAATCATCCAAAGGTAATAACTCTTCTGCCCTATACACTGATAAAAGTAAGTCTAAAGATAAAGGCAAGAACAAAAAGATAGAAGATGAAGGCACTACCTCCCAAGCTAACTATGGAGGGAGAGGTAGATCATCAAGAGGAAGGGGCAGAGGAGGTAAGCAACGTAGGGGGAGATCCTATAACTCCTCACCATGCAACATTTGTGGTTTATCAAGTCATACTACAGATGAGTGTTTCAGGAACTACAAGAATCAGAGTGGAAGAGGATATCAAAGAGGTGGATACTCACAATCAAGAGGGAGATTCAACCATCATCAAGGGTACAACAACAACTACAATGGCAACTACGAAGGAGGATTCAATCCCAGAAAAGATTACAACAACTATACAGAAGAGCAAGATGATTCTCTTCTAATTATGAACATGACTTCAAAACCAGGTAAAAATGATGAACATCTCTTCTACATTGACTCAGGATGCTCAAATCATGTAGCTGGCAATAAGCTCTACTCTCTGACCTTGAAGAACCAAGAGGTAAGCATCATGTACAAACAGATGATGACACCAAGCACTCAATAGTTAAAGTTGGAAATGTTAAGACTTGTGATGGAAATCAAAACTTGGTGAGTAGGGTACTATATGTACCAACCATTACAAAAAATTTGATGAGTTTTGGACAGATTGTGGAAAAAGGTTCGCAGGTCAGATTCAACCAATTTGGAGCATTTGTGGAGGATCCAAGAAAGGGGTTCAAGAGAATTGCTAAAGGAGAAAAGACAGGTAGACTTTTTACTTTTGAGCTAGAAGTCACAAAGAATATTGCACTCTACAATTATAAAGATCAAACACTTTCAGAGCTTGAGATTTGGCATAAGAGATAAGGGCATGTAGGAGAAAGAACCTTGAGACAAATATGCAGGGACCAATGTGGTCTTGGGATACCTAATGTATCCAAGCAACACATGATTTATAAATGTGGTGCTTGTCAGTTTGGGAAGTCTCACAAGTTACCCTTCTCAAGGAAAGGCTACATGCATGAGGACTATCTAGAACTTGTCCATACAGATGTATGGGGACCAAGCAAAGACCCCTCAATCTCAGGATCCAGGTACTATATATCTTTTATTGATGATTATAGCAGGTGGACTGTATTGTACTTTATGAAGCACAAAGATGAAGTGTTCAATTGTTTTAAAAAGTACCTTGCACTTGTTGAGAATCAGACATGGAAGAATCTAAAGAGGCTAAGGTCAGATGGAGGAGGTGAGTACTTCTCCAATGAGTTTGAAATATTCTTGCAGGACAGAGGAATCAAGAGAGAAATCACCACAAGGTATACTCTTGAAGAGAATGGGGTAGCAGAAAGAAGAAATAGATTGATTGTTGAAACAAGTAGGTCAATGTTGAATGAGAAAAGGTTGCCTAACTATTTATGGGTAGAGAGTGTATCTACTGCCACTTACCTCATAAATAGGTTACCATCTAAGTCCCTTGATGGGATGACTCCTTATGAAGCATGGCATGGTAAGAGACCCTCACTTGATCATTGCAGGGTATTTGGATGTGTAGCATATGTACACATTCCTTCTCAGAAAAGAGGTAAGCTAGACCCTAAGGTTGAGACGTGTATCTTTATTGGATATGATCTAAATCAGAAAGGGTACATGTTCTACAACCCTTCAAATAAGGGATTCATGGTTAGTAGAGATGTTGTCTTTGATGAAAATGATTCTTGGTATGAGAATGAATGTAGGAAAGTTATACTACCCTATGACTTGGAGGAGGAGTTTCCAAACCTTACTAAGGAGGAACCTACTCAGAATGAAGACACCAATTCAAGGCATGGAAATCCAAAGGCAAACTCAAGATGAAGAAGCTTGAAGACGTACCTGAATCTTCAAATCAATCAATCAGAAGATCACAAAGGGAAAGCAAAAAACCTATCTAATATGGGTATGAAACCTCTATTGTTACTAAGCCTTCTATTTATCTTGCCAAAGACTTGTCAATTGAAGAACCAGGATCATATGAAGAAGCCAGGACCAAGAAAGAATGGAAGGAAGCTATGGATGAGGAGATTGAAGCACTCAAAGAAAGTGGCACATGGGAACTAGTACCAAAGAAAGAGTCCATGAAGGTAATTGGATCCAGATGGATCTATAAAATCAAAAGAAATTCTGATGGGTCAATAAGCAGGTACAAAGCCAGATTGGTGGCCAAGGGTTTTGCACAAACCCAAGACATTGACTATGAAGAAACATTCTCACATGTGGCCAAGATGCCAACCATCAGGGTGTTGGTAAGTGTGGCTCCATCAAAAAATTGAAACATTTATCAATTGGATGTAAAAAATGCATTTCTTAATGGATGGATTTCAGAGGAGGTATATATGTCACAACCTCTTGGCTATGAGGATCCTAACAAGGTAACATATGTATGCAAATTAAAAAAGGTTCTTTATGGATTAAAGCAGGCACCTAGGGCATGGAATCACAGGTTGACCACATACCTTCAAGACCAAGGTTTTGTCATGAGCAAGGCAGACACTTCTCTATTCATCAAGAGAAGTAATTCAGAGGTAATATACCTATGTGTATATGTTGATGATATCATACTTACAAGTAATGATGTTAATGGAATCAGACAAATCAAGAACCAGATGATGAAGGAGTTCAAGATCAGTGATCTTGGTCTACTAAAGTATTTTCTTGGACTTGAGTTAGTCTATACTAACTCTGGAATCTATATTACTCAGAAAAAATACATATAGGATATGTTGAAGAAGTTTCATTTGCAGGATGCCAAAGTTGCAAGTACTCCAATGGAGGTAAACCTAAAACTAAGTGCCCATGAAGGTGATGAAATTGATGACATTACAGGTTATCAAAGCATGGTGGGTAGCTTGAACTATGATACCTTGACAAGGATAGATATTGCATATGGAGTTAGTGTGCTAAGTCAGTTTATGCACAAGCCTAGGGCACCTCATTTGGAGGCTGCCAAAAAAATTCTAAAGTATCTCAAGGGTACAAAACATCATGGTTTGTATTTCCCCTACACTTCATACTTGGATATCAAGATTTATTCAGATGCACATTGGGAAGGATGCAAGGATGATAGGAGGAGCACTTCTGGATACATTTCATTTGCAGGTGATAAACCAATATCATGGTCTTCAAAGAAGCAACCTACTATTGCTTTATCTTCTACTGAGGCACAGTATAGAGGATTGGCTAATGCCACTCAAGAAGCCATATGGATCAAGTTATTGTATACAAAATTGGGTTTGTATACTAGCTCACCATTGATCTTTGGAGATAATACAAGCTCAATTCACCTTGCAGCTAATCCTATCTATCATGCTAGGACCAAGCATATAGAGGTCCATTACCATTATGTGAGAGAGAAGCTATTGAGCAAGGACATTCAACTAACATATGTATCAATCAACATGCAGTGTGCAGATTTGTTAACTAAAGCATTGGATGGAACCCAACTTTGCAGGTTTAAATCAATGATTGGATTGCAGGATATACATGAAGACTGAAGAATGAAGACCAAGCCAAAATGTTTGGCTTGAGGGGGAGTTGTTGGTGCAATTCACAAGCCTAGACATTTGGCTTATAGTCCATACACATATGAAGATGCATAGGAATCAATGCTAGTGGTTAATTACCATCTTATCCTCTTGTAAAAGTCATATTTGACTTGGAATCTTTGTAACCTACCAAGAAGAACTCGTGGAAAAAGTATATAAACTTGCAAGAAAAAGTCGCGGGTATGTTAGTCACTTCCCAAGCTCCTCATTCTCATATCTGAGTGTGCATGAGGCCTACACTCTAGCCTAAACCTCTCTACACCATTAGTCAATGATATTCATGCCTATGGCATTGTACACAAGTGTTCATTAATACATATATCTACATTGTTCATTTCTGAGTTCTCTCTCATAGTCTCTATAAATCAGTCAACTTGTGGAGATCATATCTCACTCATTTCTCCACCAAATTGGAAGATCTATAGCTTGTTGAAACCAGCTCAAAGTATTCCACATGCTACCAAAATTTGAAGGATTTCTATTCAGCCATTGCAGAGAAACGTCCATCAAGGTGATTACTGGTCGAAGTCTGCAACAGTCCTAAAATATCGAGGGTAAAGGTTTACTTGCTAAATTGATTTCTCTGAGCATAGTTAATCTTTTTAAGTCATTACACTTGGAATAGTTAGCTTGCTAAGCTACGTAGATACCCCTAAAAGGAATTATTCCAATGCCTACTGTGTTGGTCATACTAAGCAAAAGATAGAGCAGGTGTAGTGACAAAAGAAAGTTTTTCTTGAAGACTTGAAGTTCAAAGTTGTCTGTTTTGATTCTATCTTTTCATACATCATTTCCAAAGTACATGTGCCATTTTATGGTGTCATTGGAAAGCTTATAAGGTCCACTTATCAACTTTGAATATAAGGGCTGGTACAAAGCATGATTTGGCAGTACCTACTCATCATCTTGAAGTGTCCATCCATCATTCCCAACATCTATCTATCTATCTATCTATCTATCTATCTATCTATCTATCTATATATCTATCTATCTATCTATCTATCTATCTATCTATCTATCTATCTATCAATCTATCTATCTATATGTCTATGTATGTATGTACGTATGTATGTATGTATGTATGTATTTATGTATGTATCTATCAATCTATCTATTGTTGGGAAAGATGGATGGACACTCCAAGAAATGAGTAGGTATTGCCAAATCTTTCTTTGTACCAGCCCCTTGTAGCTTTAGAGTTGAGTTTTGGGCCCTCTTAGCTTTCCAATGACACTATACAAGTGCCTATGTACTTTGGAAATGATGTGAGAAATGATTGAACCAAAATAGACTACTTGCAAGTTGAAGGATTAATGAAAACCTTCTATTTTTGTTCACACATATGCAGCTTGTTATGCTCAGTGCTTCCAGTACAGTAGGAATTAGAAACATTCCTTTTGCAGATATCAAATTAGCTTAATGAGCTAATGATTCCAAGTAGAATCACTTAAAATGATGCACTCTACACAGAGCAAACAATTTAGCATTCAAATCATTACCCTCGATTTTTTAGGACCTCTAGAGTTTAGGACTAGTGAGTTTGACCAAGTTATCTTCAAAATTTGTGAGCATGTAGATAACTTGGAGATGATTCTAAAAAGCTATAGAACATTGAAAATGATCAAGAAATGAGTGGGATATGGACAATACAAGTTGACTGTTATGAGTGACTATGACAGAGAGACTATATATGAGAAGTATTGATTTGTTGTATTAGAATACTATGTTGTACAAGATCATTAGCATGATAAACAATGCCTAATGACTGTGAGTAGTATAGGCTATGATGCAAGCCTTAGTCTCTTACATGTGGTCAAGGAGAACTTGGAAATGGAGTTACATATCCCACGAGTTTTCAGACATCTTTTATAGATAGCATATTTGAATTTGAATTTGAATCCTCCATTGGATCTCACCAAAAGTAGTCCTCCAATCTAGGAGATATTCTCTCAAGTGGAGTTGTGATTTTTTCCAACTAACAATTCCATGAGTTAAGTGGTGGTTACAAATATTCTCTCAAGTCAAACAGTGACTTTTACAAATGGTAAAAGATGAAAAAACTTCCTAGAAATGGTTTCCATGGAGCTTCAATTGTACATAAGCTCTAGCCAAATGTGTAGGCTTGATATTTGCACCAACAGCTCCCCCTCAAGCCAAACATTTTGGCTTGGTCTTCATCTTCAATCTTCTTGAATGTCCTGCAATCCAATCATAGTCTTGAACCTGCAAAGTTTTGTACCATCTAATGCTTTAGTCAATAAGTCTGCACTTTGCATATTAGTTGATACATAAGCCAAATGAATTTCTTTGCTCAATAGCTTCTCTCTCACACAATGATAGTGGACCTCTATATGCTTGGTCTTAGCATGATAAATAGGATTTGCTGCAAGATGTAGTGAGCTTGTATTATCTCCAAAAATCATTGGAGATGTAGCATGCAAACCTAAATCTATGTATAACAATCTGATCCATATGGCCTCTTGAGTAGCATTGGACAGTCCTCTATACTCTACCTCTGTAGAAGATAAAGCAATAGTAGGTTTCTTCTTTGAAGACCATGATATAGTTTTATCACCTGCAAAAGATACGTAACCTGAGGTACTCCTTCTATCATCTTTGCAACCTGCCCAATCTGCATCTGAATATATTTTGATGTCCAAGTCTGAGGTATAAGGGAAATACAGTCCTTGATTTTGAATGCCCTTTAGGTACTTTAAAATCCTCTTGGCAGCTTCCAAATGAGGTGCCCTAGGTTTGTGCATAAACTGACTCAGAACACTTACTCCATAAGAAATATTAATCCTTATCAATGTAGCATAGTTCAAGCTTGCCACTATGCTTTGGTAACCTGCAATGTTCTCAATCACATCACATTCATGAGCACTTAATTTTTGGTTTACCTCCATTGGAGTACTTGCAACTTTGGCATCCTGCAAATGAAATTTCTTCAACATGTCCTGTATGTACTTTCTCTGAGTAATATAGATTCCAGAGTTAGTATAGACTAACTCAAGTCCATGAAAATATTTTACAGATCCTAGATCACTAATTTTGAACTCCTACATCATCTGATTCTTGATCTACTTGATGCCATTAGCATCATTACCTGTGAGTATGATATCATCAACATATACACATAGGTATATTACCTCTGAATTACTCCTCTTAACAAATAGAGAAGTATGTGCTCTGTTGGTGTAAATCACAAGCCTACACATTTTTCTTGAAAGATATCTTGAAGATCTTACATATGTGAAGAAGCATAGGAACCATTGCTAGTGGTTAATTACCACTTTATCTCATTGTAAAAGTGAAATTGACTTGGAATCTCTTGTAATCACCTACCAAAAGGATTCGTGGAAAAATTAGTTGTTTGATTGAAAGAATATCTCCTAGCATTTAGGAGCTTGATCATAGGGAGCCAAAAGTTTGAATTTGAATTCAAATGTTTACCCATCTCTTATAAAAATGGACATGAAAAGTTGTGGGATAGAGAGAGCACTCTTGAGCCTAGCATTATTGATTTCTGAGTGTGTAGGTCTACACTCTAGCCCACACCTCTCTACACCATTTGGCAATGAGATTCATGCCAATGGAGTTGTATATAAATGCTCATTAGTATATACATTCATATTGTCCATCTCTGAGTTCTCTGTTAGTCTACTCAAAAGTCTGTCCACTTGTCAAGGGCATATCTCGATCAATTCTTCACTAAATTCAGTGATTCAAAGCTTGTTGGATTCAGATTGAAGTCATCTACATGCTATCAAAGTTTGAAAAAATTCTATTCAGCCATTTTGGAAAAATCTGCGTCGAGGTGATCTCTAGTCATTTTTTGCTACAGTCCTAAAAAGTCGGGGGTATAGCTTAACTTGCTAAATTGATTTCTCTTAGCATAGTTTATCATTTTACATCATTCCACTTGGAATAGGTAGCTTAATAAGTTAATACCTAAAAGTAATTTTTCCAATTCCTACTGTGCTGGTCATAATGAGCAAAATATCCAGCAGGTGTCAAGACATAAATAGAAGGTTTTCTTGAGTTTGTGACTTCCAAAGTTATCTGTTTTGATTCAATCATTACACACATCATTTCCAAAGGACATAGGACATTTTATGGTGTCATTGGAAAGCTAAGGAGGTCTAGTTATCAACTCTGAAGCAAAAGAGGGCTGGTACAAAGCAAGTTTAGCAGTACCTACTCAGTCTCTTGGAGCATCCATCCATCTTTCCCAACAGTGGTATCAGAGCAAACTAAGGTAAAATGGGAGATGGTTTTCCTTCATTTATTGAAAAATTGGACAAGAACAACTATCAAGCATGGTCTCTAAGGATGAAGACCTACTTACAAGGAAGGAGTCTCTATGGATACATATCAAGAGATGAGGAATTGCCCTCATTCAAAACAAGAGGATTACCAACCAAGGAAGAACATGAAAAGCTCAACACATGGTGTGCTAAGGATGCATTGGAAAGGTCTTATTTACTCAACTCTATATCTGATTTTCTTTTCCCACATATTAGAAATTGTAAGACATCCCAAGAGACTTGGGAAACCTTGTCATCTTATTTTTCCTCCAACACAAGGGCTAGGAAAAATCAGTTGTGGATTGAATTCACAACATTAAGGAAGCAACCTAAGCAAGCTGTTTCAGAATTTGTGACCAAGATTAAAGATGTAGCAGATCAGCTAGCAAGCATAGGAGAAGAGATTTAAGAAGAACAGATTGTAAGGCAAGTGATCAATGGGATCAAGGCTGATGACAAATGGGAAAGCTTCACCACTGCCATGGATCTTTACATGGACATGCACACTCCAGATCTTACAACTCTCATGGGACAATTGTTTACTCATGAAGCAAAGCTCAACAAAAATGGAGACACTGATAAGAAGTCTAAAGATAAAGGCAAGAGCAAGAAGGTGGAAGATGAAGGTTCAACCTCTCAAGCCAACTATGCAGGGAGAGGTAGATCATCAAGAGGAAGGGGCAGAGGAGGTAAGCCAGGTAGGGGGAGATCTTATAACTCCTCACCATGCAACATTTGTGGTTTATCAAATCATACTACAGATGAGTGTTTCAGGAATTACAAAAATCAGAGAGGAAGAGGATATCAAAGAGGTGGATACTCACAGTCAAGAGGTAGATTCAACCATCACCAAGGCTACAACAATAACTACAACAACAACTACAACAATAATTACAATGGCAACTACCAAGGAGGATTCAAATCCAGGAAGGATTACACAACTACACAGAGGAGCAGGATGACTCTCTTCTGATCATGAACATGACTTCAAAGTCAGGTACAAATGATGACCACCTATTCTACATTGACTCAGGATGCTCAAATCATGTGGCTGGCAACGTAGCACTACTCTCTGATCTTGACGAACCAAAAGGTAAGCATCAAGTCCAAACAGGTGATGATACAAAGCATTCAGTAGCTAAAGTTGGGAATGTTAAGACTTGTGATGGAAATCAGAATTTGTTGAGCAGGGTACTCTATGTACCAACCATTACCAAAAACTTGATGAGTGTTGGTCAGATTGTGGAGAAAGGTTTGCAGGTTAGATTCAACCAATATGGAGCATATGTGGAGGATCCATGACATGGGTTCAAGAGGATTGCTAAAGGAGAAAAATCAGCTAGACTTTTCACTTTTGAGTTAGAAGATACAAAGAATATTGCACTATACAGTTATAAAGATCAAACACTTTCAGAGCTTGAGATTTGGCACAAAAGGTTAGGGCACATAGGAGAAAGAACCTTGAAACAAATGTGCAGGGACCAATGTGTGCTTGGGATACCTAATGTATCCAAGCAACGTATGATTTATAAGTGTGGTGCTTGTCAATTTGGGAAGTCTCACAGGTTACCCTTCTCAAAGAAAGGATACATGCATGAAGACTACCTAGAGCTTGTACACACAGATGTATGGGGACCAAGCAAAGACCCCTGTGTCTCAGGATCAAGGTACTATGTATCTTTCATTGATGATTATAGCAGATGGACTATATTGTACTTCATGAAGCACAAGGATGAGGTATTTAATTGCTTTAAAAAATATCTTGCACTAGTTGAAAATCAGACAGGAAGGAATTTGAAAAGGCTAAGGTCAGATGGAGGAGGTGAGTACTTCTCCAATGAATTTGAAGACTTCTTGCAGGACAGAGGCATCATAAGAGAAATAACCACAAGGTATTCTCTTGAACAAAATGGGGTAGCTGAGAGAAGAAATAGATTAATTGTTGAGACTGCTAGGTCTATGTTGAATGAGAAAAAATTACCTAACTATCTATGGGCAGAGAGTGTTTCTACTACCACTTACCTCATAAACAGGTTACCATCTAAGTCTCTTGATGGCATGACACCCTATGAAGCATGGCATGGTAAGAGACCCTCACTTGACAATTGCAAAATATTTGGAAGTGTAGCATATGTACACATTCCTTCTCAGATAAGAGGTAAGCTAGACCCAAAGGCTGAAAAATGCATCTTTATTGGGTATGATTTAAATAAAAAAGGTTACAGGTTTTATAATCCTATCAATAAGAGATTCATGGTAAGGAGAGATGTAGTCTTTGATGAAAATGATTCTTGGTATGAGAATGAATGCAGGAAGGTTAAATTACCCTATGATTTCGAAGAACATTTTCCAAGTCTTAGAAAGGAGGAACCTACTCAGAATGAAGACTCAAGTTCAGATGATGAAACTACTATCAATCTTGAAGAATTCAAAGCATGGAAGTCCAAAGGCAAAATGAAGATGAAGAAGCTTGAAGATATACTTGAATCCTCAACTTAACCATTTAGAAGATCACAAAGAGAAAGCAAGAAACCTATCAGATATGGGTATGATACATCTCTTGTTACTAAACATTCTGTTTATCTTGCCAAAGAATTATCAAATGAAGAACCAGGATCATATGAAGAAGCAATAACCAATTCAGAATCGAAAGAAGCTATGGATGAGGAGATTGATGCACTTAAAGAAAGTGACATATGGGAGTTAGTACCTAAGAAGGACTCAATGAAGGTAATAGGATCCAGATGGATCTACAAGCTTAAAAGGAATTCTGATGGCACAATTAATAGGTACAAAGCCAGATTGGTAGCCAAGGGTTTTGCACAAACCCAAGGCATTGAATATGAGGAGACATTCTCACATGTGGCCAAGATGCCAACCATTAGAGTGTTGGTAAGTGTGGCTGCATCAAAAAATTGGAATATGTACCGATTGGATGTCAAGAATGCTTTCTTGAATGGATGGATTTCAGAGGAGGTATATATGTCACAACCTCTTGGCTATGAGGACCCTAAGAAGGTAACATATGTTTGCAAATTAAAAAAGGCTTTATATGGATTGAAGCAGGCACCTAGGGCATGGAATTACAGGTTAACTACGTACCTCCAAGACGAAGGTTTTGTCATGAGCAAGGCAGATACTTCGCTGTTCATTAAGAGAAGTAATTCAGAGGTAATATACCTTTGTGTTTATGTTGATGACATCATCATTACAGGTAATGATGTCAATGGAGTCAGATATATCAAAAGTCAAATGATGAAGGAGTTCAAGATCAATGATCTTGGTCTATTGAAATATTTTCTGGGACTTGAATTAGTCTACACTAATTCAGGGATATACATCACTCAGAAAAAATATATACAGGACATGTTGAAGAAGTTTCACTTGCAGGATGCTAAATTAGTGAGCACTCCAATGGAGGTAAACCTAAAGCTAAGTGCCTATGAAGGTGATGAAACCTAAAGCTTGAACTATGCTACCTTAACAAGGATAGATATTGCATATGGAGTTAGTGTGCTAAGTCAATTTATGCACAAGCCAAGGATACCTCATTTAGAGGCTGCCAAGAGAATCTTGAAGTATCTCAAGGGTACACAGAACCATGGTTTGTATTTCCCTTACACTTCAGATATTGATATCAAATTTATTCAGATGCAGATTGGGCAGGATGCAAGGATGATAGGAGGAGCACTTTTGGATATATTTCTTTTGCAGGTGACAAACCAATTTCATGGTCTTCAAAGAAGCAACCCACTGTTGCTTTGTCTTCCACAGTGGCAAAGTATAGAGGACTAGCTAATGCCACACAAAAAGCAATATTGATTAAGCTTCTGTATAGAGAATTGGGTTTATTTACTAGGTCTCCACTAATCTTTGGAGATAATACAAGTTCTCTTCACCTTGCAGCTAATCCTATTTATCATGCTAGGACCAAACACATAGAGGTCCATTACCATTATGTGAGAGAGAAGTTGATAAGCAAGGACATTCAACTTACCTATGTATCAACCAACATGCAATGTGCAGATTTGTTAACTAAAGCTTTGGATGGAACCAACTTTGCAGGTTCAAATCCATGATTGGATTACAGGATATACTTGAAGATTGAAGATGAAGACTTAAGCCAAAATGTTTGGCTTGAGGGGGAGCTGTTGGTGTAAATCACAAGCCTACACATTTTGCTTGAAAGATATCTTGAAGATCTTACATATGTGAAGAAGCATAGGAACCATTGCTAGAGGTTAATTACCACTTTATCTCATTGTAAAAGTCAAATTGACTTGGAATCTCTTGTAATCACCTACCAAAAGGATTCGTGGAAAATTAGTTGTTTGATTGAAAGAATATCTCCTAGCATTTAGGAGCTTGATCATAGGGAGCCAAAAGTTTGAATTTGAATTCAAATGTTTACCCATCTCTTATAAAAATGGACATGAAAAGTCGCGGGATAGAGAGAGCACTCATGAGCCTAGCATTACTGATTTCTGAGTGTGTGTGAGGTCTACACTCTAGCCCACACCTCTCTACACCATTTGGCAATGAGATTCATGCCAATGGAGTTGTATACAAATGTTCATTAATACATACATTCATATTATCCATCTCTGAGTTCTCTGTTAGTCTACTCAAAAGTCTGTCAACTTGTCAAGGGCATATCTCAATCAATGATTCACCAAATTCAGTGATTCAAAGCTTGTTGGATTCAGGTTGAAATCATCTACATTCTGGAAAAGTTTGAAAACATTCTATTCAGCCATTTTGGAGAAATCTGCGTCGAGGTGATCTCTGATCATTTTCTACTATAGTCCTAAAAAGTCGGGGGTATAGCTTAACTTGCTAAATTGATTTCTCTTAGCATAGTTTATCATTTTACATCATTCCACTTGGAATAGGTATCTTACTAAGCTAATTAGATACCCCTAAAAGTAATTTTTCCAATTCCTACTGTGCTGGTCATACAGAGCAAAATATCCAGGAGGTGTCAAGACATAAATAGAAGGTTTTCTTGAGTTTGTGACTTCCAAAGTTATCTGTTTTGATTCAATCATTGCACACATCATTTCCAAAGGGCATAGGATATTTTATGGTGTCATTGGAAAGCTAAGGAGGTCTAGTTATCAACTCTGAAGCAAAAGAGGGCTGGTACAAAGCAGGTTTAGCAGTACCTACTCAGTCTCTTGGAGCATCCATCCATCTTTCCCAACATGCTCTACTCATGATGAATCCTTGATCCTAAAGGTATGTAGTCAACCTATGGTTCCATGCCCTAGGTGCCTGCTTCAATCCATAAAGAGATTTGTTTAATTCACACACATATGTTACCTTGCTTGGATCCTCATAGCCAGGAGGTTGAGACATGTACACCTCCTCTGAAATCCAGCCATTTAGAAATGCATTTTTTACATCCAATTGATACATGTTCCAATTCTTTGATGCAACCACACTTACCAATACCCTGATGGTTGGCATTTTTCCCACACGTGAGAAGGTTTCTTCATAATCAACTCCTTGGGTTTGTGCAAAACCCTTAGCCACAATTCTAGCTTTGTACCTGCTTATTGATCCATCAAAATTCCTCTTGATCTTATAGATCCATCTAGAACTAATTACCTTCATAGACTCCTTCTTTGGCACTAGCTCCCAAGTATCATTCTCCTTGAGTGCTTCAATTTTCTCATCCATAGCTTCCTTCCATTCTTCCTTGGTCTTTGCCTCTTCATATGATGATGGCTCTTCAAATAACAAGTCTTTTGCAAGATAAACAGAGTGCTTAGTAGCTAAGGAAGTGTCATACCCATATCTGATTGGCTTCTTGCTCTCCCTTTGTGATCTTCTCATTGCTTGGTTGGACGATTCAGGTATATCCTCCAACTTCTTCATCTTGACTTTGCCTTTGGACTTCCATGCCTTCAGTTCTTCTAAGTTGATGATGTCCTCATCATATGAGTTGATGTCTTCAATGTGATTAGGCTCCTCTTTATTGTGGCTTGGAATCTCCTCTTCCACGTCATAAGGTAGCTTTACTTTCCTACATTCACTTTGAAACCAAGAGTCATTCTCATCAAAGACAACATCTCTACTGACCATGAATCCTTTGTTGGAAGGATTCCAGAACCTGTATCCTTTTTAATTTAAGTCATACCCTATGAAGATGCACTTCTCTACCTTAGGGTCTAGCTTACCTCTTATTTGAGAAGGGATATGTACATAAGCAACACATCCAAAGATCCTGCAATGATCAAGTGAAGGCCTTCTTCCATGCAATGCTTCATATGGGGTCATCCCATCAAGAGATTTGAATGGAAACCTGTTTACGAGGTATGTGGTAGTAGATACACT
>CM035407.1:203726728-203731728 GCA_020310875.1 Ceratopteris richardii | reverse complement strand
GAAGAGAACCCAGTATTTGAAGATGAAAGCCGACCAAAGAAAGAAGAACTGGATACTTTAAAGCATTGGCAGATAAAGGATGCAAGTGCAAAAGCTTACATCTACAATACAATCTTAGATAATTTGCTACCACACATTAGAGGATTGGAATCAGCTGAAGATATATGGAATGCATTGGAGTATCATTTCCAAAGTACTACCAAAGCACACAATGCAAGTCTATAGTCAGAGTTTACAACATTCAAGAAGAAGCCATGTCAAAGTATTAGTGATTATGTCACTAAGATGAAGGATCTAGCAGATAGTCTTGGAACCATAGATGAAGATGTTGAAGATCACAGATTGATTGCTCAACTACTTGTAGGTTTGAGAGGAGATCAAAGGTGGAAACCTTTTGTCTTGTCAATAGAACTTTCTTTGGATCATTTTGTTCTACATTTGAATCAATTGCTTGGTTTGATGCTCATATTTGAGCAAGACTTGAAAGGAGTTGGAGATAAAGGGCAAAGTTTTGCAATGTACATGAAGAATAAGAAGAAAGGAGATAAAGGTAACACTACAAGAAATAGGCAGGTGTAGCGACGCCCCCAAATTGAAAAAAAAACAAGAATCGTCGCTTATGCAACGCTAGCATCGCATAAGCGACAGTGCTGTTTTCAGATTTGTGATGTTGGCAAACTGGATGGCATTGCATATGCGACGTCCTGTGTTCCAGAGCGTTGCATAAGCGATGGTCTCGAATGTTAAAAAAAAATCGATTTCTCCTCGCACATTTGTGCCAGGATTTGGACGTGAGAGAAAGAGAACGAGAGAGAGAGAGAGAGAGGAGAGAGAGAGAGAGAGAGAGAAAGAGAGAGAGACACTCATTGTTGAAGCCAAGTATGCACACACATACACACTTACACACACATACATATGCATACACACACATATATACACACATAGACACACACACACACACATAGACACACACACACATACACACACATATACACACATACACACATAATGTTGCATACACACACATATACATGCATACATACACACATATACATGCACACACACATATATGCATACACACACATATGCATACATAATGCATACATAATGCACATGCAAACATACACATACATAATGCATACACATGCACACACACATACACACACATACACACACAGACATACACACACATAAACACATACACACACATACACACACAGAAACGCACACACACATACACACACACATACACACATACACACACACATATATGCATACACACACATAGAGAGACATGTACTCACATACACATGCATGCATACATATGCATACATAATGCATATGCATATGCATACATACATACTTACATGCATACACACACATATGCATACATAATGCATATGCATACATACACATACATAATGCATATGCATACATAATGCATATGCATACATAATGCATATGCATACATAATGCATATGCATACATAATGCACATGCATACATACACATACATAATGCATACACACACATATGCATACATAATGCATACACACACATACACAGACATATGCATACATACATGCATACACATACACACATACACAGACATATGCATACATACATGCATACACATACACACATGCACAGACATATGCATACATACATGCATACACATACACACTCACATGATGAAATGAAGAGGAGTAATCAACAATCTTATTATCAACGTATACATGCATGTCCTAACGATTGTATTTTATATAGAGGTGAATATGCAGACTCTTTGACATGTCCCAAATGTTAATCTCCTCGATATAAGGGCGAAGAAGGTAAAATATATTGAGACATTTTCCATTGGCTCCACGGATTAGAAATATGTTTCAAAGCCCAGAATTATCAAAGCTTTCGACTTGGGGACATGATCATAAAAGTACAGATGGAATAATCAGAATTCCTCATGATAGTGTTGCTTTTCAGCATATTGATTCTACATGGCCTAAATTTGCACAAAATCCAAAGAATCTAAAGTTAGGAGTTGCATTAGATGGGGTTAATCCATTCTCCATGAAATCCAGTAAATGGTCAACATGGCTAGTGGTAGTCATAAACTACAATCTTCCACCATATCTTAGCATTAAAAAGGAACATTTAATGCTTTCACTTTTAATCCTAGGCAAATGACAAGTTAAAGATATGAATATATATCTTGCTCCTCTCATTGATGATCTCCAAGAGTTATGGAGAGGTATTAATGTCATTGATGTATCGAAAAGCATCAATGAAAGACATATTACGGTTTGTGGTATTGTGGCTTGAACTATTCACGATTTTCCAAGATATGGTGTTTGTTCAAGTATTGATGTAATTTTTTTATTCAATATGCATGTAAATAGATATGATTTAATCTAATTATATTTTTATCATTTTCATGATGCAGGAATATCTACTAAGGGTTATAAAGCTTGTCCATATTGTGGTGATTGGTTGAGATCAATCTATAGTAAGAATCTCAACAAAAATATTTATCTTTGACATCGATGATTCTTTCCTGATGATCGTCCATTAAGATCTAAAAGAGAAGCGATATATTTTAATGGAAAGCTTGAAACAGGTGAGTGTCCAAAACCTATGACGCCTATGGATTGGTATAAAAAATGGACAGATGGACCTCGGATAGATCCAAAATCAGAAATCTTCAGTGATGATTCAGATAATGAGTATGTGAAGAGAGGTAAAGGAAAATTGGCACTCGAAAGAGAACATATCAATATGGTATTCTTTGGAGTATTGGAAAGAGTTAAAAGTATTTCATCTTCTTGATCCTATGCATATATTCAAAAATATTGGTTATTCACTATGGCAGCATCTTCTTGGACCAAAAGATACCATAGCATCAAGGAATGATTTGAAAGATAAAAAATCCAAACCAAAGTTATGGCCAGTTTTTAATAGACATCGACAAGAAATGACTTATGCACCTGCTCCTTGGGTACTTACAACAAAAGAGATACAGACTATCAACAATAGAATTCAATTGATTAAGACTCCTACAGGATATGGAGCATCTTTTCAAAACATGTTTACTATGGATGATAAAAGCTTATCTGGGTTAAAACCCCATGACTGGCATAACTTTTTGAAACATATTTTACCTTTGGTTATCAATGGATGTACAACAAAAGGAGTACGAGATGTGATCTATCGTCTTGGATCACTTATGAGGTAATTATGATACTTTTATATTTAAGACGTATGAATATTGGATATCTTTTATTTTTTAATTAACTTCTTTATAATTGTTTTTATGATATGTATAGGTGGATTACATCCAAAGAGATTGAAAAAAACTCAATCCCACAAAAAAAACATGAATGCAAAGAGCTACTATGTTTGATGGAGAAAGAACTTCCTACTTCATTTTTTGATATTCAGGTTCATTTATTAGTCCATCTTGTAGATGAAATAGAGATTGCAGGTGTTGTCAAGACTCGATGGATGTTTTGGGTCGAGCAATTTATGGGAATATTAAAAGGTTATGTGCGACAAAGAGCGAAACTAGAAGGATCCATGGCAAAGGGTTGGATGCTTGAAGAGTGCATGTATTACGTTAGTGAGTACCTTGAAAGAGTTCATGAAGAAGCTCCACATGCATGGACCAACGAGTGTTCTTCAAAAATAATAGACGAGGTATTATCAGGTAAGGGAGTTCCATTCTTATTTACATTTCAAGAAAAAAATGATGTTTCTACTTTTGTAGCATATAATAGCGAATGCATGCAAGCATTCCATAGTGAGTAGGAGGAACTTCGAAATCTCCGTGGGCGAAAAAACAAAAGTTATAGATGTAATCTCGATAATAATGAGATTACAGATATATCTTCTTTCACGGATTGGCTATATAGTCATTTGCAACGCGCCAACGCAAATAATGAAGAAATCTCAGATGAGCAAAGAGAGTTAATGATAGGTTGTGAACGAAAGGTACTTTTATTAAAATAATATTTTATTTTTTTTATATATGTATATTAGTTTCTATTTACTAATTGAATTTCTTTTGCAAGCTCAAATGTTCACTAATATGTGGGCTTTTGGACAATATATTAGAATCAAAGCCATTGATTCTTTACGTAAAACAGAGGATTCTAGTATTGTTGCTTCTTTCAAGCAACTATCACGTGCTAGCTCAAAAGACATGAACCTTATAGATGGCGAACTTGGTTACGTAGGAACTATTGTTGGTATCTACGAAATTTCATTTCGTACATTCAAACAGGTAGAAAAAAGCTTATATTTTTTCTGATAGAGTTGGTTATTTTTTTAAGCACCTAATAATGGGTTTTTGTTGTTATATATTTTGATAGGTCATTTTGAAGGTTGACTGGTTTTGAGCCGAGTATAAGGATAGTAATTCCACATTAAGAAAGGAATTATCTGGGTTTTGGGCAATTGATTCTTCCAAGGTAATGCGATCTACTAAAGAAGCATATATTCTTCCTAGGCATATTGAACAAGCATTTTTTTATAAAAACCCAGATGCTCATCCTTGGTGGCAAGTCATTCATGTGCAACCTAGAGGTAGGTCATTGTTTGAACAATTTATTGTTAGAGAGATCGAAGAAAGTCCTCTTGATGATTCAGCATCAGATACTGATACATCAACATATGAAAGAGAAATTAGAATCCTTATATGTGATAATGATACTAATCTTCTTGATGAAGAGGATAATTCTCTACATGCTGATTCTACTGATGAGGAAGAGGAATTACTAGAAATAGATATTAATCCATCAATAGATGATGTGACTCATGAGAACATAGATTTAAGAATAGAAGAAATAAATGAAATCAATAAGGATAATGAAGATGAGACTATATTGATGTCTTACCAAAATGATGGCAATAATGAAAGCATATGAGCAGATTAGATAGTAAATTCTACTCTAGTTATCGATCAATAATTTGAAGCTTCTGAATGGATATCAGATAATAGATTTTTTA
>CM035407.1:203711728-203721728 GCA_020310875.1 Ceratopteris richardii | reverse complement strand
ATTGAAGAGGAACAAATAGTAAGGCAAGTAACCAATGGACTAAAGGCAGATGATAAGTGGGAAAGCTTCACCACTGCAATGGATCTCTACATGGACATGCATACCCTAGATCTCACAACTCTGATGGGCCAACTATTCATACATGAAGCAAAGTTCACAAAGGTTGGAGATACATCTAAAGGTAACACTCCTTCTGCCCTATATACTGAGAAAAAGATTAAAGACAAAGGTAAAGGTAAAAAGCAAGAGGATGAAGGTTCTACCTCCCAAGCCAACTATGCAGGGAGAGGTAGATCTTCAAGAGGTAGGGGTAGAGGAGGTAAGCAAGGTAGGGGGAGACTCTACAATTCATCACCATGCAATATTTGTGGATTGTCTAACCACACCACAGATGAGTGCTACAGAAACTACAAAAATCAGAGAGGAAGAGGCTATCAAAGAGGTGGATACTCTCAAGGCAGAGGAAGGTTCAACCAACACCAAGGCTACAATGGCTACAACAATAACTACAACAACAACCATAGTGGTAACTACCAAGGAGGATTCAGAAATAGGAAAGACTACAACAACTACACAGAGGAGCAAGATGACTCCCTATTGATCATGAATATGACTTCCAAGTCAGGTATCAATGATGATCATCTGTTTTATATTGATTCAGGGTGTTCTAATCATGTAGCTGGCAATGTGGCACTACTCTCTGATCTTGAGGAACCCAAGGGTAAACATCAAGTACAGACAGGTGATGATACTAAGCATTCTGTAGTAAAGATTGGAAATGTAAAAACTTGTGATGGTAACCAGAACCTATTGAGCAGGGTACTTTATGTACCAACCATTACCAAAAACTTAATGAGTGTTGGTCAGATTGTGAAGAAAGGTTTGCAGGTCAGGTTCAATCAACATGGAGCATATGTAGAGGACCCAAGACATGGATTCAAAAGGATAGCCAAGGGAGAAAAATCAGGTAGATTATTTACTTTTGAGCTAGAAGACACCAAAAACATTGCTTTATACAATTACAAGGATCAAACACTTTCAGAATTAGAAATATGGCACAAGAGATTAGGTCACATAGGTGAAAGGACCTTAAAGCAAATGTGCAGGGACCAATGTGTGCTTGGGATACCTAATGTATCCAAGCAACACATGATTTACAAATGTGGTGCTTGTCAGTTTGGTAAGTCTCACAGATTGCCCTACTCAAGGAAAGGTTTTATGCATGAAGACTACCTAGACTTGGTACACACAGATGTTTGGGGACCTAGCAAGGATCCCTCCATTTCAGGATCACGGTACTATGTGTCTTTCATTGATGATTATAGCAGATGGACTGTGTTATACTTTATGAAGCACAAGGATGAAGTGTTTAATTGTTTCAAAAAATATCTTGCACTAGTTGAAAATCAAACAGGAAGGAACTTGAAGAAGCTAAGGTCAGATGGAGGAGGTGAATACTTCTCAAATGAGTTTGAAGACTTCTTACAGGAAAGAGGCATCGAAAGGGAGATAACCACAAGGTACTCACCTGAACAAAATGGGGTAGCTGAAAGAAGGAATAGGCTTATTGTTGAAACAGCTAGGTCCATGCTTAATGAAAAGAAGTTGCCAAATTATCTTTGGGCAGAGAGTGTATCTACTGCCACCTATCTCATAAATAGGTTGCCATCAAAGTCACTTGATGGAATGACACCTTATGAAGCTTGGCATGGTAAGAGACCATCATTGGATCATTGCAAAATCTTTGGTTGTGTAGCATATGTGCATATTCCCTCACAGGTAAGGGGAAAGCTAGACCCTAAAGCAGAAAAATGTATTTTCATTGGTTATGACTTGAATCAAAAAGGGTACAGATTCTACAACCCAACCAATAAAGAGTTCAAGGTAAGCAGAGATGACATCTTTGATGAGAATGACTCATGGTATGAGAATGAATGCAGGAAGGTTAGTCTACCCTATGATTTGGAAGAGGAGTTTCCAAAACTCTCAAGGGAGGAACCAATCCAGAAGGAAGACTCAAGTTCAGAAGATGATGACACAATCAATCTTGAAGAATTCAAGGCATGGAAGTCCAAAGGCAAGATGAAGATGAAGAAGCTTGAGGATATACCAAAATCTTCAACTCAAGCAATAAGGAGATCTCAAAGAGAAAGTAAGAAGCCTATCAGATATGGGTATGATACATCTCTTGTTACTAAGCATTCAATTTATCTTGCAAAGGACTTGTTAAGTGAAGAACCAGGATCATATGAAGAGGCAATCACCAAACCAGAATGGAAAGGAGCTATGGATGAAGAAATAGAAGCTCTCAAGGAGAGTGACAAATGGGACTTGGTACCCAAGAAGGACTCTATGAAGGTGATAGGATCCAGATGGATCTACAAACTAAAGAGGAACTGTGATGGTACAATCAACAGATACAAAGCTAGGTTGGTAGCCAAGGGTTTTGCACAAACCCAAGGCATTGATTATGAGGAGACATTTTCTCCTGTGGCTAAGATGCCAACAATCAGAGTATTGGTGAGTGTAGCTGCATCCAAAAATTGGAACATGTACCAATTAGATGTCAAGAATGCTTTCTTGAATGGATGGATATCTGAAGAAGTCTACATGTCACAACCACCTGGCTATGAAGATCCCAAGAAGGTAAATTATGTTTGTAAATTGAAGAAGGCTCTATATGGATTGAAGCAGGCACCTAGGGCATGGAACTATAGGCTGACAACATACCTCCAAGACCAAGGGTTTACTATGAGCAAGGCAGACACCTCATTGTTTATCAAAAAGAGCAATTCAGAGGTAATCTATCTCTGTGTTTATGTTGATGACATCATCATTACAGGTAATGATGTCCAAGGAATCAGAAGCATAAAAAACCAGATGATGAAGGAGTTCAAGATCAATGATCTTGGATTATTGAAATACTTTCTAGGACTTGAATTGGTTTACACTAATTCAGGTATATATATCACTCAGAAAAAATATGTACAAGACATGTTGAAGAAGTTTAACCTGCAGGATGCTAAAGTCTCAAGTACTCCAATGGAGGTCAACCTAAAGCTAAGTGCTCATGAAGGGGATGAAGTTCAAGACATTAGAGGATATCAAAGTATGGTAGGTAGCTTGAATTATGCTACCTTGACCAGAATTGACATAGCATATGGAGTTAGTGTGCTAAGTCAATTCATGCACAAACCAAGGGCACCTCACCTTGAGGCTGCAAAGAAGATCTTGAAGTATCTAAAGGGAACTCAGAACCATGGTTTGTACTTTCCTTATACATCAGATATTGACATTAAAGTGTATTCAGATGCAGATTGGGCAGGATGCAAGGATGATAGAAGGAGCACATCAGGATACTTATCTTTTCCAAGTGATAAACCTATTTCTTGGTCGGCTAAGAAACAACCTACAGTGGCATTGTCATCCACTGAAGCAGAGTATAGAGGACTAGCCAATGCCACTCAAGAAGCTATTTGGTTAAAGCTTTTGTATACAGAGCTAGGCCTATACACTAGGCCCCCAATTATCTTTGGAGACAACACAAGCTCTCTTCACCTTGCAGCTAATCCAATATATCATGCTAGAACAAAACACATAGAGGTTCATTACCACTATGTGAGAGAGAAGTTGCTAAGCAAGGACATTCAGTTGACCTATGTGTCTACTAATATGCAATGTGCAGATTTACTCACTAAAGCTTTGGATGGAAACAAATTATGTAGATTCAAATCCATGATTGGATTGCAGGATGTAATTGAAGATTGAAGATGAAGACTTAAACCAAAGTGTTTGGCTTGAGGGGGAGCTGTTGGTGCAATTCAAGCCTTCACAATTTGGCTTGGATACCTTCAAGAAGATCCCTATATGTGAGAAGAACCATAGGAACTTATGCTTGTGGTTTATTACCACTTTACCCATGTAAAAGTGTAAATGACTTGGAATCTTTTGTATACACCTACTTGATTGATTCATGGAAAAGTAGAACTAGTGATTGAAAGAATATCTCCATACTTTTAGAGGCTTGATTATAGGGAGCCAAGGATTTGAATTTGAATTCCAATTCTTGCTCATTTCATATATAAGATGTACTTGAAAAGTCGCGGAGAGAGAGTCACCATTCCCGAGGCTTAGACTACTGATCATTGAGGGTGTGTGGTCTACTCCATAGCCTACACCTCTGAGTACCATTTGGCAATGTTAATCATGCCAATGGGAATGTACATCAATGTGATTTAATACATACATTTACTTCCATCACTACTGAAGTCTCTGAGTTTTCTACCTCCAAGTCTGTCAACTTCAAAGAGGCATATCTCAGTGTCTACTTCATCAAATCAAGTGATTCAAAGCTTGTTGGATTCAGCTCAAAGCATACTACAAGCATACAAAGGTTGAAGCAACTTGGTTCAGCCAATCTTGAGAAATCGCCATCGAAGTGCTCACTGGTATTTGTCTACATATTTCCTAAAAAGTCGGGGGTGTCCATAAATAAATTTGCTAAAGTTATTTCTCCTAGTATAGTTTATCATTTTGAATGATTCCACTTGCAAATGGTAGCTTACTAAGCTAATAGAATACCTCTAGAAGGAATTTTGCCAATCATAAGTGTACTGGTCATACTGAGTGAAAGACTGAGCAGGTATCAACACCAAAATAGAAAGTTTTCTAGCTTTGTGATTCACAAACTCATCTGTTTTGATCAAGTCATTACTCAAACCTTTTCCAAAGTACATATAGCGTTTCTTGGTATCATTTGGAAGCTAAGGGTGTCTACTAATCATATCTGGAGTCACTGAGGCCTGGTGCAAAGCAGGATTAGCAGCACCTACTCAATCTTCTGAAGGATCCATCCACATTTCCCAACATGTGTGTCTATGTGTATGTGTGTGTGTATATGTGTGTGTGTATGTGTGTGTGTCTATGTGTATGTGTCGCTACACGTCTATGAGTGTGTATGTGTTTATGTGTGTGTATGTGTCTATGTGTGTGTATGTGTCTATGTGTGTATGTGTATGCATGTATGTATGCATATGTGTGTGTATGTGTGTGTATGTGTGTGTATGCATTATGTATGCATATGTGTGTGTATGCATTATGTATGTGTATTTATGCATGTGCATTATGTATGCATGTAAGTATGTATCTATGCATATGCATATGCATTATGTGTATGTGTGTGTATGTCTACAAAGAATATTCTGACTTGGTAAAAACTTTTGAGATAATAACCTGTAAGTTCATCAAAAAAAGATATATTAAAAAAAGTAAATAAATAAATATACATATATGTATGCATATAATTTTATATATGTGTATGTTTATGTGTATGTGTATGTGGATGTGAATATGCATGTGCATGTGTGTGTATGTGTATATGTATATATGTATGTATATGTGTTTTAAAGGTGTATATGTATGTATATATACGTATGCGTATATGTATGCATATATGTATATGTATGTGTGTATACATGTGTATGTATGTATGTATGTATGTATGTGTATGTATGAATGTGTATATATGTATGTATATGTATGTATGCATGTGTAGCTGTGTATATTTGATTTTGTTTTTTATTGTTTTTTGCATATTGTGGTTTTTAGATTTTTATATCTAGACCATTGAATCCTCTGGCAGTTCCCCATTTTATAGTCAATCTATTACCTATCTTGCTAAGCTGTTTACAGATATTAAATAGCAGTTACCAAGGAGGGTATTTAGTCATATGTAAAATGGGAGGATCAAATTTTTTGCGAATATTTCGAAAGATGCATTAATAGTTTTAAAAGATGGGCAGACAAAAAGTGTCCATTCAATTCAAGTTCTTGTTCTTACGTTATCTAAAGTAAGAATAAAAACGTGCATTGAATGGAGACCACAACCAGCATTAGTAATAGTGGATGGAGCAATCATATAGCGATTACCCCAAAAGTGAAAACCTCTCCATCTAAAGGAAGTGGTCCTCTATTCCATCCTCCATATCTTCTTCTATCATATGTTTGTACTAAAGAACAATCACGAGCTGGCAATGGATAATCTCTAGCCGTTTCAGTCTCTAAACAAGGAGGTAGAGGATTTCTAGAAACCTCTACTTGTAATTGATGAACAGCAAGTCCATGACATGTATGAGGTATATTAACATTATGAGAAAAATTATCATCATCATCATCATCCAGCAATTATTCCTGTATATCAATAGTAATTTGATTTTGTATATGGTTTTTAAATAAAATAATGACATTAATATTTATAAAAAATGCATATCCAAGAATTATCACGTTGACTAGGTGATGGTGCACACTCAAAAGTACCATACTTTGCCTCATGTTCAATACATTCCAATTGTGGTCTTCGATACGTGCCATAACAAGAGTTACACCAACATATAATATGCTATTGATAGTAAAATTCATCATAATTCCTATCGGAGGACACATGTGAAGTCGTTGCATGGGTAGGAGGTGGTGGAGTACCCTCTAATTGATCAGAATCTGCACATAATAAGAAACAAAAAAAAAATATAAGTTATGTATCTATCAAATATATTTAAAATTAAATGTTTGATATACTTACAGTATATAGTCGTTGCACGATGAGGAGACGGTGGTGGAGTTCCATCTGATTGATCAGAATCTACAAATAATGGTATTTGATATTAATTATCTGATTATTTACATACACAAAAAATTCACATATACATATTTACACATACACACATATTCACATATACACATTTATGCATACACACATATTCACATATACACAACTACACATTATTGTGGGATAAATGTATGTATTTTGTATGAATGAGTGTATATGCATGCATGTGTGTGTACATGTATATGTGGATATGTATATGTGTGTTTATGTTATATGTATGTATATGTGTATATGTATACATATATGTATGCATATATGTTTGCATGTATATGTGTATGTGGGTATGTGTATGTGTATGTGTATGTGTGTGTACATATGTGTATGTATTCTAATTTTTTTTTCTGTTTGAGATTAAATTATATTGTATGGTGGAAAAAAAATAAGAGGCGACCTAACATACCACCTGAGACGTGGCATTTTTTTCGTATACAGCTACGTCCTAAGGAGTCATTTCACAGCAAAAGGTACACAAATTAATAGTTTATATTTATAATTTTTATATATTTTAGTAATTTTTTACATTTAATTTATGTATTTTTTTACTTAAATAAACAGGCTACTACAAAGAAGAGAGTGGAGTCGGGCCACACATCGCACCTAGGCCAAATGGGCCATAATGGTTTTGTAGCTACATTTGTAAGTATATGTGTTATTGTGAGTATATTTTTTATTTTAGTTAAAATGCAAGCAACTAATCGTTTTTATATGTTTCAACGCAGCGAAAGGATTATGGCCGATATCCTACGAAACATCAGATCGAGTATGCTACACATTTTGGATATCGGCATTTGAGCGAGTATATGCGAGATCATCCTGATGCCTTTGTGAGTATTATTAAATTTTATATAATTATTTTATTTTATGAATGGTTTAATTGTTTTATTTATTTATGTTTGTTATATGTAATACAGGAGTATTATGGAGAGACAGATATGGATGAGCTGGAGAGACAGACACAGGAGGGACGATCTCAATCGTCACAGGGTGATCATGATGATGAGGATGAGGATGATCAGGATGATCATGATGCTGGTGATGATGATGATCATCATCATCATGATAATTATGATCATCATGATGATGATGATGATCATCATCATGATGATGATGATTAGGATTCTAGTTGATTATGACATTGAATTATGTATTTACATTGATATATATATATATATATATATATATATATATATATATATATATATATATATGTATATATATATATCAATATATATATATATGTGTAACTCTATGTGTATATGTGTGTATGTGCATGTATATGTGTATATGTAGGTATGTGCATGTGTGTGTGCATGTGTATATGTCTGTGTACGTATGTGCATATATATGTGTATATATGTGTATAATGTATGTATGTGCATGTGTATATGTATGAAACATGCATGTGTATGTGGGTGCATTTCCATTTGCATCCATGTGCATGCATGTGGATGTGCATATACATGTATTTACGTATATGTTAATGTGTATATGTGTATATATATATATATATATATGCAATAATGCATGCATGTAAGTCTTTTTATGTGGTTGTAGAAATTTTTGTGCATATGCATGTGTATATGTGTGTATGGCTAAGTGTATGTGCACATGTAACTGTGTGTATATATGTGTGTGTATGTGCATGTGTATATGTGTATATGTGTGAAAGTGCATCTTCATCATGTATAAGTGTATAAGTGCATATCAATAAGTGTGAGTATGCTGTCTAATGAAAATAACACAATTCAAATGATATACAAAGAATAGAAATTGTACTTACAATAGTTAGCCATACTTTTTGCTTGGTTAGCTTCTTGAATAACCTACAATAAAGAGAGGAAGAAGAGAGAGAGAGAGAGAGAGAGAGAGAGAGAGAGAGAATTCAAAGAGAGAAAGACATAAAAAGAGAGAAACAAAGACAGAGGGAGACAATAAGAGAGATCTTAGGCAAAAAAACAATTTTGCATATACTTGTTTCAGCTCGTAAGCGCAGCGCAATTGCGAATGTTGGAGGGCTCTTCGATCAGATGCATGAAAATGCCGATCGAAGAGCCTCCAACGTTTTAATTTTTTTCCATCAACAGACCGTCGTGTAAGCGATGCTAACGTGTCAAAAAAATCGCTGGAGTTGGCATCGCATAAGCGACATGTTTTAGCGTCGCTTATGCGATGCAAAAAGCATTGCTTATGCGACACTTTTTAAAACCATCATGTTAGCGATGCTCTATTCGAGTGTCGCACACCCTGTCGTGCCACACGTCGAAAAAAACATCGTTTGGCTCATCGTTTAATCGACGGTGCACACTCGACGCTCATTGCGATGCATTTTGCAATTTTATAGCGACGAAATTGTGTCACCTTAACTGTTGCTATTCGCCCATATTCCTTGTAGTGTAAAGCAAAGGATGAAGAGGAATCATTCTCAAATTTATAATACTAGAGGTAAATGCACTGGCAGAGCAAGAGCAAGAGGATTTGGAAGAGGAAGAGGTAATCAGAATAACAATAGAAGGCTTGTTGGATCTGCGGATTGAGTAATCATTTGGCTCATCATTGTTGGCACAATCAACAAGGATCAAATCAAAATCAGTATAACAATAGCAAAGGCAAAGGTCAAAGATATCAAAGTAATTTTCAAAGAGGTAGACAAATTCAAAGAGGAGGTTATGGTAGAGGTGGAGGAAGAAGTTGGGGACAAAATCAATCCTACAACACCACCTACTACAATCATGCAAATGACACATAGAATGAAGATCATACATCATTGCTGATGAACTCAATCAGCACATCAGATAAAGAAGATCTTAAGGTATTTTACATTGACTTTGGAGGTTCTAATCATTTGTCAAGAAACATAGAATTGATGTCCAAATTGGAGAAAGGCAGTTCTAGTCATACAATTGAAACAGGTGATAATACAAGAGATAGTGTACATTCAATTGGAAAAGTGAAATGCAAGAGAGGAGCAGATTTGCTAACCAATGTTTTGTATGTTCCTACAATACCTAAAAACTTGATTAGTGTTGGACAGATAGTTGAAAAAGGTTTTCAAGTTAGGTTTACAAATGAAGGAGTATTTGTTGAAGATCCACAGAATGGATATAATCAGATTGTCTATGGTAAGAAAGAAGGTAGAATCTTTACTTTAAGAGTGCAAAGAAACATTGGTCCAGCTTTGTTTACACATGGTGAAGGAGTGATTACAGAACTTGATCCTTGGCATATGAGATTAGATCATTTCAATGAAAGAGGAATTAAAGCTATGGTTGCAAATCTGTCTATACTAGGACTACCAAATGTGAAGAGTCAACATATGGTTTATAAATGTGAAACATG
>CM035407.1:203696728-203701728 GCA_020310875.1 Ceratopteris richardii | reverse complement strand
AATTCACAACCCTTAGGAAGCAACCAAAGCAATCAGTCTCAGAATTTGTGACCAAGATCAAGGATGTGGCAGACCAATTAGCAAGCATTGGAGAGGAGATTGAAGAGGAACAAATAGTAAGGCAAGAAACCAATGGACTAAAGGCAGATGATAAGTGGGAGAGCTTCACCACTGCAATGGATCTCTACATGGACATGCATACCCTAGATCTCACAACTCTCATGGGCCAACTATTCACACATGAAGCAAAGTTTACAAAGGCTGGAGATCAATCAAAAGGTAATAACCCCTCTGCTCTATATACTGATAAGAAAGTTAAGGGTAAAGGTAAAGGGAAGAAGCAAGAAGAAGAAGGTTCTACCTCCCAAGCTAATTATGCAGGGAGAGGTAGATCTTCAAGAGGCAGGGGCAGAGGAGGTAAGCAAGGTAGGGGGAGACCCTACAACTCATCACCATGCAACATTTGTGGATTGTCTAACCATACCACAGATGAGTGCTACAGAAATTATAAGAATCAGAGAGGAAGAGGCTATCAAAGAGGTGGATACTCTCAAGGTAGAGGCAGATTCAACCAACATCAAGGCTACAACGGATACAACAATCAGTACAACAACAATTACAACCACAACCACAATGGTAACTACCAAGGTGGATTCAAAAATAGAAGGGATTACAACAACTACACAGAGGAGCAAGATGACTCCCTATTGATCATGAATATGACCTCCAAGGCAGGTACAAATGATGATCATTTATTTTATATTGATTCAGGGTGTTCTAATCATGTAGCTGGGAATGTGGCACTACTCTCTCATTTGGAAGAACCAAAGGGCAAACATCAGGTACAGACAGGTGATGATACTAAACATTCTGTTGTAAAGATTGGAAATGTGAAAACTTGTGATGGGAACCAGAATCTGTTGAGCAGGGTACTTTATGTACCAACCATTACCAAGACCCTAATGAGTGTTGGTCAGATTGTGGAGAAAGGTTTGCAGGTCAGAGTCACTCAACATGGAGCATATGTGGAGGACCCAAGACATGGATTCAGAAGGATAGCCAAGGGAGAAAAATCAGGTAGATTATTTACTTTTGAGCTAGAAGACACCAAAAACATTGCTTTATACAATTACAAGGATCAAACACTTTCAGAGTTAGAAATATGGCACAAGAGGTTAGGTCACATAGGTGAAAGAACCCTAAAGCAAATGTGCAGAGATCAATGTGTGCTTGGGATACCTAATGTATCCAAGCAACACATGATTTACAAGTGTGGTGCTTGTAAGTTTGGTAAGTCTCACAGGTTTCCCTACTCAAGGAAAGGTTTCATGCATGAAGACTACCTAGACTTGGTACACACAGATGTTTGGGGACCTAGCAAGGATCCCTCCATTTCAGGATCAAGGTACTATGTGTCCTTCATTGATGATCATAGCAGATGGATTGTTTTATACTTTATGAAGCATAAAGATGAAGTGTTTAATTGTTTCAAGAGGTATCTTGCACTTGTTGAAAACCAAACAGGAAGAAACTTGAAGAGGCTAAGGTCAGATGGAGGAGGAGAGTACTTCTCCAATGAGTTTGAATATTTCTTGCAAGAAAGAGGCATCAAAAGGGAGATAACTACAAGGTACTCACCTGAACAAAATGGGGTAGCTGAAAGAAGGAATAGACTCATTGTAGAAACAGCTAGGTCTATGCTTAATGAAAAGAAGTTGCCAAATTATCTTTGGGCAGAGAGTGTATCTACTGCCACCTACCTCATCAACAGGTTGCCATCAAAGTCTCTTGATGGCATGACACCTTATGAAGCTTGGCATGGTAAGAGACCATCATTGGATCATTGCAAAATTATTGGTTGTGTAGCATATGTGCATATTCCCTCACAGGTAAGGGGAAAGCTAGACCCTAAAGCTGAAAAATATATCTTCATTGGTTATGATTTGAATAAAAAAGGGTACAGATTCTACAACCCAACAAACAAAGGCTTCAAGGTAAGCAGAGATGTCATCTTTGATGAGAATGACTCATGGTATGAGAATGAATGCAGGAAGGTTAGTCTACCCTATGATATGGAAGAAGATTTCCCAAAGCTCACCAAGGAGGAACCAATCCAGAAAGAAGAGTCAAGCTCAGATGATGATGATACAATTAACCTTGAGGAATTCAAGGCATGGAAGTCCAAAGGAAAGATGAAAATGAAGAAGCTAGAGGATATACCAGAATCCTCAACTCAAGCAATGAGGAGATCTCAGAGAGAAAGTAAGAAGCCTATCAGATATGGGTATGACACTTCTCCTGTAACTAAGCATTCTGTATATCTTGCAAAGGATTTGTTGAATGAAGAACCAGGTACATATGAAGAGGCAATCACCAAACCAGAATGGAAAGGAGCTATAGATGAAGAAATAGAAGCTCTCAAGGAGAGTGACACATGGGACTTGGTACCCAAGAAGGACTCTATGAAAGTGATAGGATCCAGATGGATCTACAAACTAAAGAGAAACTCTGATGGAACAATCAACAGGTACAAAGCTAGGTTGGTAGCCAAGGGTTTTGCACAAACCCAAGGCATAGATTATGAGGAGACATTTTCTCCTGTGGCTAAGATGCCAACAATCAGAATATTGGTAAGTGTAGCTGCATCCAAGAATTGGAACATGTACCAATTAGATGTCAAGAATGCTTTCTTGAATGGATGGATATCTGAAGAAGTCTACATGTCACAACCACCTGGCTATGAAGATCCCAAGATGGTAAATTATGTTTGTAAATTAAAGAAGGCACTATATGGATTGAAGCAGGCACCTAGAGCATGGAATTACAAGTTGACAACATATCTCCAAGACCAAGGATTTATGATGAGTAAAGCAGACACTTCTCTATTCATAAAGAGGAGTAGTACAGAGGTAATCTACTTGTGTGTTTATGTTGATGGCATCATCATTACAGGCAATGATGTCAATGGTATTAGAAGCATCAAAGGACAGATGATGAAGGAGTTCAAGATCAATGATCTTGGATTATTGAAATACTTCTTACGTCTTGAGTTAGTCTACACTAATTCAGGTATATATATCACTCAAAAGAAGTATGTACAGGACATTGTGAAGAAGTTTAATTTGCAGGAAGCTAAAGTCTCAAGTACTCCAATGGAGGTCAACCTAAAGCTAAGTGCTCATGAAGGGGATGAAGTCCAAGACATTACAGGATATCAAAGTATGGTAGGTAGTTTGAATTATGCTACCTTAACCAGAATTGACATAGCATATGGAGTTAGTGTGCTAACCCAATTCATGCACAAACGAAGGGTACCTCATCTAGAGGCAGCAAAGAAGATCTTGAAGTATCTAAAGGGAACTCAAAACCATGGTTTGTACTTTCCTTATACATCAGATATTGACATTAAAGTATATTTAGATGCAGATTGGGCAGGATGCAAGGATGATAGGAGGAGCACATCAGGATACATATGTTTTGCAGGGGATAAACCTATTTCTTGGTCAGCCAAGAAACAACCTACAATAGCTTTGTCATCCACTGAAGCAGAGTATAGAGGGCTAGCCAATGCCACTCAAGAAGCTATCTGGTTGAAGCTTTTGTATACAGAATTAGGTCTATACACTAGACCTCCAATTATCTTTGGAGATAACACAAGCTCTCTTCACCTTGCAGCTAATCCAATATATCATGCTAGAACCAAACACATAGAGGTTCACTACCACTATGTGAGAGAAAAATTGCTAAGCAAAGACATTCAATTGACTTATGTGTCCACTAATATGCAATGTGCAGATTTACTTACAAAAGCTTTGGATGGAAACAAGTTATGCAGATTTAAATACATGATTGGATTACAGGATGTGATTGAAGAATGAAGATGAAGACTTGAGCCAAATGTTTGGCTTGAGGGGGAGGTGTTGGTGCAATTCAAGCCTTCACACTTGGCTTGGAACCTTGGAAATTTGGAGTTGAAACCTTGGAAGCTTAATTCACTTGAAGAAAGGACCATGTGAACTTATGCTTATAAGTTCTTACTTCTTTACCCATTGTAAAAGTCTATATGACTTGGCACGTTATGTAATCACACCTACTTGATTAAATCGTGGAAAAATTGATTGATTGATTAAGGGAATATCTCACTCAACTTTTAGGTGAAAGATTCTAGGAGCCTTGAATTTTGAATTCTCACTTAACTCCTATAAAAGCTACAAGTCAAAAGTCGCGGGTGTACTTCACTCATCCCGAGGCATTTCTGTATCATCATTGAGTGTGTGAGGTCTACTCCATAGCCTACACCTCTGAGTACCATTGAGCTATGTTTATCATGCCAATGGGAATGTACATTTACATGATCTAATAGAAATACAGTTATATTCATCAACTCTGTATTCTCTAAGAGTACTACTTCAAGTCTGTCAACTTCAAAGAGGCATATCTCAGTGCCTACTGAACCAAATCAAGTGATTCAAAGGTTGGTAGATCCAGCTCAAAGCATTCTAGAAGACTACAAAGTTTGAAGAAGTTTGGTTCACCCATTCTGGAGAAATCGCCGTCGAACTGCTCTCTGGTATTTGTCTGCATATCTCCTAAAAAGTCGGGAGTGTCCCTAATTTTGCTAAAGTGATTTCTCTGAGTATAGTCTATCATTTTATCTCATTCCACTTGCAAATGGTAGCATACTAAGCTAATGGAATACCTCTAGAAGGAATTTTGCCAATTGTAACTATACTGGTCATACTGAGTGAAAGACTGAGCAGGTATCAAGACAAAAATAGAAAGTTTTTTAGCTTTGTGATTTACAAACTTATCTGTTTTGATCAAGTCATTACTCAAACTTTTTCCAAAGCACATATAGCATTTCTTGGTATCATTTGGAAGCTCAAGGAGTCTACTAAGCATATCTGGAGTCAAAGAGGGCTGGTGCAAAGCACGATTAGCAGTACCAACTCAATCTTCTGAGTGCATCCAACCATTTCTCCAAACATATCTTTCTATCT
>CM035407.1:203689228-203691728 GCA_020310875.1 Ceratopteris richardii | reverse complement strand
CTTGATTAACAAGTTCTTCAAATACCTTTCTTGGGTCACAAATACTCCATGTTGAGTATATGTGATCTCCATGACCAAGAAGTATGACAAGTCTCCCAAGTCACTTATCTTGAACTCCTTTTCCATTTTCTTCTTGAGTCTTTGTATTCCTCCTTCATCTGTACCTGTAAGAATTATATCATCAACATATATGCACATGTATATGAAACCATTATCACTTGCTTTGACAAGCAAGCTACTATCTGCTTTAGACACCTGAAATCCAAGTTCTTTTAGGAACTTCACAAGTCTATAGTTCCATGCCCTTGGGGCTGCTTCAAGCCATACAAAGCTCTCTTGAGCTTGCACACATGATCTGGATACCTTTTATCTCTGAACCCTTGAGGTTGCTCCATGAACACATCATCTGAAATATAACCATTCAAAAAAAGCATTTTTCACATCAAGTTGACATAACTTCCAACCTTTACATGCAGCAATAGCAATAAGTGTCCTGATGGTTGTCATCTTTGCCACAGGACTATAAGTCTCATCATAGTCAACACCATAAGTCTGAGCAAAACCTTTGACAACAAGTCTAGCTTTATATCTAGACACACTTCCATCTGCAAACCTCTTGGTTTTGTAAACCCATTTGCATCCAATGATTTTCTGACTATTTGGTTTTGGAACCAAATCCCATGTTTGATTCTCCAATAGTGCATCATATTCTTCCTGCATAGCTTTCTCCCATTTTTCCTTACCTTTTGCCTCTTCATATGTAGAAGGGTCTTCATCTGTATTCACCATATAAGCATAATCTTTTGTGGCCAAAAATGAAGTATCATAGCTATACCTTGTAGGTTGCCACTTATTCCTTGTAGACCTCCTAAGCTCTCCACTTCTTGAGGTTTCTGGTTCTTCATGTTCAGGATCAAATCTTGGGGCTTCTTCCACTTCAACCTGCACTTCATTATTCTCTTGTTCATCAATTATTTGAACCTTTGATTTACCTTTCCTTTGGCTCACTTCTTCTTCATCACCTGTATTGATATTGATTGTACCTGCATACCAAGTGCTTTGCTCATCAAATGTAACATCTTTAGAAACCATAAATTGTTTTGTAGATGGACTCCACAATCTATAGCCCATCTGCTTATCATCATAACCAATGAAAACATATTTTTCAGCTTTAGGCTCCAACTTGTGCCTTAATTGTGATGGCACATATGCATATGCCACACATCCAAAAACTCTGCAATGATCCAAGGTAGGTCTCTTACCCCACCAAGCCTCATATGGTGTCATACCCTGCAAGGCTTTACATGGTAACCTATTGACCAAATAAGTGGCTGTATTTACAGCCTCAGCCCACAAATAATTAGGGCAATTTTCTCCTTCATCATGGATCTTGCAAACTCAACAAGTGTTCTATTTCTCCTTTCTGCTACACCATTTTGTTGAGGAGAGTACCTGCAAGTAACTTCCCTTTTTATACCTGCATTCCATAAGTAATCACTAAACTCATTAGAGAAATACTCTCCCCCTCCATCTGACCTTAATCTCTTCAACTTATGACCTGTAATTCTTTCTGCATATGCATGATAGTGTTTGAATGTATTAAACACTTCTGACTTATCTTTGATCACATAGATAGTGATCCATCTAGTAGCATCATCAACATAAATCACATAATACCTTGACCCATTTATACTGAAATCCTTTGATGGTCCCCACACATCTGTGTGTACCAATTCAAGCTTCTCTGAGTACATAAAACCATGCTTGGAGTAAGAATTCTTATGAGCCTTACCTAATTGACATGCCTCACATTTGTATGTCATATGTTGACCTGCAACATTAGGCAATCCAAGCACTGAACCATTGTTAACCATATCTTTAATACCTCTTTCATTGAAATGTCCAAGCCTCTTGTGCCAAAGATCTAACTCAGAGATCTTATGTCCTCCATATGTGAAACTAGCATGACCAATATTGCCTTGAATCTTCAATGTAAATAATCTTCCTTCCTTTTTCCCTGAAACAATCTGTTTATACCCTTGGCTAGGGTCTTCCACATATACTCCATCATTAGTGAACCTTACTTCATATCCCTTTTCAACAATTTGTCCTACACTTATCAAATTCTTAGGAATTGTAGGAACATACAAGACCTTACTCAATAAGGTACTTCCATCCTTGGCCTTCACTGATCCAATTGACTTCACATTGTGCTTTGTGTTGTCACCTGTTTGAACAACATGATTAAAAACATTATTCTCCAAATCAGTCATCAAGGATATATTACCACTCAGGTGATTGCTACACCCTGAGTCAATGTAGAAAACTCTTTGATCTTCACTCTGCCTTTCACAAGTTGCATTCATTATCAATGTTGAATCCTCCTTTTGATCTGAAGCATAATTGTAGTAGGTGTTGTCATATTGTTGACTTTGGAATCCTCTACTTGCATTTCTTCCAAAATAACTCCTTCCACCTCTACCTCTGAAATTACCTCTTT
>CM035407.1:203613126-203643126 GCA_020310875.1 Ceratopteris richardii | reverse complement strand
TTACTCATAAAGTTTGAAGAATTCAATACACAAGTGAAGAAAGGATGGGAGATTCTCTTCAAATAGAGAAGTTGGATAGAGAGAACTATCCAACATGGTCAATGAGGATGGAAGATCATCTTATGAGCAAAGACTTGATAGGTTATATCACAAGTGAAGAAGAAAAGCCTCAGTTCAGAGATCCTAGTGTTCCAAATAGGGATGAATTTTCAGATTTTAAGACTTGGATGAAGAGAGATGCTCAAGCTAGAAGTATTATCTATATGGGAGTCAATGATTACTTGTTACCTCACATTAGAGGTCTTGAAAGTGCAAGTGATATATGGAATGCTTTGGAGGAGCATTTCCAAAATACCACAAAGTCAAGGAAGGCATCCTTGTGGGCAGAGTTTACCACATTCAAGAAGAAGGCCTCTCAATCTATCTCAGATTATGTAACAAGGATGAAGGACATTGCAGATGCATTAGGAGCAGTTGATGAAGATATTGAGGAGGATAAATTGGTAAAGCAAATCCTTACAGGTTTGAGAGGTGATGACAAATGGAAGCCATTCATTTTGTCTACTGAATTATCACTAGATCATTTTACTCCTAATTTAAATAAGTTGCTAGGACACATGCTAACCTTTGAGCAGGATGTCAAAGGTGAAAGTGATAAAAGTGCAAGTTATGCAATGTATTCAAAGAATAAAAAGAAGAATATCAAAGGGAAGCAACAAGCAAATGAAGATGAAGGTACAACTAGCCAAGTGTTGCAGAGCAAAGAGAGCACAAGGCAGAGAAAAAGGAGGGCCCCAAAATTTTTCCGGTTTGGACACCTTATTTTTGTATTATAACCATTCTTGTAATATATTTTCCGTTGTAAAGGCACTAGAGGAGTCCTCTAGATGCATCCCCACTGAAGATTAGTAGCTTACCCATGTAAATTAGTAGGAAATTAGCCTTTTAGTGAATAAAGTGCCGGTCTCTTGTGTGAAAGGACCATTTTTAGGGCACAAGTATATAAGTCAATTTGTAACTCTTTGTAAAGACTTTTTGCCATTGTGAGAAGCAAGAGCACAGAAATTCGAATTTGTGTCTTCTCCTCTCTATATCTTCTTCTTTGTGAGCTTGTATGCTTGTGTATTGCTTGGAAAGAGTGTTAATAAGTGTTGTCTATCCATGAAATCTTTTGTTTGCTGTGGTTAAGGTGTGTGTGAAGTGTAGGAAGTGCTGAAGTGTAGGAAGTTTATTCCCGCGACTCAGTATTTTGCTCATAACTTGAAGTAGGAGTGTCAAAATTGAGTGAAAATACCGCCATTAGATGCGTCTTATCGAGAGCTTCGAAACACATGTGCTATTCGCTATGTTTGGAGTTCGGAGCTGAGAGAAAAGCTCAATTTACTGTTGGCTGCTATTCCAAGTATCGTGACACCATGACTGACAGTAAAGCTTGTTTGGATTAGTCTTTGCCTTGTTTGCACTCTTTGAGTAACTCATTTGCATTGATCGTCTAATTCCATAGTTAATGAGTCTATGGTTAAAGTTTGAGAGCCTAAATGTAAACAAGCTGTGAGAATTATCAGTAGGAACATTCATATGTGAAGAAGTGTTGAGTGCCTTCTGAAACAGGCGCAATCCCGATGGTCAAAGAATTGATCATTTCTCAGTGCACAGTGTAAAGTTTTGCACAAATGAGGAGTCAAAATCTAAGTTGAAAGGTAAGCCATCTATGGCTAAAAGCATTTGCATAAATGGGTTCTAGTTTGAGAGAACCAAGCTTTAGAAGTTGCAGGTGTCAAAGTCAACTGTAAAGAACTACAGTTTTAGACATAGCTGACTTGTTAAGATCATTTCTCAAGGTCTACTGAGTCTTTTGGAATGCTTTAACTTGGAGGAGGTGCACAAACTATAGGCAACACTTTGTGCAAATTTTTATAAAAAACTTTGCACATTTGATAAGTAAATGAGCGAGTTATGTGCAACAGACTTTCTAAGTAGTCATCTTCTTCACAGTTTGTTGAAAATTTTGGAAGTTGAATATTGATCCTCCAAATTGGTGAAGGTTTTGAGTTACTCTTGATATAGAGGTGCTCTAGTTTCAAGAGTAGCTTGTTCTTTTGGAGATTAACACTCTCCATCAGTGGTATCAGAGCAGGAAGCATCAAAATTGAAGATAGGAGGACCTCGACTGCTGCAGTTGTAAAGAATTCAACACTTGAAGGTTCAAAAGGTGAAAGCTTGAAAGCAAAGCTTGAGAAGGAGACCAGAAGTTATCAAGAAGGTCAAAAGGAACTTCATTCGAAGTGAAGGTACATCTATTACTCATAAAGTTTGAAGAATTCAATACACAGGTGAAGAAAGGATGGGAGATTCTCTTCAAATAGAGAAACTGGATAGAGAAAACTATCGAGCATGGTCAATGAGGATGGAAGCTCATCTTATGAGCATATACTTGATAGGTTATATTAAAGGTGAAGAAGAAAAGCCTCAGTTCAGAGATCCTAGTGTTCCAGCTAGGGATGAATTGTCAGATTTGAAGACTTGGATGAACAGAGATGCTCAAGCTAGGAGCATTATCTATATGGGAGTTAATGACTACTTGCTACCTCACATTAGAGGTCTTGAAAGTGCAAGTGATATATGGAATGCTTTGGAAGAGCATTTCCAAAACACCACAAAGTCAAGGAAGTCATCCTTGTGGGCAGAGTTTACCACATTCAAGAAGAAGGCCTCTCAATCCATCTCAGATTATGTAACAAGGATGAAGGACATTGCAGATGCATTAGGAGCAGTTGATGAAGATATTGAGGAGGATAAATTGGTAAGGCAAATCCTCACAGGGTTGAGAGGTGATGACAAATGGAAGCCATTCATTTTGTCTATTGAATTATCACTAGATCATTTTACTCTTGATTTAAATCAGTTGCTAGGACACATGCTAACCTTTGAGCAGGATGTCAAAGGTGAAAGTGATAAGAGTGCAGGTCAAGCAATGTATTCAAAAGATAAGAAGAAGAATAGCAAAGGGAAGCAACAAGCAAATGAAGATGAAGGTACAACTAGCCAAGCTAACTTCTTAAGAGGAAGAGGAGGTGGCAAAGGTAGAGGAAGAGGCAGAAGTAATAAAGATGGAGTCAAAGCTTGTTGGATTTGTGGTAAGACAAATCATTTAGCTAATGATTGTTGGCATAATACTCAGAATAATGGTGGATATAATCAAAACTTTAATTCAAGAGGAAGAGGTGGCAGAAATCAAAGAGGTAATTTCAGAGGTAGAGGTAGTAGAGGTTACTTTGGAAGAAATGCAGGTAGAGGATTCCAAAGTCAGCAATACAACAATCCTACTACAATTATGCTTTAGATCAGAAGGAGGATTCAACATTGATAATGAATGCAACTTGTGAAAGGCAAAGTGAAGACCAAAGAGTCTTTTACATTGACTCAAGGTGTAGCAATCACCTGAGTGACAACATAGCTTTGATGACTGATTTGGAGAATAAGGTAACTAATCATGTAGCTCAAAGAGGTGACAATACAAAGCACAATGGGAAGTCAATTGGATTAGTGAAGGCCAAGGATGGAAGTACTCTCTTGAGTAAGGTTTTGTATGTTCCTACAATTCCAAAGAATCTGATAAGTGTAGGAAAAATTGTTGAAAAAGGTTATGAAGTTAGGTTCACTAATGAAGGAGTTTTTGTGGAAGACCCTAGCAGTGGGTATAAACAAATTGTTTCAAGGAAGAAAGAAGGAATATTGTTCACATTGAAGATTCAAGGTAATGTTGGTCATGCTTTGTTCACTTGTGGAGGAAATAAGATCTCTGAGTTAGATCTTTGGCACAAAAAGCTTGGATATTTCAATGAAAGAGGTATTAAAGATATGGTGAACAATGGTTCAGTGCTTGGATTGCCTAATGTTGCAGGTCAATATATGACATACAGATGTGAGGCATGTCAATTAGGTAAGGCTCATGAGCAATCTTATTCCAAGAATGGTTTTATGTATTCAGAGAAGCTTGAATTGGTACACACAGATGTGTGGGGACCATCAAAGGATTTTAGCATCAATGGTTCAAGGTATTATGTGATTTATGTTGATGATGCTACCAGATGGATCACTATCTATGTGATCAAAGATAAGTTAGAGGTATTCAATACATTCAAACATTATCATGTGTATGCAGAGAGAATTAGATGTCAAAAATTGAAGAGACTAAGGTCGGATGGAGGGGGAGAGTATTTCTCTAATGGGTTCAGTGATTACTTGTGGAATGCAGGTATAAAAAGAGAAATTACTTGCAGGTACTCTCCTCAACAAAATGGTGTAGCAGAAAGGAGGAATAGAACTCTTGTTGAGTTTGCAAGATCCATGATAAAGGAGAAAAATTGCCCAAATTATTTGTGGGCTGAGGCTATAAATACAACCACATATTTGGTCAATAGATTACCATGTAAAGCTTTGCAAGGTATGACACCATATGAGGCATGGTGGGCTAAGAGACCTACTCTAGATCATTGCAAAGTATTTGGATGTTTGGCATATGCATATGTGCCATCTCAATTAAGGCACAAGTTGGAACCTAAAGCTGAAAAGTATGTGTTCATTGGATATGATGATTACTAAGTAGCCTGTTCTTGGTTACTTGTTTGTAATTAGCTATTACTAATTAGCTTGTTACTAATTAGCTATTACTAATTAGCTTGTTACTAATTAGCTTGTTACTAAGTAGCTTGTTACTAAATAGCTATTACTAATTAGCTTGTTACTAATTAGCTATTACTAATTATCTTGTTATTAATTAGCTATCACGAATTAGCTTATTAATAATTAGCTATTACTAAGTAGCTTGTTCTTGGTTAGTTGTTTGTAATTAGCTATTACTAATTAGCTTGTTACTAATTAGCTTGGTACTAATTAGCTTGGTACTAACTAGCTTGTTACTCATTAACTTGTTACTAATTAGCTATTACTAATTCGCTTGTTACTAACTAGCTTGTTACTAACTAGCTTGTTACTAACTAGTTTGTTACTCATTAGTTTGTTACTAATTAGCTATTACTAATTAGCTTGTTAGTAATTAGCTATTACTAAGTAGCTGGTTCTTGGTTAGTTGTTTGTAATTAGCTATTACTAATTAGCTTGTTATTAATTAGCTTGTTACTTATTAGCTTGTTACTAATTAGCTTGTTAGTAATTAGCTATTACTAAGTAGTTGGTTCTCGGTTAGCTGTTTGTAATTAGCTATTACTAATTAGCTTCCACTAACTAGCTATTACTAAGTAGCTTGTTACTAATTAGCTTGTTAGTAATTAGCTATTACTACGTATCTTTTTCTTGGTTAGTTGTTTGTAATTAGCTATTACTAATTAGCTTGTTACTACTTAGCTATTACTTATTAGCTTGTTACTAATTAGCTTGTTTCTAACTAGCTTGTTACTCATTAGCTTCTTACTCATTAGCTTGTTACTAATTACCTATTACTAATTAGCTTGTTACTAATTAGCTTGTTACTAATTAGTTTGTTACTAATTAGCTTGTTACTAACTTGCTTGTTACTCACTAGCTTGTTACTAATTAGTTGTTACTAATTAGCTTATTAGTAATTAGCTATTACTAAGTAGTTGGTTCTTGGTTAGCTATTTGTAATTAGTTATTACTAATTAGCTTGTTACTAATTAGCTTGTTACTCATTAGCTTGTTACTCATTAGCTTGTTACTCATTAGCTTGTTAGTAACTAGCTATTACTAAGTAGTGGGTTCTCGTTTAGCTGTTTGTAATTAGCTATTACTAATTAGCTTCTACTAATTAGCTATTACTAAGTAGCTTGTTACTAATTAGCTTGTTAGTAATTAGCTATTACTAAGTAGCTGGTTATTGGTTAGTTGTTTGTAATTAGCTATTACTAATTAGCTTGTTACTAATTAGCTATTACTAAGTATGGTAATTAGCTGTTTGTAATTAGCTATTGCTAATTGGCTTGTTACTAATTAGCCATTAGTAAGTAGCTAGTTCTTGGATAGTTGTTTGTAATTAGCTATTACTAATTAGCTTTCCACTAGTAACCTATTACTAAGTAGCTGGTTCTTAGTTAAATATCAGTAATTAGCTACTACTATTTAGCTTATTAACAGTTAGTTATTATTAAGTAGCTAGTCGTTGGTTAATTGTTTGTAATTAATTATTACTAATAATATATTACTAATTAGCTTGTTACCAATTAGCTATTACTCAGTAGCTAGTTCTTAGTTAGTCATTAGTAATTATCTACTATTAATTAGCTTGTTAGTAATTAAATATTTCTAAGCAGCTAGTTCTTGGTTAGTTGTTTGTAATTAGCTATTACGAATTAGCTTCTACTAATTAGCTATTACTAAGTAGCTGGTTCTTGGTTAGTTGTTTGTAATTAGCTATTACTAATTAGCTTGTTACTAGTTACCTATAACTAAGTAGCTGGTTCTTAGTTGTTAGTAATTAGCTATTACTATTTAGCTTGTTAAGAGTTCGTTATTATTAAGTAGCTACTTCTTGGTTAGTTGTTAATAATTAGTTATTACTAATTGTCTTGTTACCAATTAGCTATTACTAATTAGCTTGTTACTAATTGGCTATTACTTAAGAGCCAGTTTCTTAGTTAGTTGTCGGTAATAAGCTATTTCTAAATAGCTTGTTACTAGTTAGCTATTACTATTAGCTTGTTACTAGTTAGCTATTACTATTAGATTGTTACTATAAGTTACTTGTTACTGGTTCTTGTATAATTAGATAAAATCATGAATTGATGATTGAAAATAGGATTAACTGAGATACATCAAGAAGGTGAATAGGATGCTCCAAATATTGATTTCTACCAAGTTGGGTCCTGTTTATATCCTTCTTATTTGGTGATACCCTGCTCTCTGTTGTCCAAAACGTGATATTCAGATGCTTGACCTCTTTTGTGATACATGTGGTACGTGTTGGCCTACCAGTTGCCTTCAAAAAACTATGATCAGACTCAACTGTACTTAACCATCCAATCGTATCATAGATGACTTTCCTGCTTACTCCCAATACCCTAGAAAGTCTTGAAATATTTATCTGATTTGTTGATGAATATGCATTACTATTTAGAGCCATCATCAACATTGATCCTTCAACACAAGGTCATCAGAATTCTTTCTCATACTTTGCAGTGTATTCCAAAGATTGATGAAAAGGGCACATGTTACTGATCTTTGTTATTGCCCATTGCATCAAAAAGTTGCCCAATACATGGACTCTACAACATCCTATTTAGTGCCTCTATTTTATCTTCCCAACATAAGTGTCTAGTTTGATTTTTAAAATACTTAATGATCTTATCCACAATGCCATCCAAGTTGCTTGAACTACAATTAGCATTACCGTCCACATTAGTGCCCGACCTTGACGTTATTGTGTCTCTATATTTCCTTTTCTTTTCCTTCCGATAGCATCTTAATGCTTGCTGATCACTATCCACTACTGGTATTGTATTAACTTCCATCATTTCGCTTGTCCGAGATGCCCTGCATCAACACACTACAAATGATGAAGAAACCATAAATACAATAACATGTACCACTCATCAATCCACTTTATTATATTGACTTTACATTGAGTATGCTCATCTTATGTCATTATGTGCCCCATCACGTACGTATGTAGACTTGTTATACCTCTTAAACCTACAACAATCATCCAAAAACTCAGATGTTAGATACAATGAATGAACAATATGGAACTAAATGGACATTATTAGGCATACTTTTGAGCCTGCAACAATCATCCACAATCTGAGATGTTACTCGTATATAACTTCCTTTTTTTTAGAGAACAGGAAAAAAGTAGATTAATGAGGGAATTGTACAAAATGTGCAGAGGCCAAGAGCCCACACATCACCATAAAATCAATGTCATGAGTCTTTACAACGAGAAGTTGCATCATCTTACCATACACAATGTTGGCTTAAGTCAAGGTTTAGCTCTCTCATCCATTGCCAATGTAATTGGAAACACTATTGCACGAAAAAGGTTTCATGCTTCTTGTCATCAAATATGAAGAAGTGGATTAACTTTTTAGGAATGATCTCCAAACCAAAATATGTGATATGCACAAAAATAGTTATCTGTACAGACTCAGGATGTAGCACGTAGAAAAAATATGTATAGTGATGGAGTCCCTCTCACTGTTCCCACTCAACATGCAACACGTAGAAAAACTCATAGGCGAGAAGAGGTACTGTGATGTACTCTCCAACATGAAGCACACAGAAAAATAGTTATCAATATTCCCTAGTCAGGACACAGCGTGCAAAAAAAATGCCTATAGTGATGGAGTCCCTCTCATTGTTCCCCACTCAACATGCAACACGCAAAAAAACTCCCAAGCGAGATGAGCTACTATGGCATACTCTCCAACATGCAGCACGCAGAAAAACCCACGTCATGAATGCTCCACGCAGGGAGCTGGAAAAGCATTCCTACTCTGCAACCCACAGAAATCGCATCAAGCTTTGTAATGTCTTTTCTGTCCCAAGGATGCATGCTAGTGGTGGCTTCCAAAGTCTGTTTCTAGCTCTTAACAAAGTGGATTTTCCACTTCAACTTGGGCTAATAATATCCAATACAGAGCTTTTGGGTCAACCCTATTCTTTGCAGCATGAAAGTTAGGGAGCCTGAAGCGCAATGAGCACAAGCAAATGTGAGAATGGATTATTTAGAGTTGATTAAAGCCTTTGATTTTGTGTTGCACACGTACGTCTTCCATTGCCCATCAAGACAATCACGAAAAGATTCGGTCTTGACTCGTTACAACAGCAGAGGATCAACAAAACAACAGCCAAGAAAACTTCTGCCTTGCACGCTCCATAACGAATGTATGGCTACCAAAGACAACAATCAGCTACCCAGAAAGACTCCCAGGCAAGATGAGGTACTGTTGCAGACTCTCCAACCTGCAGCAAGTAGAAAAACCCACGTCATGAACACTCCATGCTCCAACATGGGTACTGTCGCCTACCCTTGCCCCACCACCTCACTTTTACTCCTCTTTCAATAACCATTGCATGATGTTCAGCTAAGAAGGATCGGGTCTTTCCAGTTAATTAACTATGTCCGAGACATCACTTTTTTTGTAACCATTAACATGCTTTCACCCATATGCATGATAGTGTTTAAATGTACTAAACACTTCTGACTTGTCTTTGATCACATAAATAGTGATCCACCTGGTAGCATCATCAACATATATGACATAATATCTTGAACCATTTATGCTAAAGTCCCCACACATCTGTGTGTACCAATTCAAGTCTTTTTGAATACATGAAACCATGTTTATTATATGATTTCTTGTGAGCCTTACCTAATTGACATCTTCACATCTGTATGTCATGTGTTGACCTGCAACATTACGTAATCCAAGTACTGAATCATTATTAATCATCTCTTTGATCCCTCTTTAATTGAAGTGTCCAAGTCTTTTGTGCAAAAGATCCAATTCAGACACCTTTTGCTCTCCATATGTAAACATGGCATGTCCAACATTACCTTGTACCCTCAATGTGAAGAGCCTTCCTTCTTTCTTTCCTATAACAATTTGCTTATACCCTTGGCTTGGGTCTTCAACATAAACTCCATTATTAGTAAACCTTACCTCATATCCTTTTTCCACAATTTGTCCTAAACTAATCGAATTCTTTGGAATTGTAGGAACATACAAAACCTTACTCAAGAGAGTACTTCCATCTTTGTCTTTAACTAATCCAATTGAATTCACCTTGTGCTTTGACCTATTTGAACTGTAGGATTGATCGCCTTATGATCTAAATCAGTCATCAAAGCAATGTTTCCACTCAGGTGATTGCTACACCTTGAGTCACTATAGAATACCCTTAAGTCTTCATTTGAAGCTTCACATGTTGCATTCATAATAAGAGTTGAATCTTCTTTCTCATCTGATGCATAATTGTAGTAGGTGTTATTGTAGGATTGGTTTTGGAAATTTCTTCCTCCATTTCTTCCAAAGAAACTCCTACCACCTCCACCTCTTTAATTTCCTCTCTGATTTCTTCCGCCTCTTCCTCTTTGGTTAAAATTCTGATTAAAGTTACCATCGCTTTGATTATTATGCCAACATTCATGAGATAAATGATTGGTCTTACCACATATCCAGCAAGCTTTGACACTATCTTCGTTATTTCTGGCTCTTCCTCTACTTGTGACACTTCCTCTTCCTCTTAGGAAGTTTTCTTGGCTTGGAGTACCTTCATCTTCAACTGATTGTTGCTTTCCTTTGATAGCTTTCTTCTTATCTTTAGAATACATTGCATGACCTACACTCTTATCAACATCTCCTTTGATATCATTCTCAAAAGTTAGCATATGTCCTAACAATTGAGTCAAATTAGGAGTGAAACGATCTAATGAAAGTTCTATTGACAATGTGAAAGGCCTCCACTTCTCTTCTTCAATATCTTCATCAATTGCACCTAAGGAATCAACAATGTCTTTCATCTTTGTCACATAATCAGATATTGATTGTGAAGCCTTCTTCTTGAATGTGTTAAACTCTGCCCATAGTGATGCTTTCCTTGACTTGGTTGTATTCTGAAAATGCTCCTCCAAAGCACTCCATATATCACTTGCACTTTCAGGTCCTTTGATATGAGGAAGCAAGTAATCATTTACTGCCATGTAGATAATGCTCCTTGTGTGAGCATCTTTCTTCATCCAAATCTTTAAATATGCAAGCCCCTCTCTAGTAGGAACAATAGGATCTTTAAACTCTAGCTTTTCTTCTTCTCTTGTGATGTATCCCATCAGATCTTTGCTCATAAGATGAGCTTCCATCCTCATAGACCAATCTGGATAGTTCTCTCTATCCAACTTCTCAATTTGGAGATTATCTCCCATCCTTTCTTCACCTATATTAACAAATCTTCAACCTTATGAGGAATGAATGTACCTTAGCTTTGAAATTTACTCCTTTTGATCCTTTTGATTTCACTCATGTGTCCCCCTTTAGCTTTTCCTTCAGACTTTGTCCTTTTGAATCTTCAAACGTTGAATTTTGTATGTTTGCAGTAGTTGGGGTCTTCCTTTTCTTCAATTCTGATAATTCCTGCTCTGATACCACTGATAGAGAGTGCTAATCTCCAAAAGACAAGCTATCCTTGATGTTAGAACACCTCTATATCAAGAACAACTAAAAAACAAGGAAGTATATTCAAACATTAAGGTCTGATGGAGGAGTTGAATACATGTCAAATGAGTTTAGCAACTTTCTTAAAAGTCATGGAATTCGATGCCAGTTTTCATGAAGGTACACACCACAATCGAATGGCGTTGTTGAATGCAAAAATAGACATATGAAGAACTAACAAGAGCCTTGATGGTTGAGAAGAATATGCCTCATTGTTATTGGTCAGAAGCTGTGCATACGGCTATATACATTATGAACATAACTCCAACTACTGCTGTACATCAAGTTACACCTGAAGAAAAGTTCTTAGGTAAAAAGCCAAACTTATCACATCTGAAAGTTTTTGGCTATATTGCATATGTACATGTTCTAGATGAGCTAAGGAAAAAGCTTGATCCAAAAGCCAAAAAATGTGTCTTCATTGGATACTCCCTTGAGCAAAAGGGATATAAATGTTATAACCGACTCACACGACAGGCGAAGGTGAGCAGAGATGTGGTATTTGATGAAATGTCACGCTTCTATGCAGATGCCAAAGAAGGACTGAATCTTGAACCAGATGACAAAGAAAATGTTGAAAAATCAAGTGCACAATCTCAAGCTTTGAGTGGACTAGATGCATCACCAAGCAATGGTTCCAACTTAAATCCATGGAGTGGAAGATTGCGTGGAAATTTCTGTCTAGCAAATTCATCAAATACATCCAAGAAAGGTAAAGAAAAGCTTTTTGTTGGTAGTAAAACATGTGCAGGTTTTGAAGATGTTGATGGAGATTCAAGCAGTTCAGAAAAGAGTCTTGACGAGGAACTTGGATTGCCCTCTGTGAAGACTCTAGGAGTAAGAAGGGCACATGGAGATGATACAAGGAGAAGTGACCCAGGACCAAGAAGATATGGGAGGATGCAGAATTCAGTGCAACGATTGACGTATGATAGTTATATGGCTTATCATTGTGCCTACATGACCAAGGTAATACAAGATGTTGAGCCTTCTTCTTTTGAAGATGCAATTGGAAATGTAGATTGGGAAAAAGCCATGGATGAGGAGATGGTTGTACTTTATGGGAATGATACATGGAAGCTAGTTCCATTGCCGCAAGGAAAGAAACCCATAGGCTGCAAATGGGTTTACAAGGTAAAGCATAATGCTGATGGTAGCATAAGCAGGTATAAAGCACGATTGGTAGCTAAAGGATATGCACAGACATATGGCATTGATTATGAGGAAACATTTAGACCTGTAGCTAAAATGTCTACTATCAGAACACTTGTTGCATTAGCTACAACAAAAGGATGGACTTTGCATCAGATGGATGTGAAGAATGCTTTCCTACATGGTGAGTTCCAGGAATAAGTATATATGGACCAGCCACAAGGTTATGAAGATTCAAAGCATCCAGAATATGTTTGCAAGTTGCAAAAGGCTTCGTATGGGCTAAAGCAAGCTCCTCGTGCATGGCATGCAAGGATTGTTGATTACTTAACCAGCATTGGGTTTCCTATGTGTGATTTAGATCATTCACTATATGCAAGGAAGGCTGATGATTGCATCACGTTTGTGTCTATTTATGTTGATGACCTGATTGTAGGTGGTGATAATGAAGAAAGCATCAAAGAGGTAAAGAAACTTCTTATGCAGGAATTTGACATGAAAGATCTTGGTGTGTTGCGCTATTTCTTGGGCATTGAGTTTATTCATACAGAAACATGTATATGGATGTCACAAAGGCAATATGCCTTGAATATGCTGCAAAAGTATGGTATGGCTGATTGTAAGCCAATTTCTATGCCATTAGATGAGAATTTGAAGTTAGATACTATGTCAGGTGAAGCATTGGAAAATGCTACTATGTATAGGAAAATTGTGGGAAGCTTGATATATCTCATAATTACGAGGCCTGATCTTAGCTACACTATTGGACTTGAAAGTCAGTTTATGTAGGTTCCGAGGAAGCCACATTTGGATGCTTTGAGGCACACTCTATGTTATGTGAGTGCTACTTTGGATTATGCATTATTTTATGAAGCTGGTGTAGATTTGCAGGTTTATGGATACACCGATGCAGATTAGGCTGGTAATACTCCACGTAAGACAATAGTTACGCAATATAACACAGGAGCAATAGCAGAGAAGATAACAGATATAGGAGAATCTCAACAATTTTCTACTAGCAGCAAGTACAAAGATGATGGGGTTGTCCACCCGTGCGCTCTCAAGGTAGAGCTTAAATGGTGATCTAGACAACTCTAGATAGGGAGATACAAGGTAGAGGTATGCTGGCTCAACTCAATGTCTCAGGTAGTGCAGAAGTCATGTATATATAGGATCATGGGTGGCCTTCCGTGGACGGCTATACATGGGCGGTAGAGCGTGGGTGCCCACCGCCCGCGTAATTGCCATACACGGCTTAGACCGGTTGACCGACCTAACAAATATATGATTTCTGACTCTAACAGGGAATATTCTATGGAATATTCCCTTTACCGTCGTGTTGGGGGCGCTGCCCCTGGACCCCCACCAAGGGGTCCATTGGCCCCCTGGGACCCCCTAGTCCAGGGGGCCCACTAGGCCCCTTGGACCCCCCAGCCGGGGCTGCTCCCCGCTGCCTCGGACCCCCCAATTGGGGACCCTGGTAACTCCCTTTCCTTACAATACCTTACATGATCCAATATGACCTTCATCCAACATGCAAGTTGGGATTCCCATCAATTGGGTAATGCATGCTTGGCTTCTCCTCATAACGGGGGCCTTACAAAATGTGCATACAATCATGAGGGGTAGACATTGATCATATACTAACACCCCCCCTCAATGTTTACCGATGAAAAATCAAATAGGCTTCGGTCCTATGCCCATCTGTTGAAGATGTCTGTTGAGTTGCTCTCTTCCAAGTGCTTTAGTGAATATGTTAGCACAACTTGCCTCTCTTGGGCAATATTCTAGCTCCAGAATTTCATCTTCAATAAGCTCACAAATGTAATGGTACTATACTTCTATGTGCTTGGTGCGAGCATGAAATACTAGGTTCTTTGCAATAGCCATACAACTTTGACTATCACACTTGAGTACAGTTGCCATATTTGATGGAAAGCCTAGATCAGCAAGAATTCTCCTTAACCAGACTGCCTCACAAGAAGCAAAACAAGCTGCTTTGTACTCTGCTTCAGTGGAGGAGAGTGCGAGAGTTGGTTGCTTTCTACTGACCCAAGAAAATATTCCTGAACCAAGTGAGAAACAATATCCAGAAATTGATTTTCTAGAATCACAATCGCCAGTCCAATCTGAATCACAATATCCTTGGAGTGTATCACCTATGGTATAAAAAATACCAAAATCCAAGGTTCATACAATGTACCTTAGAATTCGCATTCCAGCATTCTAGTGACTCTCCTTAGGTTTTTTGGAAAACGTGCTTAATACTCCAACAACATAGCAAATGTCTAGTCTAGTGTTGCACAAAAAAATAAGACTTCCAACGAGCTTCCTATACTTCTTAGCATCTACATCAGGCATGTTATCATCCATAGATAGCTTATGATTTACCTCCATAGGTGTGCTAGTTGGCTTGGAGTCCATCATTCCAAATGCCTTGAGAATCTCTTTAGCATATTTTTGTTGTGAGATGAAAATGCCATCCTTCCTTTGCCATAATTCAATTCCCAGACAAAAATGGAGTAGACCTAAGTCTGTCATTTCAAACTCAGCTCCCAAGCTGGTCCGAGTTTGATTAATGAGTTCCTGATGATCTCCTGTAATGATCAAATCATCTACATATACAATGACAACAACTAGCTTGCTATCCCTTTTCGTTACATACAAGTTAGCATCAGAAGTACTTCTTTCAAAACCCATATTTTTGAAAAAATGATTTATTCGTTGGTACCAAGCCCGTTGAGCTTGCTTAAGTCCATACAAAGCTTTCTTCAACATGCAAACTTTATTTTCTGAATTGGGCACCTCAAAACCTGGTGGTTGAGATACATATACCTCCTCCTTGAGGTGACCATTCAAAAATGCAGATTTGACATCCATCTGGAAAATAGGCCACGCCTTTTGTGCAGCTACTGCAAGTACCATCCGAATAGTTATCATGCGTGCTATTGGTGCAAACATTCTTGAACATCAAATCCTTCGATCTGTGAAAAACCCTGTGCAACTAATCTTGCCTTATACTTTTCTAATGTTCCATCTACTTTATACTTAGCTTTCCAAATCCATTTAGTACCTATTACCTTCTTCTTTGGCGGCAAGTCAACTAGATCCCATGTATCATTTTTTAGTATAATATCATACTCTAACTACATTGCTGCTCTCCAACCTCGATCATCAAGGGCTTCTTCAATGGTGGTAGGTTCCTTTATCGAGTCCATGATATCTGCCATTAGAGCCATGTTAACAATGTGTTTTGATGCTCTTCTTTGCCATGTTAACAATGTGATCTTTGTAATCCATCCGATGATGATTCTGGTACATCTACATGTGGATTGTGATCATCAAAGAGCTATTGTGCCCACTTTGGTAGTGGCTTATGTTGTGCAACTACAACTGGTTGGCTTTTTATTGAGGAAATTTCTCCATCAGATGTTTCCTCCTCCTCAACTTTAACCTGTCTTTTGATAGGCACAAGGTGAGATATTTCTCCGTTTGATGAGATAGTAGATTTACCTTTATCTTCTACTAAGTGTGGTCGTTCATCAAACACCACATCTCGGCTGACAAAAATCTTCCTTGCCTCAGGATCCCACAACCTATATGCTTTAGACTCTTCACTATATCCTAGGAAGACACACTTTTTGCTTTTTGGATCCAACTTTGATCTTGTTGAATCAAGAATGTGTGCATAACAGAAACAACCAAAAATTCTGAAATGCAAAACTGAAGGCTTTTTACCAGAATATGCTTCTTGAGGAGTCATCCCCTTCAGAGATTTTGTGTAGCTTCGATTGAGGATATAGACTGCTATATTGACTGCTTCTGCCCAGAATGAATCAGGCATGTCTTGAGCCTTTAACATACAACGAGCCATTTCAACTACTGTCCTGTTCCTGCGCTCAACAATGCCATTTTGTTGAGGTGTATGAGCTGTGGTAAGTTGCCTTTTCACACCATGCTCCTTACAGTAATTGTTGAATTCTGTTGACAAGAATTCACCTCCTCTATCTTTTCTAAAATTCTTCAATTTCCTTCCTGATTCATTTTCTACATACTTATGCCATGCTTTAAATTTTTCAAAAGCATCAGCCTTCTCTCGAATGAAATAAACCCACATCTTTCTCCTATAATCATCGACTAACAACAAGAAGTAGAAAGATCCTCCTAAAGCAGGTGTAGACATTTTACCGCAGAGATCAGCATGTACCAACTCTAGAGGAGCTTGAGATCGATTGCTGATCTCTCTTGCAAACGCCTTTCGTTGTTGCTTGCACATCATATAAGCTTCACAAGGTTCCTACAACTCTGAAAATGCAGGCAAATGAGCAACCATCCCTGTTCTTTGCATCTCCTCCAAAACTGCAAATTCGAGATGCCCAAATCGTTAGTGCCATAACCTGCTTACATCTTTATCTTCTGTAGCAGTTAAAGCACTTAACTCATATAAGTTATCCCGTCGTATGCCTTTACCTACAACATTACCTGATGAATCCATGATTTCTGCACCACTCTTATTGAAGTGAACTTCGAGTCCACGATCTGTTATTGCAGAAACTGACAACAAATTTCTTTTGAGTGTAGGTACATAGAGAACATCGGATAAATTTTTCTCAACACCTGGAGAAGTGATAAAAGAGATGGTTCCAGTTCCTTCGGCTGGACACTTGGAGTCATTTCCCACCACTACATTGATGGATTCCCGCAGAGGCACTAGGGAACTATACCAATCCTTTTTACTGTTCATATGGCAAGAAGCTCCACTATCTAAAATCCATGGTTCATCAACACGAGCTTGAGCAGATGAACATACCTCTTCAATAGCTACCCAAAGTTCCAACTCTGTGTTGTTTGCAGACTCTTTGTTCTTCCATGATGACTTTACAGTCCCATTCCGTTCGTCAGCTTGCTTCTTTCTGCAATCCTTGATGGCATGGCCTTTCTTTTCACAATAGAAGCAACTTCGTGTGAACTTTTTCTTCTTTGGCTTCCTCTTTGATCCCTCAAAAGAGCCTTTACCTTTTGCATTTGCTGAGAATGCAGCATCAATTGTACTTTGTCGATTCTTCAGCCGCATCTCTTCTTCTAAAAGCATCGCACAAAACTCTTCAAATGTAAGAGGAGTTGGCCTTACTTGAGTGTTAAGGGTTGTTACTAATCCATCATACTTTGTTGGAAGAACAGGTACAGATCTTCGAGCTAGCTCTTCTTGTGTTATAACAACACCAACTACAGCCAATTGATCTTGAAGATGCTTTATCCGTTTGATAAAATCTTCTGCCTTTTCAGAAACAGAATGCTTTTCATTTGCCAACTGATTTTCTAAATTCTGTATCCTAGTGTGGCTCTTGGTCTCATATTGTCGAGCCAATATGCCCCAAGCCTCATGTGCTTTAGTAGTATGTTGAACTAAAGTAAGCACAGAATCACTTACACTAGTGACAATCGCACATAATGCATCAGCATTCCGCCTCTTCCAAGCTCGTAGAAGATCTGGATCTGGATGAATCATCAATCTTGAATTTGCTGGATCTTCAACTGGTATAGGCTCAGGATCCAATCTCATCGGTCCCATGACAGTGTCAAGTAATTCATAGAAGTCCAAAATTGCAGAAATTTTGAACTTCCAAAGTGTATAGTTGGTTCCATCCAGCTTCCCTTCAGTGAATGCAGGTGGACGAATTCGAATAGGTGCAGCATTAACATTAGCTGAAGCACCAAGACTAGTGTTCGACGATGAAGCCATCATGTAATCACTCGAATAATCTACTGATATTCTAGTCTGCTAGTAGGCTAAAATAGTGATACTTCTCAAGCTATTCGAACCTTACAACTCTGATACTGTGTAAGACAATAGTTACGCAATATAACACAGGAGCAATAGCAGAGAAGATAACAGATATAGGAGAATCTCAACAATTTTCTACTAGCAGCAAGTACAAAGATGATGGCGTTGTCCACCCGTGCGCTCTCAAGGTAGAGCTTAAATGGTGATCTAGACAACTCTAGATAGGGAGATACAAGGTAGAGGTATGCTTGCTCAACTCAATGTCTCAGGTAGTGCAGAAGTCATGTATATATAGGATCATGGGTGGCCTTTCGTGGACGGCTATACATGGGTAGTAGAGCGTGGGCGGCCACTGCCCACGTAATTGCCATAAACGGCTTAGACTGGTTGACCGACCTAACAAATATACATGATTTCTGACTTCGACAGGGAATATTCTATGGAATATTCCCTTTACCGTCACGCTGGGGGCGTTGCCCCCAGACCCCCACCAGGGGGCCCGCTGGCCCCCTTGGACCCCCTAGTCGGGGCTGCTCCCCGCTGCCCCGGAGCCCCCAATTGGGGACCCTGGTAATTCCCTTTCCTTACAATACCTTACATGATCCAATATGACCTTCATCCAACATGCAAGTTGGGATTCCCATCAATTGGGTAATACACGCTTGGCTTCTCCTCATAACGAGGGCCTTACAAAATGTGCATACAATCATGAGGGGTAGACATTGATCATATACTAACACTCCAGATAGAAGATCTGCTAGTGTCTTTCTATTCTCACTTGGAGGTGTAGCTATTACATGGAGCAGCAAGAAGCAACCCACTGTTGCTTTGTCGAGTACAGAGACTGAGTATAGAGGTGCTGCAATGGCAGCATGTGAGGCATCATGGCTAGAGATGCTACTTGCAGATTTAGGTGTGGAAGTGCAAAAGCCTATCATCATCTATTGTGATAATCTTCGTAGCATATAGTTAGCATGGAACCCTGTTTTTCATGCTAGAACAAAGCATATTGAGGTATATTATCACTTCATCAGAGAGACGGTATTAGCAGGTGATATTGATCTTGTTTATATGAGATGAGATGAGCAGGTTGCTGATATTTTCACAAAAGCACTTGGAGCAGCGAAGCTGAAGAAGTTTCGGAAGATGCTTGGATTAGAGGACATGGCATTGAGCTTGAGGGGGAGTGTTGAGATATCAAGCTCAACATGTGATGATCCAAGATGACACGTATCACTTTTTCATTTCTCTGACATGTATAGTGGTCACGCCGGTATATGTCAGGGACACTTCATTGAGCTTTATTAGATTTATCTACCGAGAGTGATGGCACATTTGTTTCTTGCCAGCTCAATCATTTGCAGACAATAGGGAAGAAGATCATTCTTCCTTGCCTCAATCTGTGTGTGTGCTTCTCCTTGAGAGTGAGAGTGTGTGTGTGAGCTCTCTTCCTTATCTCCTTCCTGGTGACATTCATGACCTGCTACAATTCCATAAAAATTTCTACCTTACAAATAGGCCTCCTTTCTGATTTTCCAAGCCACATACTTGTGTTGGTCAAGCTTCGCAATCATTGAGGGAAATCCTTCACCTATCTTGATCTAGCTATGATACCAGTGAAAGAACTTGGAGAAGCTTGTAGGAGGTAAAAACGTGAGTTGCGAAGCAACGAAGTTTGGTCTAGCCAATTAGCAAAAGACCATTCCATGAGCTTATGGAGACTCATATAGACCTTATACGCATGTGATAAGTGCAATAAAATGCACTATGTACTTTGGAGCATCAAAGAGAAGGACTCCATACAAAATAGATAGGTTTGCACATTGCCTAGCTCAGAAAACTTACTACCTTTGGATGAGACAATGAACTTCAAATGCTCATAGTGACTAATGTGATTACAATTAGAAAAAATCCTTTTGGAGGAGTGATACACATAGGGTTGAGTGTATATAATGCACAATAGTACAAGGAATAAGCAAAATATGCTTTTGGAATGAACGAGACGCTCAACGGTGGTACCTCCTATTTTTCAGGAATATGTGGAGATTGACAATGAGATAAACAAACTAAGATTTCTCCCAACCTACTAAACCAAATGTGTTGAAAATTTACAAGCATAAACTAGACACTAGTAAATTTCTAATAATTTCCGATTGCATCCAATTTGGAGCTTTGTAGAGATAGCAAAAGCCTCTACAAACTTACTATTGTTGAAGAAGATGATGCAAAAAAATGAAGAAGCAAGACAATGATTGACACAAGTGTATGTATATTGCTTCCATGTAATGTACGAGTGATTTGAAGTGTTTATATAGAATTTTCAAGTGCTCCACGACTTCTACAAGTGGATTTTGAATTCAAATAAAGGTAGTAAAGTTTGTTGGAGGGAATCAATTCACTTTCCTATAATCTAGGAAAAGTGAAGTTCTAGTTTGATCTACTTTTAGGTGATTGATTGATTGATTGATTGCAACTCAGCCACCACAAATTGGTGGAATTTGGGCTCTCTCTTTATCCTTTTACATGCGTAAAGCTCTAGGCTTTTACAATGGTAAAGATCCATGAAAATTCTTTTTAAAAAATACAATAAGTGAGCATAAGTAAAAGAACTCTCCAACATATATTCTTTCAACGTAATCGAAGCGATAGCTTTTGACGTAGATCAAATCCACCTCAAGCATAGTGTAAGCTTGATGTTCCAACACATATACATATACATATACATATACATATACATATACATATACATATACATATACATATACATATACATATACATATACATATACATATACATATACATATACATATACATATACATATACATATGCATATACATATACATATACATATACATATACATATACATATACATATACATATACATATACATATACAAATACATATACATAAACATATACATATACATATACATACATATACATACATATACATATACATGTACATATGCATATACATATACATACACCTATACATAAACATATACATATGCATGAACATTTACATGTACATACACACACACACATATATATGTATATATATATATATATATATATATATATATATATATATATATATATATATATATATATATATATATATATATATATATATATATATATATATATATATATATATATATATATACATATACATATACATATACATATACATATACATATACATATACATATACATATACATATACACATACATATACATATACATATAGACATACATATACATATACACATACATATACATATACATATACATATACATATACATATACATATACATATACATATACATATACATATACATATACATATACATATACATATACATATACATATACATATACATATACATATACATATACATATACATATACATATACATATACATATACATATACATATACATATACATATACATATACATATACATATACATATGCATATACATATACATATACATATACATATACATATACATATACATATACATATACATATACATATACATATGCATATACATATACATATACATATACATATACATATACATATACATATACATATACATATACATATACATATACATATACATATACATATACATATTCATATACATATACATATGCATATACATATACATATACATATACATACACCTATACATATACACACACACACACACACACACACACACACATATATATATATATATATATATATATATATATATATATATATATATATATATATATATATATATATATATATATATATATATATATATATATATATATATATATATATATATATATATATATATACATATACATATACATATGCATATACATACATATATACATATACATATACATACACACACAAACATCTCTCTCTCTCTCTCTCTCTCTCTCTCTCTATATATATATATATATATATATATATATATATATATATATATATATATATATATATATATATATATATATATATATATATATATATATATATATATATATATATATATATATATATGTATATATATATATATATATTCATATACATATACACATACATGTACATGTCTCTCTCTCTATGTTATGTTTTTAGTAAAGTTTTTAGTGGCTTTGTATGTTTTTGAGCATCCTAGATATTAACCTACAAAAAAAATTCACATTAAAACATGACTTTGGAGAAATGCGAATTCAATCTTTAGACACGTAGAAATCTATGCACATAGCACCAGATCAAATGAAAAATTCTATCAATTTAGAACAACAATCAAAGATGTTGTATATCCATTTTCAGCCATAAGGTTCCTTGACTTGCATGCAGTAAGGGTTTGAATAGTCACTCTCGTAGCTTGCACTATTATAGCTACCTATCTTAATTTTGATGCAAATTATCACAAATTTTCACTTTTGGGGCGTTGCTTAGGAAGTGGTCGGTTCGGTAGAATAGGAGGGTTCCAAAGCGAGTTCTCTCATCCTGTTAGACATGCGGATCAAGCATCACAAGAGCTTCTCCTCATTCAGTCATACTACGAGGGTAAGGAGAATGAAGAGTTGGATCCCCATCCATGGACTACGAGGTTACTAGCTTTCATTGTATCTCTTTATTGTACTAATATAATTTCTGTTTCCCTGTGTAAAAAAAAAAGCTGACTGTAATGCATTTTTACTATTGTCCTGTTCACTGGAAATGCAGTTAATGATCGATTCACAAGGAATGGAAGTGCTGCCATGGAATGAAGTTTGTGTTCTTGTCAGCTCTTCAGCTTTTTACCACCTTGACCAAGCTGTATTGTAACGACTTTCCGTTGTGACTGACTGATTGAGTTTAGTGAGAGAGAGAGAGAGAGAGTATTGTGGTAAATGGGGCTCTCTGTAGAGAGAGAGAGAGAGAGAGAGAGAGAGAGAGAGAGAGTATGTGTCGCCAGTGGACCACTTTTAGGCCTTTGGTACTCTGTACTAGAGCACAAAAAATAGAGAGGAACGGTGTGTGTGCTGATGGGTAAGGCTCTCAGATGTTAGAAATGATATTACCAGAGTAATAAGTGAAAACGCTTTCAGATGGCGCTCACAGACTCTCTTTGAAGAAGAAACAAATTGTACCTTGTGTCTCTTGCTAAGAAAGGCTGGCGTTTACTGTTGATGGAGATGAAGTGTGTGTGTGTGTGTGTGTGGTCCCCTCAGCTGAATGAGGGTGTTAGAGGAAGAGTCCAGCATGTTCACTGCTTTCAGGTTGGTTCAAGTTGTCGTGGTGCGGTCAGTTACATGGGAAAAGCTCAAAGGTAGAAATCGCCTTCTCTTACAACGCCCACTTCTTGAAGTCGGTGAAACTCTCGAGTGAGAATTTCATTGTATGAAGCGTAACGACTTGACAAAGCCCCGCTAGAGAGTGCACTCTTAATCACTAACGTCCGAGCGCACTCTTGACAAAGCTATTATCTGGAACGCCATCCGAGGGGAAGTCTTTTTAAAGATATGGTGGGAAAGATGTGCTTATAATTTTGGCGACTCCCCCAAAGAGTGGTCGATTGAGAAATCGTTGTTCCTCTTCGGCAAAAGAATGGTTAATTGTGAAAAATCCCCCCCCCCTTTAGGCATCATCAAGTGCTCCTTCTGATCAACAACAAGCATAAACCCAAGTGGGCCCCGCATGAGGGTGATGAGAGCGTGATTAACCTTCTTTGTAATGCCATCTAGACTCTATAAAATCTACCCCTGCTATGTGGGATTTGGGGGTCCCGTGGGCACTAGTCCCTTTCACTTGTAGTTTTCTTTTCCTTTAATTAATGCAAGTCCGGGAGAGTAGGCTAAGGCCAAACTTCCTTTATTTATAAAAAAAAAAATCGGAAGATCAATGAAGGTTGTTTGGTTTCCACTCCACAATTTTTTATCATTCACGGTTGTTTGATGCTCCCTACTGGATCAACCTTCAGATTGTTGGGAATACCGACAAGTTTTGAAGTTTGGATGGAACGGAGATGGAATTGGGGTTTTGCTTAACTTGAGCATAAATTTGCCTGCTCGAAATGGATGCAACTCAACCTGGTGGGATGCGCTATGGTGATTAACAAATTTTTGCTTTCATCTGATTAACGTTATGGCATGCTGGAGGCCAAAAGGCAAAGATCTAGAAAAATTGGAAAGCTCCTACAAAAACTTCCTTTGGACAGGGGATTCCAATAGAAGGGATATGCCCAAGGTCAAATGGAATATATGTATGAACAAAAAAGGCAGAGGTGGATTGGGCATTCTGGACATTGTGCAGATGGCGGATAAAATGGCCACCAAATGGATGATCAAAGCATGGTGCAACTTGGAAGCGTCATGGGCAAAGATGATTCTCAGAAACAGATGTGCTCTTACCTTAAAGGTGTTGGTGTAAAACACAAGCCTACACATTTGGCTTGGAAGATATCATGAAGACTCTACATGCATGAAGAACCATAGGAACATATGCTAGTGATTACTTACCACTTTACCTCATTGTAAAAGTCATTTGACTTAGAGTCTTTTGTAATCACCTACCCAAATGATTCGTGGAAAAGTTAGTTCACTTGATTGAGAGAATATCTCCAAGTTTTTAGAAGCTTGATTATAAGGAGCCAAGAATTTGAATTTGAATTCAAATTCTTACACATTCCATATAAAAGGTGAACTTGAAAAGTCACGGTGAGAGACTTCACTCCCGAGCTTCATTCTACTGTCATTGAGTGTGTGTGAGCACTACATCATAGTCTACACCTCTCTACACCATTAGGCAATGCTTGTCATGCGAATGGGATTGTACACAAGTGTTAACTAATAGATACATTTATATCATTCATCTCTGTGTTCTCTACTAGTCTACTCAAAAGTCTGTCAACTTGTCAAGGGCATATCTCAGTCAATACTACTCCAAATTCAGTGATTCAAAGCTTGTTTAATTCAGCTCAAAGTCATCTACATGCTGACAAAGTTTGAAGTGATTTCATTCAACCAATTCAGAGAAATCGTCGTCAAGGTGCTCACTGGTCTATCTCTGCTACAGTCCTAAAAAGTCGGGGGTATACCAAATCTTGCTAAATTAATTTCTCTTAGCATAGTTCATTATTTTACATCATTCCACTTGAAAATGTTAGCTTACTAAGCTAATTGAATACCCCTAGAAGGAATTTTATCAATTTCTACTATGCTAGTCACACTGAGCAAAACATTCAGTAGATATCAAGACCAAAATAGAAGGTTTTCTTGAGTTTGTGACTTCCAAAGTTATCTGTTTTGATTCAATCATTGCACACATCATTTCCAAAGGACATAGGCCATTTCTTGGTGTCATTGGAAAGCTAAGGGAGTCTACTAATCAAGCCTGAAGCTAAAGGGGGCTGGTACAAAGCAGGTTTTAGCAGTACCTACTCAATCTCTTGGATCATCCATCCATCTTTCCCAACAAAAGGTCCTCCTTGATGGAAGGATCTTGACCTTCTCACTTGTTCTTTTTCCTATTCCGATGACCCTTGGAGGGTCAGATTCCATTTGCTCTTTGTGGAAGAGTTGGAACAGAATGAAAGCATACATCAAAGTGAATGAGGACTCGAAAAAGGCTACTAGGATCAGATAGAACAACTCTATGTGGTTTCCCATAAGGGGAATCAAAGAAATTGAATCCTTAGACCACCAAAGGGTGAAAAAGCTATGGTATAAAGGATTTCGTGTTTGGAAACATCTCTAGCTCAAGAAAGAAAACACAAGGTTAGGTTCGAGGATTTTGACTCTACAACCAGAATTGACCATGAGGAGTGGTGTGTTTTGAGGCATAGAATTAGCTCCTCAAAGATCTCTAAGTCATGCCTCCTACTTGGATCAAGAGGCTATGATGGATCAACAGTCACAAGTTGGATAAAGCAGAGAATTTTAAGAAGCACGTGGACTGGCATAGCAATATCAACAAGATATGTTGTCTCGATTGGTTATTACCACATGGCAGTTTAAGTTCATGGACCTGTGGCATCCTTAGAACAAAAAGTCAATTCTCATGTGGAAAATTCTCCACTAGGGGAATTTGGACCAATGCAAAAGCTAAAGAAATATGCAGAGCCCCCATTGGTGTAAGCATTGTATAGGGCTAAAGAAGACATTGGTCACCTCTTCTTCTCTTGGCCCAAGAGCCTCTCAGTCGTGCAAGATCTTGCAGGGGTTGTGAAGCTCAAAAAATGTGTCAATTGGAAACAAATGATGCTAGGCAAAGTGATTGGTTGCTCTGCTGCTTTCTAGAACACCATCAGAGGGGAAGCTTTATGGAAGATATGGAAAGAAAGATGTGCAGACAATTTTGATGAAGCTCTAAAAGAATGGTCGATTGTTAAGTCTCTTGCTTTGCTTGGAAGAAGAATATGTAATTGTAAGGAATTCCCTCTCTTCAGAAACCATAGGATCTTTATCTTGGAAAATAACAAGTTGAAAAGTAAATGGATGGCCTATGAGGGAGATGAAATCATCATCAACCTTCTCTGTGACTTGATTTAAAATCATGTTCTTCCTCGTGCCGCTTGCTCTTAGGCTTTGTCACTAGTATTCCCATTCCAATCCTTCCCGGCCTTTGTGAAATATGGGGGATCCCATGGGCTCTTTGCCCCTTCACTGTATCATTGAGTTCTTTTTTTAATTAAAGCATGGAAGATTAGGCCTTAGCTTAACTTTCTTTTGGAAAAAAGTTTGGAAGAAATATCCGTGTGCATTGGGCTAACTAGTTGGGGCCTTTGTCTCTTGAGATGAGGGTAACATTTCAACCCCTCCCAATGGCCAAATATCATGATGGACCTTAAGCCAACATTGACCTAGTTGAAACCTATTGCTTTTGAGCACTCTTCTTTGTAATCACCTTTGCACGTGTCCAACTGCTCCCTTGTGGGATAGAGGGGATCCCAAAGGTATTATGTGCATCTTCACTTAAAATTTCAATTAATTCAAGCATATCAAGGAGAGTAGGCTTTGGCCAGACTTCCTCTTAAAAAAACAAAAAAAGAACTAGGAAGAAATGCATATGATCCTTTATGTTGTAGGTGCAAATTGAAGGATGGTCTTATTTAGAGAGCTTATGGTACACATGCTCTAGTTTCTAGAGCATTGGAGTGCTTTCTACTGCTTAGTATGCTTTTTGTAAAGAGGAAGTTCAGCCGAGTCCTAGTGTCCCTTGCTTGAACTATTTAAAAAATAATTGTATAGGGGAGAGACATAGTGCCCTAGAGCTCTCCTGTATCCCACAAAGCAGGCATATTGCAATGTACTATATTAAATTTTCCCCAAAAAACAAACGATGTGTAGGTAATAATGAAATTTCAAGTTAAGGATATTTTGAGCATGTCTGTAAAGTTTTTGTAGCAACATTTTTACATTCTCTCTCTAAAAGGTTATCGCATGAGATTTGCATTTCAAATTTGAGCATGAAGATGTAGGAATTAGAGAAAGTTTTATGTGAGAGAAATGTAGAGTTCTCTTATTAGAAAAACTTTTTGTGATGGAAAATTTTGTAGTTCTTGTGTTTTGTGTCTCATTTGTTGCATGAAGATAGGTTAATAAAGAGATTTTTCATGTTTTTTCATCTCTCTAGGATTTCTAGATTTGCAAGGCTCAAAAGTGATATTTGGAAGTGGATTTGAACCTAGGGTGTCTCTAACACTATTGTGTAGCTCAAAGAGCTGAACATTTTTGTGTCTCACAAGCTTAAGCTAGCTCATCGGATGTACACTTAGAAATGGTTGTGGTTGTTCATGCACTTAAACATTGGAGACACTTATTGTTTGGAGTAAAGTTTGAATTAAGAATGGATCATCAAAACCTTAAATATATCTTTACTCAACCTTTGCTCAACAATAGTTAGAAATGATGGATGAAATTGCTAAGTGAATATGATTTTGATATTAAATACTTAATAGGGAAACAAAATAAAGTGGCTGATGCTTTGAGTCGTAAACCTTTAGACAATTCAATTTCTATTGTATTTTCTGATTTTGATATTCAAAAGTAATTAAAAGAAGATTTTTATTATGCTGCAATCTTGAAATTTGTGTATGAAAATCTAGGTTCTATGTTTCAAGGAAAATTTCATTTGCAAAATAACGATTTTGCATCTATTTTAAAAGAAAATATTTTGCATGACTGTCCTAGATTTTGAAGATATGCTGCATATGTATGTAAATGACAAATAAAACAATTGGACTGAGTATCTAGAATATTTAGGGTCTTGGAATATTTGGAATGTCAAGGAAAAAAAAACATTAGGTCAAATTCTTCTACACTATGATGAATTGAAAAAGAGTCCTATTAGTGCCTCTATGACTTCCAAAGAATCTTGGGACACACTAGCAAGTCTAGATGAAGATAAAACTCCCTCAAAGATTTATGCTTTAGAGGCCGAGTTTCACAATCTTTCTATTCGTCCTCAAAACACCATCACAAAGATGATAGCCACTTTGAATATTATCAAAGAAAAATAGTACTTTTTGTACAAATGATCTCAAGTGAAGACATGGCCATTAGATTGGTTAACAAACTTGCTAAATCCCATGAAACTTTTGTGACCACTCTTTACAATAGAAGTCAAGAGCTCACTTGGGAAAACGTAAGAAGAATTTTGCTTGTCCATGACTCTAGGCAAAAGGCTCAAGCTACACAAGAAAAAACTATGAAGACCAAAGATACTTTCAACAAGACTAAAGGTAAAACAGACACTCAAGAGTATAAGGACAAGGGCAAGAAGAAGTTTACTTGCAACTTTTGTGGCAATCTTGAACATATAGAAAAGTATTTCTTCAAGAAGAAAAACAAGGAAAATTCCAAATCTACTCCAAAGATAGAGCATCAAACTCACTACACAAGTGAAGACCTTTTTCTTACAACTGAACACAAGGCACTTGTCGCATCCACTCCTAGCAAAGAATGGATTTTTGATAGTGGGGCTCCATCACACATGTGTAATGACAAAGAAGAATTTCATGAGTTTTTAGATCACAAAGTTCAAGTTTATGTTGCAGATAACAAGTGTGTTGAGATCCAAGGAAAAGGCAAAGTTCAAGTCATAAACATAGAAGGTGAAACTAAGTCACTTAAAGATGTTCTTTATGTACCAAACCTTTGTAAGAACCTTCTCTTAATGAAATCCATTACTAAGTGCAACATGATAGTGCAATTTGATAATGAGAAAGTTCAATTCATCGATCAATCATCCAAAGAAGTCAAAGTTCATGGATTTGAAGACAAAGGTCTCTACAAGCTTTCAAGTTTCATTGCCAAGGATTCAAGCTTTAGCTTGTGGCATTACAAATTCGGACGCACCTCTTACTTAGAAAAAACCTCTTCAAGTCATCTTGTCAAGGGTTTATTGAGGATCATACAAGTGAAGTTGAACTACCAAGCATGTGTGTATTAGACATTTACCCCTTTGCCTATAGTTCTTTGAAGACCATTAGATTAAATGGAAACAATGGATTTGCCAACCACAATGTTTTCAAGTATTTGAAGCATCAAGGTATTAAGTACCAAGAAAAGAATCATACTTAGTAGGGTGTTGCTCTACAAAGGGTTTGAAGTGTGTTTGAGATGGCCATGACTATGCTTCATCAGAAGAACTTCCACATGATTTTTGGGATGAAGCTATTCATACAACCATACATATTCTTACCATAGGGTTCTCACATGTTTTGCAGAACCAGACCCTAATAGAGGCTTACTTTTAGAGAAAACCTAGTGTGAACTATTTTAGAGTCTTTGGTAGTGATGCCTATGTGCAAGGCCATGATGATGATAGGATTAAGCAATACATTTCATGGTTTATAGTGACCATTAGAAGGCAC
>CM035407.1:203570626-203600626 GCA_020310875.1 Ceratopteris richardii | reverse complement strand
CTGTTACAATCCAACAATGCATTGGCTAACATATTCTATGTTACAATCCAACAATGCATTGGCTATTCCATATTTCAATCTAACAATGCATTGGCTAACATATTCCATGTTACAATCTAACAATGCATTGTTCAACATATTCCATAAGGTATAACATGCCCCTCAGTTGAACAAGCAACTGACCTCAGGTGATAAAATAATAAACATGGATGGCCAGTCACATCTTTCAGCACTGAATAAAGAAAATAGGCATGTTCCATGTAAAAATACATGCATGGAAATGTTCATGGAGCTGGTACATTAATGTGTTTGTGTATGATATGCTGAAATTAAATGGTCATAATGAGGTGTTAATTGTGTTTTATGTATCCATTGACATTCTTCAATAGAGTGATTTTTGTACTTAACCAAATAGCGATGATATTGAGTACCTGTGCGTGTAGTAGTGACATCATGATCAATGATTTTCTCAGGAACTAAGATTTCAGATTGTTCTTCAATCAAAGGAGGGTCATCAAGAAGTGGAGCAAGTGGTAAAGTTCCTTTAAAGGGTTTAAGTAAACTAATATGAAAAGAATTATGAATGGTCCAATGGGATGGAATATCTAATCGAAATGAATTATCATTAATTTTTTCTATAATGCAAAACGGTCCATAATAGCGTGGTGCAAGTTTAATTTTAGGATGCTGAAAAATATTTTTGAGACGTCTTTTAATGATACGCAACCATACAAAATCATTTTCCTTGAATTCTTTGGCTAATCGTTTAGTATTGATAGTACGTGTATATCGCTCTTGACTTTTCCTAATGTGCTCGTGAACATCATGAAGTATAGAAACGTGATCTTGAGCAATAGAATCAGCTATTGGAATGTCGGTTTGGGTGAGGGATATGGGAGTGGGAAGCTTTTTACCAAAAACTATTTCAAAAGGTGCACGACCAGTAGTGGTGTGTGAAGTTTGTTATTGTAAGCAAATTGAAGCAATGGCAACTTGTCATCCCAGTTATTAGGATTATCTAATGAATAACTCTGTCCATTACTTTCAGGATGAAATGCAGAGCTAAAATCTATTTTAGAACCAAAATGTTGAAATAAGGCAACCCAAAAATGATTACAAAACCTAACATCACGATCATATAACATTACTTTAGGAAATCCATGATGTGGAAAAATGCATTTAATGAATAATTTTGCAGCTTGAGGTGCAGTCAAAGTTTTTCTACATGGAATGAAATATGCATATTTACTAAACCTATCAACTATTGTCCAAATCATATCATTATGTGATGAAGTGATTGGAAGACCTGTGATAAAATCCATAAAGATTTGTTCCCATGGTTCATTTGGAATAGGAAGTGGCATTAATAATCCAAATGGTTTACCATGATGACGTTTGACACGCTGACATACAATGCACTGAGAAACATAATGTGCAATGTCTTTTTCCATGTGTGGCCAAAAGAAGAAATCTTTGCAAACAGAAATAGTGCTCTGTATGCCTCTATGGCCAAAAGAAGAAATCTTTGCAAACAGAAATAGTGCTCTATGCACAATCTATGTTGAAAATAGAGAAAACCATTATGAAATGTATAATGTTCATCAGATAAAGATGCAGCATTGTTGAAGTCATGCCATGCACGTGAAAAATACAAATCAAATGCATAAGTGGAAACCATTTCTTGAAAAGAATGAATTTGGATGGCAGAAATATTATTCAAAACAACAGAATGCAAAGGAAAACGGCTAAGAGCATCAGCTACGACATTAGCTTTACCTGGCTGATATTGTATCATGGGTTGGAAATTTTGAATGAATGATGCCCATTTAAGATGCCTATCAGAGATTAAGGGCTGACTTAATAAATGCTTAATAGCTTGTTGATCGGTTTTGATTAATACTTCAGAGCCCATAAGATAGTGTTTCCAAATTCGCAAAGCATGCACAACTGCTAACAGTTCTTTATCATACGTACTATAATTCTGTTATGAGGGCTTAAGCTTTCTACTCTCAAATGCAATGGGATGGTCATTTTGCATTAAAACAGCACCTATTCCTGAACCGCTAGCATCAGTAACAACATGAAAGGGTTGTGAAAAATCAGGTAATTGTAAAACAGGTGCATGTGAAAGTGCATCTTTAAGTTTGTCAAAGGACTGTTGTTGGGTAAGTCCCCATGCAAATTTTATTTTCTTTTTCAACAACAAGGTAAGAGGTAATGCTAAATAAAAAAAATTTCGAACAAACTTCCTATAGAAACTAGCCAACCCAAGAAAAGAACGAACATCATTGACTGATTGTGGTGTAGGCCATTCTATGATAACTCTAATCTTTTTTGGATCCACATGCACACCTTCACTTGAAATAATATGTCCTAAATATTCTAGCTTACGCTGAAAGAAATAACTCTTTTCAGGATTAACATAAAGTGTGTTCTCTCGTAACAAATGAAAAACTGTTTCAAGATGCTTTTCATGTTCACGATCATTCTTACTGTAAACAAGAATGTCATCAAAGAATACAAGAACAAAAGCTTGGTAATCAAGAAATATTGTTCATCATTCGCGCAAATGTAGCAGGGGCATTAGTAAGTCCAAAGGGCATTACCATAAATTCATAATGGCCATTTTGAGTTCTAAATGCAGTCTTAAAAATATCACTTTGTGTCATATGATGGTAACCCGATTTAAGATCAATTTTACTAAAGACACGAGCTCCTCGTAACTTATCTAAGAGATCATCTATTCGAGGAATAGGGTATCTATTCTTGATCGTGATCTTGTTAAGGGCTCTATAATCAATGCACATTCGATAAGTTTTATTCTTCTTCTCTACTAAGAGAACTGGTGCTCCAAATGGGGAAGAACTAGGCCTTATAAGTTCTTTTTGTAGTAGGTCTTTTACTTGATTTTCTATTTCCTTTTGATGTAGTGGGCCATGTCTATAAGGTGCTTTATGAGGAGGAGAACTACCAGGTACTAAGTCTATGCTATGGTCAAAGGATCCTCGAGATGGTGGTAGTTCAGAGGGATATTCAGACATAAAACAATCCTTATAAGTACTCATGAAAGGTTTATATGCATCTGGAAGTGTATGAGTATAATCATTGATGACATTGACAAAAACAATGCATGAGTTGAATCCTTTCCTAAATGCACGCTTTACTTGAGTGTGACTAATCAATGGAAATGGCTGGAAATCATGCCGTGCAGACAAAGTAATGATTTGACCTTTGAAAACAAACTTAAAGGTATGAGTATGGTAGTCAATACGTGGGTTATAATGGTGACAAAAAGGCATACCTAGTATAACATCATAAGATTGCAAAGGTGCAATTAAAAATGTTCGTGAATCAACATAAGGGCCTATGCTAATCGTAACATCTTGCACTTCTCGTGTTACATTATAACGAATACCTTGAAATTCAACTTTCACTTTATACAAAGAAGGAAACGTTTGTAATTTAAGTTCTTGTACTAATAAATGTGAAATGAAGTCATGTGAACTACCATCGTCATGTAGAATTTTAACCATTTTGTTATTTATTGTACCCTGCATGCAAAGAAGAGAGTGTAGAGAGATATCGTTACCCAAGGTACTTAGGTCCTTCTCCAGTGATTCCTCTGTCCAAACAGGAGGAATTTCTTCATTATAGACCTCCATGTTATGCAATCGAGCTGTAGCCGGTTTCATATGAAGAGGTTGCAATCTGCACCTTATTTTTGTATGTCCAAGTTTACCACAATTCCAGCAAGTGATTCGTGGTCGCTTCTGTTGGGCATTCACTACTGAAGTTTGAAGGGTAGGTGGTTTGGTTGGTTGGAGAGATGAAGCAACGGGTGGAGTTGAGTAATTGGATTGTGGAGGACGAGGAAAACTAGGGTAAGATGGGGCATTAAAATTACGCTTCATAGGAAATGAAGGTTTAACAGGAAATGGTCGTGGACGTGGTTGTTGTAGACGGAGTGACTTGTTTATGGACTGGAATTCTTTTTCTGCATCATAAGCAAAAGATATAGCCTCGTTGAGGGTTGTAGGTCGTAGGGTGTGAAGCTTCGCTTGGATACCGACCTCCAAACCATCTTCATATTTCTGCTGCAAGATATCCTCTGATACATCTTCAAGCATTCGTACAAGTAGTAAATTTTGCCAGAACCGCTCTGTGTAGGTAGTAACCGTATCACCCTCCTTCCATGTAAGGGTCGTCCATGCACGTCGAACATGCAAATGGTATTGAGGAGGAAGAAATGAATCCTTCATGTTTTCTTGAAAAGCCTTCCAAGTTGTTGGACGCTCCGTACTGTGCCGCAGGACATTCCACCAGAGTTGTGCTTTACCTACTAGATAGTTAGTGGCAAATTTAACTTTTTCACTTTCAGCATACATTTCATCGGTATAAAAATCATCAAACTGCGACAACCAAGAAAGTACTAAAGGCCCATCCTTTCGGCCATCAAATCGTAGAAACTGGTAGTTTCTATTACCAATCTTTGAATGAGTAACATCAGATTGGGCAGACACAATAGCTTTTACTACTCTCGTAAGGTTGTCTTCCTCAGCTTGCATCTTTTGGAGGATTTCATCACGTTGTCGGATCTCGTTTTGAGCTCCTTGAAGCTCATGCCGCAAGAGCTCTAGTTGTTGTTCAAGTGTTGCCGCAGGTAGAGGTGAATCACTGTAATCCTCCATGGTGCTCTTGGATCCTTGCTCTCAACCTTGCTTGGTATCTTGAACACTCAATCAAGTGCCACCCAAGGATTTTGAAGGAATTCACACTTCCAATCTAGCTCATTGGAAGTTCGTTCCGAGAGCTTTCCAACGGTATATTACACGCCTCAATCCGACCTACGGATTGAAAGTTACACTTGATTCTTTGTTGGGTCCATCCTTGAAATTTCCGCGAGCGCCTTCCACAAGTAAGAGAGAGAGAGAGACTTGAGTACAACTCCAAGAAATGGTGGAGTGGTCAAAGTACTTCCCTTGAAAGTAGGAGGTTGTGGGTTCAAATCCTCCTACCTTAGGGACTCTAAACCTCTCTATTACCACTCAAAAATTAAAATTGCCTCGCGCGTAGCCAACGGCTGCCAAGGGAGCCTTGGGTGCCAATGTTGCCAATGTATTGCCTAAGTTATTGCCTAAGTTCTTTGCCTTAGTCAACGCCGAAGGTGTAAACGTAGGTTCTGGTTCTGGAACAGGAACAGAAGCAGAAGCAGAAACCGAAACCGAAGACGGAGACGGAAACGGAATCGGAATCGGAAACGAAAACGGAAATCGGAATCTTGCTCACGCGCATACAGAGATTACAGAAATCGGAATCGGAATTGGAATCGGAATCGGAATCGGAATCGCGAACAGAGAACAAATCTGTATTGACGCGTGCAGAGCTCTGATACCACTGTTGTCAGGATCTTGCTCACGGGCATACAGAGATTACGGACGCAAAAAAACACAGAAAATAGAGACAACAAGAGACGAGACCGAACGCAAGATTGAGTGCAATCTCCCCCCATGCACTCTGTTTCGACAGTCCACAGAGTGCATGTATTTATAGGAATTTTGATTACGTCGAAAAGAGTGGTTACAAGAGGGCGGCTTCGAAAAGCAGGCGTGAAACTAAAAGTTGATAACTTTTACGGAAAGCTATTGCTTTCAATAACAGAAACCACGGTCTTCAATGATCCTTATTCTGACCATTACTTTTCTAACAATAGAACCTTCTACGCGGGTTTATTTACAAGCTAAATAATAATTATTCCGATTATTGATGTTCGCCCTTTCACGCCTTGCACGCTCCTCACGAACCTTCAGCTGCTATATCAAAAACATCAAAAACATATTAATACATTAATAATATAATACTTTAACAATGCATTGTTCAATAATATACACCATGCCTCTCAGTTGACAAGCAACTGACCTCAGTTGATAAAATAATTTAACACTCTAACAATTACAATACATTGTTCAACATATTCCATGTTACTGTTACAATCCAACAATGCATTGGCTAACATATTCTATGTTACAATCCAACAATGCATTTGCTATTCCATATTTCAATCCAACAATGCATTGGCTATTCCATATTTCAATCCAACAATGCATTGGCTAACATATTCCATGTTACAATCCAACAATGCATTGTTCAATTATTCCATAAGGTATAACACATGCACATACACATACACATACACATACACATACACATACACATACACATACACATACACATACACATACACATGCACATACACATACACATACACACAAACATATGCATATACATACACATACACATACACATACACACAAACATACACATGCACATACACATACACATACACATACACATACACATACACATACACATACACATACACATACACATACACATACACATACACATACACATACACATACACATACACATACACATACACATACACATACACATACACATACACATACACATACACGTACACATACACGTACACATACACGTACACATACACGTACACATACACGTACACATACACGTACACATACACGTACACATACACGTACACATATACATACACATACACTTACACATACATATACAGGTACACATACATGTACACATACACATACACATAGACATACGCATGCACATACACATACGCATACGCATACGCATACGCATACGCATACGCATACGCATACGCATACGCATACGCATACGCATACGCATACGCATACGCATACGCATACGCATACGCATACGCATACGCATACGCATACGCATACGCATACGCATACGCATACGCATACGCATACGCATACGCATACGCATACGCATACGCATACGCATACGCATACGCATACGCATACGCATACGCATACGCATACGCATACGCATACGCATACGCATACGCATACGCATACGCATACGCATACCCATACGCATACGCATACGCATACGCATTACGCATACGCATACGCATACGCATACGCATACGCAATACGCATACGCATACGCATACGCATACGCACCTACCGCGCATCCATACGCATACGCATACGCATACCATACGCATACGCATACGCATACGCATACGCATACGCATACGCATACGCATACGCATACGCATACGCATACGCATACGCATACGCATACGCATACGCATACGCATACACATACACATACAGAGACAAATACACAGACAAAGACATAGGCACACACACAGACACACACACATACACACACACATACACACACACCATACACACACACATACACACACATACACCCACCATACACACACATACACCCACACTACACAACAATACACATACACCATACACATACACATCACTACACATACAACACTACACATACACATACACATACACATACACATACACATACACATACACATACACATACACATACACATACACATACACATACACATACACATACACATACACATACACATACACATACACATACACATACACATACACATACACATACACATACACATACACATACACATACACATACACATACACATACACATACACATACACATACACATACACATACACATACACATACACATACACATACACATACACATACACATACACATACACATACACATACACATACACATACACATACACATACACATACACATACACATACACATACACATACACATACACATACACATACACATACACATACACATACACATACACATACACATACACATACACATACACATACACATACACATACACATACACATACACATACACATACACATACACATACACATACACATACACATACACATACACATACACATACACATACACATACACATACACATACACATACACATACACATACACATACACATACACATACACATACACATACACATACACATACACATACACATACACATACACATACACATACACATACACATACACATACACATACACATACACATACACATACACATACACATACACATACACATACACATACACATACACATACACATACACATACACATACACATACACATACACATACACATACACATACACATACACATACACATACACATACACATACACATACACATACACATACACATACACATACACATACACATACACATACACATACACATACACATACACATACACATACACATACACATGCACATACACATACACATACACATACACATACACATACACATACACATACACATACACATACACATACACATACACATACACATACACATACACATACACATACACATACACATACACATACACATACACATGCACATACACATACACATACACATACACATACACATACACATACACATACACATACACATACACATACACATACACATACACATACACATACACATACACATACACATACACATACACATACACATACACATACACATACACATACACATACACATACACATACACATACACATACACATACACATACACATACACATACACATACACATACACATACACATACACATACACATACACATACACATACACATACACATACACATACACATACACATACACATACACATACACATACACATACACATACACATACACATACACATACACATACACATACACATACACATACACATACACATACACATACACATACACATACACATACACATACACATACACATACACATACACATACACATACACATACACATACACATACACATACACATACACATACACATACACATACACATACACATACACATACACATACACATACACATACACATACACATACACATACACATACACATACACATACACATACACATACACATACACATACACATACACATACACATACACATACACATACACATACACATACACATACACATACACATACACATACACATACACATACACATACACATACACATACACATACACATACACATACACATACACATACACATACACATACACATACACATACACATACACATACACATACACATACACATACACATACACATACACATACACATACACATACACATACACATACACATACACATACACATACACATACACATACACATACACATACACATACACATACACATACACATACACATACACATACACATACACATACACATACATACACATACACATACACATACACATACACATACACATACACATACACATACACATACACATACACATACACATACACATACACATACACATACACATACACATACACATACACATACACATACACATACACATACACATACACATACACATACACATACACATACACATACACATACACATACACATACACATACACATACACATACACATACACATACACATACACATACACATACACATACACATACACATACACATACACATACACATACACATACACATACATACACATACACATACACATTCACATACACATACACATACACATACACATACACATACTCATACACATACACATACACATACACATACACATACACATACACGTACACATACACATACACGTACACATACACATACACATACACATACACATACACATACACATACACATACACATACTCATACACATACACATACACATACACATACACATACACATACACATACACATACACATACACATACACATACACATACACGTACACATACACATAGACATACATATACATATACATATGTTGGTTGTATTCAAGGAGGCCCTAATGAATGGACAAGATAAGGAAGCATGAGAGAGAGGAGTCAAAGGGAGCAAGGGCAGAGGGGAGGCCAAATAGGACCAAGTAGACAAGGGATTCAACAAAGATCTGATGAATAGGCTAAGTTTCTTTTTACAAAAAACGTGTGTAACCAACAATGATTTTTAGCCCTTCAATACATTGTAAATCACATTTTTGATCAATCAAGATCCATTTTATTCAGGGTCAAACTTACTAAAAACTATAAAGGGAGCTAGAGATCCCATTTTTGAGGTTGGATTGTTTGGAATTGAAGTAACAAAGAGCATCGTAAACTTGTTTCTTGGCTAATAGAAGAATCCATTGCTCCATCTCTTTGCCTTACTATGTATGTGTGTGTGTGTATGTGTGTGCATGTTAGTGTGCTTCCCACTCATGCACTTGTGTAGTCATTCGCTTATGTTCATCATACCTCCCTCATGTCTACTAGGGTTGACAATTATGAGTTGATCTCCTCATGTCGACACTTATGATTGTGCTAGAGTGACACCAAATTTGGCGCCATTGATGGGGATTGAGCTTCACGCACAAGCACATGATGGTAAGGTATTGAGACATGATGTTGGAAGCATAGGTAAACTCTTTTTTTTTATTTTTCATCTCCTTCACATCACCTCTAACATTTCTACTCTATCCCCATTCCCATCTTCACAAAATTTCAAAACTTTTGGTCATATTCTCACCTCCCATTCATTCTTCTGATTTCACTTCTCAAAGCAAGAGAGAGAGAGGGAGAGAAAGAGAGAGGAAGCAACTATGTGTATTTGTTTTTCGTGCCTATTTGATCTTTTTGGTAGGTACCAGCATTCACAACACCAATAGCATGTGTAGCAAGTACAGAATCTTTGTGTATGGACCCAAGGAAAAAGCTTCTGTCAATCACAACACACTATAGAAGTAATCATTTGGTAAAAAAAGAGCACATTATAGTTGAGAAGAGCATGAGCACATAAAAAGAATATAAAATTGTAGAAAAGTTTTCACTTTTTCTAACAATCATAACAAATAGCATCAATCGCGATAGACAATTGTCAATGACAATTAACACACCACGATGAACTGGGTGTCCATCATGACCGATTTGTCCATCATGATTGATAGCCATCCATCACGATGAACATGTCCATCGCAATTGACACTCCCATGATAGACACAAAGTTGGTCAAGACTTCCATCCATCGTGATAAACACACATAGACAAGTAGGATCATGATAGGCATGAAACAAGTACAAGAAAACCTAATTTCAAGTATAGCTAGGACATACTTTTGAAAAATCCTAAAGGGAAAAATGAACATGACTTTGTCAATCACACACCCAATTATGCTATAACTAAAGTATTCCTAACAATGTGACTCAGGAGAAAAGATTCCCTACAAAAGGGGAACCTAAAAGAACAAGTGATTGTGACAATAGAACAGTGCAAAGTGGTGGTACTTGGGAAAAATTGGGATAATAGACAAGGCATCTGAACCTTAGATTAGGCAAACACCTTAATTGGCAAGCATAGGAGAAGAGATTGAAGAAGAGCAGATTGTAAGGCAAGTGATCAATGGGATCAAGGCTGATGACAAATGGGAAAGCTTCACCATTGCTATGGACCTTTATATGGACATGCAAATTCTAGATCTTACAACATTTATGGGACAATTGTTTACTCATGAAGCAAAGCTCAACAAGAATGGAGACACATCCAAAGCTAATAACTCTTCTGCCCTATATACTGATAAGAAGTCTAAAGATAAAGGCAAGAAAAAGAAGGTGGAAGATGAAGGCTCTACCTCCCAAGCCAACTATGAAGGGAGAGGTAGATCATCAAGAAGAAAGGGCAGAGGAGGTAAGCAAGGAAGGGGGAGATCCTATAACCCCTTGTTGATATATTTAGGTAGTGATGTGTGTGAACACTCTAGGACCGCCGGGGCACTTTTTTCCCTCTTTAGGAGGTTTTTTTCCCCCGGCTTGTATATACGCCTATTGCCCTAATGGGCTACTTATCTTTGTACATTCTCTAGTAATACATTCAGTCTTGTGTGTTGTGCTCCAAGCTTCTTCTTCTTCCTTGTGCTGTTCGCGTGCTTCTGCAGATGTCTAACTCCAACAATTGGTATCAGAGCAGGTCGTTGCTTCTTCTAGGGCGCCGTCGACACTCCTCCGTTTGCAGTCTCAGATTCGCACAAAATTTGGTGAGCATACTCAAGGTGTTTCCGAGATCAAAACAGCTTTGCTGTCTGGTGCCGAAATCGCGATCTGAGCTCGTTTCGGCCTCCGAACGCACTATCGCAGTGCTTGTGCAGGCTATTTCGTCCTTTTGTGCCAAAGGTATATACCAGTTTCTATTCGCCAGTTTAAGCGTCTCGAAGTCTGCTACAGGTCTAGCAGAACTCGTCTGGGCAGTTCTGTTCAACTTTTTGAGATACAGTCAATTTTCTGCATCAAGGTATTTTAGTCACCAGCCATGGCTGAAAGCAGTGATGTATTCCGTATGTTGGCTGTTGAGGATAAGTTGGATGGTACCAACTACCCATTATGGGCTTATATGATGCGACATGTACTGGTTGCAAAAGGATTTTGGAACATTGTGCAGGGTGTTGAAAGACGTCCTGTTACACCTGTAACGACAGGTACTGCAAATACAAGTGTTGGAGCTGATGAAGATGGTGTCGAAGATGATATTCCGCAGATTCCTGTTCGTGCTGCTATTTCTGTTGCACCTACTGCAGAGCAGATTCGTTCGGATGGCAGAGATGCCCAGGCACATGCATTGATAGCTTTGTCTGTCAAACGTGCCATTATTCCTCACATTGGCTCTTGTAGAACAGCAAAGGATGCTTGGGATACACTTACCACTTTGTACCAGGCTAGGAATGAGGCTCGTGTTGCTTACCTCCGAAAACAATTGGAGAGTGAGCACATGAATGAAGGTGATTCGATGGACAGTTTTCTTACAAAGATCAAAGACCTGAAGGAACAATTGATTTCTGCTGATGAGGTTATACCAGATAGCTCACTTGTGCAGACCGTTCTGAATGGCCTTCTTGATTCATATCAGAGTTTTGCCTCTACTCTTCGATTGATGATGAAAGGCAATCCGAATGCCTTGTCATTTGAGGAATTAGTCTCTGTTCTGTTGCAGGAAGATCAGTCCAGGCAGAACAGGTCCATTATGCGTGTTGCAGATCAAGCTTTCCTGGCTAGTCAGAAGGGCAAAGGAAAATGGAGCTCTTCTACTAGTAAGCAAAAATCTGCAAATGCTGCACAATCGAAGAACCAGGATAAAGATGAGAAGAAATCAGAAAAGCAGAAATTGTTCTGCAAGTACTGTAAAGGAAATGATCATATTATAAAGAACTGTCCAAAACTGGCTGCTAAAGAGGCAAAGAAGAAAGAGGCTGGAATGGTTGTTGCAGAGGCCTCTACACCAAAAACAGAGTCTGCAAATCTTGTGCAGGAAGAAGAATGGGTGTTTACTACTGTCTGCAGTTTTGACCCATCTTCTCATGATCAGTGCATGTCTGCAGTAGACTCAGATGTTTGGTACTTTGACAGTGGGGCAACCAAACATATTACCTCGCAGCGCAGTTTCTTCTCTTCACTCGAGCCTGCCCCTACAAGGAATACTGTCACATGCGCCAATAACTCCTCTTATCCTGTTATGGGAGTTGGTAAGATCATTCTGACTACTGCTGATGGTAGTTCTTTCACTTTGTCAGATGCTTTATTTGTGCCAGGGATCAAAAAGAACCTGTTATCAGTTTCTGCATTAGCCAAGATTGGCTTGGTTGTGAAATTCGTTGATGACAGGTGTACAGTCCATGATCTCTCAAATGGCGATGTGATTATTGCTTCTGGCATTTTATGTCGTGGGCTGTATAAGCTCATAGACTATGAAAAATCTGTGAATGATTCGGCATGTGCAGTTCATGATTCTCAGGCTATGTCAGATGCAAAGCTTTGGCATGCACGCTTTGGTCATCTGAATTTTGCTAGTTTGTTACGCCTGCAGAAATCTGAAATGGTGTCCTCTTTGCCCAAACTTGAGGCACCTGGAAAACATGTTTGTGAAGGCTGTATTTTGGGCAAAATGCAGCGTTCTTCCTTTCCAAAAGATGGTTCAATTCGGGCTATGCAGAAATTGCAGCTTGTACATAGTGATGTCTGTGGTCCTATGCAGACACCCTCTTTTGGAAATTACCTTTACTTCGTGACTTTCATTGATGATTTTTCCAGGCATGCATGGGTATATCCACTCAAAGCAAAGTCTGAAGTGTTCATGTGCTTCAAACAGTTTTTGGTTTTGGCTGAAAATCTGTCAGCATGTAAAATGGGCACCCTCCGTTCTGATCGAGGGGGGGAATATATGTCTTCAGATTTTAATGCATTTCTGGCTGAACGTGGGATAAAACACCAGTGTACAGTGCCGTATACACCTCAACAGAATGGAGTTGCTGAACGAAAGAACAGGTCACTCATGGAGATGGCGAGGTGCATGGTCAAAAGTCAGGCTTTACCACATAGTTTCTGGCTTGAGGCTGTCATGTGTGCAGCATATGTACTGAACAGGTGTCCCACGAAAGCGTTGTAGTCTATCACTCCATATGAGGCTTGGCATGACCGCAAGCCATCTATTGCTCATCTGCGTGTTTTTGATTGTTTGGCATATGCATTAGTGCCTGAACAACATCGCAGAAAATTGGATGATAAGGCAGTAAAATGTATTTTTGTTGGGTACAGTTCTGAAAGTAAAGGCTATCGTCTGTATCATCCACAGACTAAACGCATTCTGGTTAGCCGTGATGTTGTCTTTGTGGAAGATGCTATTCAGCCATTGCTTTCATGTACTAAGGAGACATCTGTTAGCTCCAAAGACATGTATGATACTTTGATGCCTCTTTTTAGAGGTGGACAGGTTAGCGCTGGTCCTAATGAGGCAACTCCTCAGCCTTTGCAGGCTTCATATGATGATGCAGATCATTCCATTTCTGATGCAGATTTACATGATGCACTTATTGATGAGAGAGCTGATATTGAACAGGCAAAAACTATGCCAAAATGGCTGGTGCAAACTTTGCGTGACAGCAAATTAGATGCACCTTTGTCATATCGTACTTGTTCAGGCTCTCATAGTACCTCCTTTGCATCAGATTGCTATGCTATGGCTGCATCTAGTCTCTGTGATGAGAATGAGCCTGTTTCTTTTGATGAAGCACAAAATTCAGAAAATTGGATGGCTGCTATGCAATCTGAATATGATGCTATAATGAAGAATGGTACATGGTCTTTATGTGACTTGCCTCCTGGCAAGAAGGCCATTGGCACTAAGTGGGTATACAAGCTGAAGCGTAAACCTGATGGTACAGTTGACAGGTATAAGGCTAGGCTTGTTGCAAAGGGTTATGCGCAGGAAAGAGGCATTGATTTTGATGAGACCTTTGCACCTACATGCCGTATGCCTACTGTTCGGAGCATTTATGCACTTGCAGCCCATCATGGTTGGAATGTACATCAGTTGGACATTAAAACAGCATTTCTGAATGGTGACTTGCATGAAGAAGTGTATGTTTTTCAGCCCCGTGGCTTTGTGCAGAAAGGGCATGAAAACCAGGTGTGCAGGTTAAAGAAGGCGTTATATGGTTTAAAGCAAGCACCACGTGCTTGGTATGAGAAAATACATGCCTATCTGATTGCACATGGTTTTGAGAACAGTCCAACTGAAAGCACCTTATATGTTAAGCGTGCTAATGATGTGCTTTTGATCATTGTTGTCTATGTAGACGACATGCTGCTCACTGGTCCTCTTGAGAAGCATATTGCTGATTTCAAGGCTGATTTGCATGCCTCATTTGAGATGTCTGATTTGGGGCATTTGCATCACTATTTGGGCATTCAGTTTATGCAAGTTGATGGTGGAATGGCTTTGTGTCAAACGAAATATATTGACACATTATTGCAGCGTTTTGGCCTTGAAGACTGTAAGCCTATTGCCACTCCTATGGAGACAGGTTTACGATTGAGTCTTCATGATGCTGGAGATGCATTTGATGCTGTCCTCTATCAGCGGGCTGTTGGATGCTTGATTTACTTATGCATTACTCGGCTAGATATTCAGTTTGCTGTCTCACAGATGAGCAGGTTTATGCATTGCCTAGGAGTCACGCATTGGAAAGCGGTTAAGCGCATCTTTCGCTACTTGAGTGGTACTCGGCTACTTGGGTTGTTTTATCCCAAGGGGGGATCACTACCGCCAGATTTGCATGCTTTTTCTGACTCAGATTGGGCTGGTTGCTATGACACTCGTGTGTCCACCAGTGGTTTTTGCTTCATGCTTGGTAGCTCATGTATATCTTGGTTGAGCAAGAAGCAGCCTACTGTGGCCACTTCAAGTTGTGAGGCTGAGTATAGGGCAGCTTTCACAGCGACTGTTGAGTGTGTGTGGCTCAGACGCCTTATGGCTGATTTGGGTGTTGGCCAGTCTTCTGCCACCACCATCTTCACTGACAGTCAGAGCGCATTGGCAGTTGCGAGGAACCCTGTGTTCCATGATCGCACTAAGCACATTGAGGTGCATTATCACTATGTCAGGGAGAGGTTCTCTGCTGGGGAGATCAGCTTGGCATATGTGCCCACGCAGGAGAACATTGCAGACCTTTTCACGAAGGCTCTGCCTACGGAGAAGTTTGAAGCTTTCCGCAAATCTTTGGGCTTACTTCCTTTTGTGGAGTGATTTCCACATAGCTCGGCACTTCCTTATACATGAGTGCCAGCTCCTTGTTCACCCCATCACTCCCAGGGGGGATTTGTTGATATATTTAGGTAGTGATGTGTGTGAACACTCTAGGACCGCCGGGTAGTGATGTCTTCTGCGCCTGTTTCATGCAACATTTGTGGTTGATCAAATCATACTACAGATGAGTGTTTCAGGAATTACAAAAATCAGAGAGGAAGAGGATACCAAAGAGGTGGATACTCACAGTCAAGAGGTAGATTCAACCATCATCAAGGTTACAACAACAATTACAACGAGAATTACAACAACAATTACAATGGCAATTACCAAGGAGGATTCAAATCCAGAAAGGACTACAACAACTATACAGAAGAGTAGGATGATTCTCTTCTGATCATGAACATGACTTCAAAACCAGGTACAAATGATGAACACCTATTCTACATTGACTCAGGATGCGCAAACGCAAATCATGTGGCTGGCAATGTAGCACTACTCTCTGATCTTGAGGAACCAAAAGGTAAGCATCAAGTCCAAACAGGTGATGACACCAAGCACTCAATAGTTAAAGTTAGAAATGTTAAGACTTGTGATGGAAATCAGAACTTGTTGAGTAGGGTACTTTATGTATCAACCATTACCAAAAATCTGATGAGTGTTGGACAGATTGTGGAGAAAGGTTTGCAGGTTAGGTTCAATCATTTTGGAGCATTTGTGGAGGATCCTAAGCAGGGGTTCAAGAGGATTGCTAAAGGAGAAAAATCAGGTAGACTTTTCACTTTTGAGCTAGAAGACACAAAGAACATTGCATTATATAGTTATAAAGATCAAACACTTTCAGAGCTTGAGATTTGGCACAAAAGATTAGGGCATAAAGGAGAAGGAACCTTTAAGCACATATGCAGGGATCAATGTGTAATTGGAATACCCAATGTTTCCAAACAACACATGATGTATAAATGTAGTGCTTGTCAATTTGGGAAGTCTCACAGGTTACTCTTCTTAAGGAAAGGTTACATGCATGAAGACTACCTAGAACTTGTTCATACAGATGTATGGGGACCAAGCAAAGACCCCTCAATCTCAGGATCCAGGTACTATGTATCTTTTATTAATGATTATAGTAGATGGACTGTATTGTACTTCATGAAGCACAAGGATGAGGTGTTTAATTGCTTTAAAAAATATCTTGCACTTGTTGAGAATCAGACAAGGAAGAATTTGAAGAGACTAAGGTCAGATGGAGGAGGTGAATACTTCTCCAATGAGTTTGAAGACTTCTTGCAGGACAAAGGCATCAAAAGAGAAACCACCACAAGGTATACTCGTGAACAGAATGGGGTAGCTGAGAGAAGAAATAGGTTGATTGTTGAGACAACTAGGTCTATGTTGAATGAGAAAAAGTTACCAAACTATCTATGGGCAGAAAGTGTTTCTACTGCCACTTACCTTATAAACAGTTTACCATCTAAGTCCCTTGATGGGATGACACCCTATGAAGCATGGCATGGGAAGAGACCCTCACTAGACCATTGCAGGATATTTGGATGTGTAGCATATGTACACATTCCTTCTCAGATAAGAGGTAAGCTAGACCCAAAGGCTGAAAAGTGCATCTTTATTGGATATGACCTAAATAAAAAAGGTTACAGGTTCTACAACCCTTCCAATAAAGGATTCATGGTTAGTAGAGATGTTGTATTTGATGAAAATGATTCTTGGTATGAGAATGAATGCAGGAAGGTCAAATTACCCTATGACTTGGAAGAGGAATTTCCAAGTCTTGCTAAAGAGGAACATACTCAGAATGAAGACTCAAATTCAGATGATGAAGACATTATCAACCTTGAAGAGTTCAAGGCATGGAAGTCCAATGGGAAAGTCAAAATGAAGAAGCTTGAAGACATACCTAAATCTTCAAATCAGTCAATCAGAAGATCACAAAGAGAGAGCAAAAAACCTATCAGATATGGGTATGATACATCTCTTTGTTGGTGCAGATCAATCACCAATTGAATGTTTGGAAGATTAAAGAATGAAGGAAGATTCAATTCTTGAAGCTTGGAAGAAGGATACATTCAGAGGATATGAGGAATGTACACATATGTACATTAGTATAGTTATAGTTCACTTAGATCTTTGATTAGTCATAGACTTGTACAAATTTCTCTATAAATACCTTGAAAATGTCGAGGCGTGATATGAGAGCATATGAAAGAATAGATGAGTGAGTATAGAAGTCAAGAAAGGAGAAGTTAGATGTCATGAGACATGTGAAATGTTAGTTGAGTTTTCCTCTCATCACTCAACTGTAATTTTCTGAGTAATTGAAGAAATATTGCGCCCGATGTTTCTGTGTCTGCTCCGTCTGTGTTAGATCATTTGTGAAATCCTTTTGAGGATATCTAAGTTCATAGTTCATGAGTCTATGACTTGAGTTTCAGAGTCTAATTGTAAACAGGCTAGGATAATTGTTAATAGGAACATTCATATGTGATGAGTGTTCACAGTCTTCTGAAACAGGCGCATATTTCGAGTTCAATGAAATGAGTAGTGCTCAGTGCACAGTGTAAAGTTTTACACATATGATAGCTCAAAATCTAAGTTGAGAGATAAGCTATCTACAGCCAAAAGGATTTGATAAAACGGGTTCGACATTGTGAGAACTAAAGTTAAGAAGTTAGGGGTGTCCAAATCGACTTCTCAGAAGTGCAGATTTAGACATAGGTAACTTGTGAAGGTGATTTCTCAAGTTATACTAAACTTTTTGAAGAAATTTAACTTGGAGGAGGTGCGCAACTTCTAGGCGACACTCCATACAAAATTTCATAGAAAAATTTACATGTTTGATAGGTCAATGAGAAGAAATGTGCAGCAGACTTTCTGTGTTTTATCTTCTTCACAGAATTTTTCAACTTTTGATAATTTGGAGATTGAACCTCTAATTTGGTGAAGATTTTGACTTACTCTTGGTATAGAGGTGCTCTAATCATAAGAGTAGGTTATTCTTTTGGAGATTAACACTCTCCATCAGTGGTATCAGAGCAGGAAACATCAAAATCAAGGAAAGGAGGATCCCGACTGCTGCAGATTCAAGAAATTCAACAACTGAAGAACTAAAAGGTGAAAGCTTGAAGGCAAAGCTTGAGGAGCAGACCATACGACATCAAGAAAGACAAAAGGAGTCTAATTCAAAGCAAAGGTACATATATCATTTATAAAGCTTGAAGATTTCAATACACAGGTGGACACAAGATGGGAGATTCTCTTCAGATAGAGAAATTGGATAGGGAAAACTATCCTGCATGGTCAATGAGGATGGAAGCTCATCTTATGAGCAAAGATTTAATAGCTTATATCACAGGAGAAGAAGAGAAGCCACAGTTCAGAGATCCTAGTGTTCCAACTAGGGAAGAGTTAGCAGATTTGAAAAATTGGATGAAGAAAGATGCTCAAGCTAGGAGCATTATATATATGGCAGTCAATGATTATTTGTTACCTCACATTCGAGGTCTTGAAAGTGCAACTGATATTTGGAATGCTTTGGAGGAGCATTTCCAGAATACTACAAAGTCAAGGAAGGCATCTTTATGGGCAGAATTTACAACCTTTAAGAAGAAGGCTTCTCAATCTATTTCAGACTATGTAACAAGGATGAAAGACATTGCAGATGCTTTAGGAGCTGTTGATGAAGACATTGAGGAGGATAAATTGGTAAGGCAAATTCTTACAGGTTTAAGAGGTGATGACAAATGGAAGCCATTCATTTTGTCTACAGAGTTATCACTTGATCATTTCACTCCTGATTTAAATGAGTTGTTAGGTCATATGCTAACATTTGAGCAGGATGTTAAAGGAGATGGTGACAAGAGTGCAGGTCATGCAATGTACTCAAAGGACAAGAAGAAGAATAGCAAAGGAAAGCAACAAGCAGGTGAAGATGAAGGTACAACTAGTCAAGCCAACTTCCTAAGAGGAAGAGGAGGTGGCAAAGGTAGAGGAAGAGGCAGGAACAACAAAGATGGAGGCAAAGCTTGCTGGATTTGTGGTAAGACAAATCACTTAGCTAATGATTGTTGGCACAATACTCAGAGTAATAATGGATATAGTCAAAATTATAATGCAAGAGGAAGAGGTGGCAGAAATCAAAGAGGTAATTTCAGAGGTAGAGGTAGTAGGGGTTACTTTGGAAGAAATGCAGGTAGAGGTTTCCAAAGTCAACATTATAACAACACCTACTATAATTATGCTTCAGATCAAAAGGAGGATTCAACATTGATAATGAATGCAACTTGTGAAAGGCAGAATGAAGATCAAAGAGTCTTTTACATTGACTCAGGGTGTAGCAATCACCTAAGTGGTAATATAGCTTTGATGACTGATTTGGAGAATAAGGTTTTTAATCATGTTGTTCAAACAGGTGACAACACAAAGCACAATGTGAAGTCAATTGGATCAGTAAAGGCCAAGGATGGTAGCACCTTATTGAGTAAGGTCTTGTATGTTCCTACAATTCCTAAGAATTTGATAAGTGTAGGACAAATTGTTGAAAAAGGTTATGAAGTAAGGTTCACTAATGATGGATTATATGTGGAAGACCCTAGTCAAGGGTATAAACACATTGTTTCAGGGAAGAAAGAAGGAAGGTTATTTACATTGAAGATTCAAGGCAATATTGGTCATGCTATGTTCACATATGGAGGACATAAGATCTCTGAGTTAGATATTTGGCACAAGAGGCTTGGACATTTCAATGAAAGAGGTATTAAAGACATGATTAACAATGGTTCAGTGCTTGGATTGCCTAATGTTGCAGGTCAACATATGACATATAAATATGAGGCATGTCAATTAGGTAAGGCTCATAAGCATTCCTATTCCAAGCATGGTTTTATGTACTCAGAGAAGCTTGAATTGGTACACACAGATGTGTGGGGACCATCAAAGGATTTCAGTATAAATGGGTCAATGTATTATGTGATTTATGTTGATGATGCTACTAGATGGATCACTATTTATGTGATCAAAGATAAGTCAGAAGTGTTTAATACATTTAAACACTATCATGCATATGCAGAAAGAATTACAGGTCATAAGATGAAGAGATTAAGGTCAGATGGAGGGGGAGAGTATTTCTCTAATGAATTTAGTGATTACTTGTGGAATGCAGGTATAAAAAGGGAAGTTACTTGCAGGTACTCTCCTCAACAAAATGGTGTAGCAGAAAGGAGAAATAGAACACTTGTTGAGTTTGCAAGATCCATGATGAAGGAGAAAAATTGCCCTAATTATTTGTGGGCTGAGGCTGTAAATACAGCTACTTATTTGGTCAATAGGTTACCATGTAAAGCTTTGCAGGGTATGACACCATATGAGGCTTGGTGGGGTAAGAGACCTACCTTGGATCATTGCAGAGTTTTTGGATGTGTGGCATATGCATATGTGCCATCACAATTAAGACACAAATTGGAACCTAAAGCTGAAAAATATGTTTTCATTGGTTATGATGATAAGCAGATGGGTTATAGATTGTGGAGTCCATCTACAAAACAATTCATGGTTTCTAAAGATGTTACATTTGATGAGCAAAGCACTTGGTATGCAGGTACAATCAATATCAATACAGGTGATGAAGAAGAAATGAGTCAAAAGAAAGGTAAGTCAAAGATTCAAATAATTGATGAAGAGGAGAATAATGAAGTGCAGGGTGAAGTTGAAGAAATGTCAAGATTTGATCCTGAGTGTGAAGAACCAGAAACCTCAAGGAGTGGAGAACTCAGAAGATCATCAAGAAATAGGTGGCAACCTACAAGGTATAGTTATGATACTTCTTTTTTGGCCACAAAAGATTATGCTTATATGATGAAAACAGATGAAGACCCTTCTACATATGAAGAGGCAAAAGGTAAGGAAAAATGGGAGAAAGCTATGCAGGAAGAATATGATGCACTATTGGAAAATCAAACTTGGGATTTGGTTCCTAAACCAAATAGTCAGAAAATTATTGGATGCAAGTGGGTTTACAAAACCAAGAGGTTTGCAGATGGAAGTGTGTCTAGATACAAAGCTAGACTTGTTGTCAAAGGGTTTGCTCAGACATATGGTGTTGATTATGATGAGACTTATAGTCCTGTGGCAAAGATGACAACCATCAGGACACTTATAGCTATTGCTGCATGTAAAGGTTGGAAGTTATGTCAACTTGATGTGCAAAATGCTTTTTTGAATGGTTATATTTCAGATGATGTATTCATGGAGCAACCTCAAGGGTTCAGAGATAAAAGGTATCCAGATCATGTGTGCAAGCTCAAGAGAGCTTTGTATGGCTTAAAGCAGGCCCCAAGGGCATGGAATTATAGACTTGTAAAGTTCTTGAAAGAACTTGGATTTCAGGTGTCTAAAGCAGATAGTAGCTTGCTTGTCAAAGCAAGTGATAATGGTTTCATATACATGTGCATATATGTTGATGATATAATCCTTACAGGTACAGATGAAGAAGGAATACAAAGACTCAAGAAGCAAATGGAAAAGGAGTTCAAAATAAGTGACTTGGGAGACTTGTCATACTTCTTGGGCATGGAGATTACATATACTCAACATGGAGTATTTGTGACTCAAGAAAGGTATTTGAAGAACTTGTTAATCAAGTTTAAAATGGATGATTGCAGGGTAGCACCTACACCAATGGAGGTGAATCACAAATTGAGTAAATTTGGAGGTGAAGAATTCAAGGACATGAGACAATATCAGAGTTTGGTTGGTAGTCTTATCTATGCTACTTTAACTAAACCTGATTTATCATATGCAGTTGGAGTTTTGTCTCAATTTATGCATTGTCCTAGGAAAGAGCATTGGATCGCAGGTCAAAGAGTGTTGAGGTACATTAAGGGTACACTCAAAGAAGGTTTGTATTATGGGTTCACATCAGATACAAACATCAAGATCTATAGTGATGCAGATTGGGCAGGTAATCCAGATGATAGAAGATCAACTTATGGATACATGTGTTATGTGGGAGATAAACTTATCTCATGGTGTTCCAAGAAGCAACATACAATTGCTTTTTCTTCTACAGAAGCTGAATATAAAGGCATGGTTGAAGCTGCAAAAGAAGTGATTTGGCTCAAGACCTTGATGAAGAGTTTTGACATTGTGCATGGGATACCAATTATATATGGAGATAACATGAGTTCATTGTATTTAGCTGCTAATCTTGTTTTTCATGCCAGGACCAAACACATTGAGATTCAGTATCACTTTCTAAGAGAGAAAGTGATGGATAAGGAGATTGAAGTCATACATACTTCAACTAAAGATCAGATAGCTGATATGCTTACAAAGAGCTTGGATGGACCAAAGCTACAGAAGTTTAAAGACATGGCAGACATAAAGAAGATAAGAGAAACCTCAATTGATGATTGAGGGGGAGCTGTTGGTGCAGATCAATCACCAATTGAATGTTTGGAAGATTAAAGAATGAAGGAAGATTCAATTCTTGAAGCTTGGAAGAAGGATACATTCAGAGGATATGAGGAATGTACACATATGTACATTAGTATAGTTATAGTTCACTTAGATCTTTGATTAGTCATAGACTTGTACAAATTTCTCTATAAATACCTTGAAAATGTCGAGGCGTGATATGAGAGCATATGAAAGAATAGATGAGTGAGTATAGAAGTCAAGAAAGGAGAAGTTAGATGTCATGAGACATGTGAAATGTTAGTTGAGTTTTCCTCTCATCACTCAACTGTAATTTTCTGAGTAATTGAAGAAATATTGCGCCCGATGTTTCTGTGTCTGCTCCGTCTGTGTTAGATCATTTGTGAAATCCTTTTGAGGATATCTAAGTTCGTAGTTAATGAGTCTATGACTTGAGTTTCAGAGTCTAATTGTAAACAGGCTAGGAGAATTGTTAATAGGAACATTCATATGTGATGAGTGTTCACAGTCTTCTGAAACAGGCGCAGATTTCGAGTTCAATGAAATGAGTAGTGCTCAGTGCACAGTGTAAAGTTTTACACATATGATAGCTCAAAATCTAAGTTGAGAGATAAGCTATCTACAGCCAAAAGGATTTGATAAAACGGGTTCGACATTGTGAGAACTAAAGTTAAGAAGTTAGGGGTGTCCAAATCGACTTCTCAGAAGTGCAGATTTAGACATAGGTAACTTGTGAAGTTGATTTCTCAAGTTATACTAAACTTTTTGAAGAAATTTAACTTGGAGGAGGTGCGCAACTTCTAGGCAACACTCCATACAAAATTTCATAGAAAACTTTACATGTTTGATAGGTCAATGAGAAGAAATTGTGCAGCAGACTTTCTGTGTTTTATCTTCTTCACAGAATTTTTCAACTTTTGATAATTTGGAGATTGAACCTCTAATTTGGTGAAGATTTTGACTTAATCTTGGTATAGAGGTGCTCTAATCATAAGAGTAGGTTATTCTTTTGGAGATTAACACTCTCCATCACTCTTGTTACTAAAAACTCTGTTTATCTTGCCAAAGATTTGTCAATTGAAGAACCAGGATCATATGAAGAAGCCATAGCCAAGACAGAATGGAAAGAAGCTATGGATTAGGAGATTGAAGCACTCAAGGAAAGTGATACATGGGAGTTAGTACCCAAGAAGGAATCCATGAAGGTAATAGGATCCAGATGGATCTATAAACTCAAAAGAAATTTTGATGGGTCAATTAATAGGTACAAAGCTAGATTGGTAGCAAAGGGTTTTGCACAAACCCAAGGCATTGATTATGAAGAGACATTCTCTCCTGTGGCCAAGATGCCAACTATCAGAGTGTTGGTAAGTGTGGCTGCATCAAAAAATTGGAACATGTACCAATTGGATGTCAAGAATGCTTTCTTGAATGGATGGATATCAGAGGAGGTATATATGTCACAACCTCCTAGCTATGAGGACCCTAAGAAGGTAACATATGTTTGCAAATTAAAAAAGGCTTTATATGTATTAAAACAGGCACCTAGAGCATGGAATTACAGGTTAACTACATATCTCCAAGATCAAGGTTTTGTCATGAGCAAGGCAGATACTTCTTTATTTATCAAGAGAAGTAATTCAGAGGTAATATACCTTTGTGTTTATGTTGATGACATCATACTTATAGGTAATGATGTCAATGGAATCAGACAAATCAAAAGTTAGATGATGAAGGAGTTCAAGATCAATGATCTTGGTCTACTAAAGTATTTTCTTGGACTTGAGTTAGTCTATACTAACTCTGGAATATACATTACTCAGAAAAAGTACATACAAGATATGTTGAAGTAGTTTTATTTGCAAGATGCCAAAGTTGCAAGTACTCCAATGGAGGTAAACTTCAAACTAAGTGCCCATGAAGGTTGTGAAGTTAATGACATTACATGTTATCAAAGTATGGTGGGTAGCTTGAAGTATGCTACCTTAACAAGGATAGATATTGCATATGGAGTTAGTGTGCTAAGTCAGTTTATGCACAAGCCAAGAGTACCTCATTTAGAGGTTGCCAAGAGAATCTTGAAGTATCTCAAGGGTACACAAAATCATGGTTTGTATTTCCCTTACACTTCAGATATTGATATCAAGATCTATTAAGATGTAGATTGGGCAGGATGCAAGGATGATAGGAGGAGCACCTCTCGATACATTTCATTTGCAGGTGATAAACCAATATCATGGTCTTCAATAAAGAAACCTATTGTTGCTTTATCCTCTACAGAAGCAAAGTATAGAGGATTGGCTAATGCCACACAAGAAGCCATATGGATTAAGCTATTGTATACAGACTTGGGTTTATATACTCGGTCACCAATAATCTTTGGAGACAATACAAGCTCACTTCACCTTGCAGCTAATCCTATCTATCATGCTAGGACCAAAAACATAGAGGTCCATTATCATTATGTGAGAGAGAAGTTGTTAAGCAAGGACATTCAACTAACCTATGTATCAACCAATATGCAGTGTGCAGATTTGTTGACTAAAGCTTTGGATGGAACCAAACTTTGGAGGTTCAATGCAATGATTGGATTGCAAGATATACATGAAGATTGAAGAAAAAGGCCAAGCCAAAATGTTTGGCTTGAGGGGGAGCTGTTGGTGTAATTCACGAGCCTACACATTTGGCTTGATGAATACATTGAAGTCCATACACATATGGAGAAGCATAGGAACTATTGCTAGTGGTTAATTACCACTTTACTTCATTGTGGAAGTCAAATTGACTTGCAATCTTTGTAAACACCTACCAAAAGGATTCGTGGAAAAATTTAGCTTTTGATTGAAGGAATATCTCCTAGGAAATAGGAGCTTGATCATACGGAGCGAAAAGTTTGAATTTGAATTCAAATTTTTACTCAATCACTATAAAAGTGTTCATGGAAAAGTCGCGGTTAATGATGGAGAGTGTTAATATCCAAAAGAACAAGTTACTCTTGTATTTAGAGCACCTCTATAACAAGAATAACTCAAACCTTCACCAATTTTAGAAGATCAATACTCAATTCTCAAATTCTTCAAAAAACTGTGAAGAAGGAGATTACACAAAAAATCTGCTGCACATAATTCACTCATTGCCTTATCAAATGTGTAAAGTTTTTTTATAAAACTTTGTATGAGGTGTTGCCTATAGATTGTGCACCTTTTCCGAGTTGAATCACTCCAAAAGATTCTGTAGAACTTGAGAAATGATCTCAACAACTCACCTATGTCTAAAACTGTTCTTCTGAGAAGTCGATTTAGACACCTATGACTTTAAACCTTTGCTTCTCTCAATCTAGAACCTGTTTCTACAAATGCTCTTAGCCACAAGTAGCTTACCTTCCAACTTAAAGATTGAGTGCTTGGTTGCTCAAAACTTTACACTGTGGAAGGAGAATTGATCAAAACATTCGTATCGAATTTTGCACCTCCTGTAACTTCACTTCTTCTCATTTACATATGCAAATGTTCCTACACTCAATTCTCTCAGCGTGATCACAATTGAAAGCTGAAAATTTGTACAGAAGTTGATTATCTATAGACTTAGACTTGTACAAAAGCATTTCACAAAAGATCTAACACAGAAGGAGAAAACGCAGAAATATCGGGCGCAACATTTTCTTCATTTCTGAGGAAAAATACAACTGAGTGATGAGAGAGTCTTGACTCACTTCTAAGATGTCTAATGACACATACAACTTCTGATTACTCTATTCTCATGCTCTCTCATACTTGCCCCAACATTTTCCAAAGTATATATAGACAAAAATTTACAAGCTTATGACTACTCAAAGATATAAGTGAACTATCTCAGAAATAATGTATATATGTGTACACATCTTCCTCCTCTGAATGTATTCTTCTTCCATGCTTCACAACTTGAATCTTTCCTTCAAACCTTGACTTCAACTCTTCACCAAAACATCAATTGTTGATTGTCCTGCACCAACAGCTCCCCCTCAATCATCAATTGAGGTTCTCTCTATCTTCTTAATGCTTGCCATGTCTTTGAATTTTTGTAGCTTTGGTCCATCCAAGCTTTTGGTAAGCATATCAGCTATCTGATCTTTTGTTGAAGTATGTATGACTTCAATCTCTTTATCCATCACCTTCTCTCTCAACAAATGATACTGAATCTCAATGTGTTTAGTCCTTGCATGAAACACAAGATTAGCAGCTAAATACAATGAACTCATGTTATCTCCATAAATGATAGGTGTACTCTGTATGGTGTCAAAACTCTTCATGAGAGTCTTAAGCCATATCACTTCCTTTGCAGCTTCAACCATACCTTTGTACTCAGCTTCTGTAGATGATAAAGCAACTGTGTGTTGCTTCTTTGAACACCAAGAGATTAACTTATCTCCCACATAACACAAATATCCATATGTTGATCTTCTATCATCAGGATTACCTGCCCAATCTACATCACTATATATTTTGATGTTTGTATCTGATGTAAAACCATAATACAAACCCTCTTTGAGTGTACCCTTAATGTACCTCAACACTCTTTGACCTGCAATCCAATGTTCTTTCCTAGGACAATGCATGAATTGAGACAAAACTCCAACTGCATATGATAAATCAGGCCTAGTTAATGTAGCATAGATAAGACTACCAACCAAACTCTGATATAGCTTCATATCCTTGAATTCTTCTCCACCATATCTGCTCAATTTGTGATTCACCTCCATTGGAGTAGGTGCTACCCTGCAATCATTCATTTTAAAGTTGATTAACAAGTTTCTCAAATACCTTTCTTGAGTCACATACACTCCATGTTGAGTGTATGAAATCTCCATGCCCAAGAAATATGATAAGTCTCCCAAGTCACTGATTTTGAACTCTTCCTCCATTTGCTTCTTTAGGCTTTGAATTCCTTTCTCATCTACCTTAGATACTTGAAATCCAAGTTCTTTCAAGAACTTCACAAGTCTATAATTCCATGCCCTTGGGGCCTACTTCGAACCATACAAAGCTCTCTTGAGCATACATACATGATCTGGATACCTTCCATCTCTGAATCCTTGAAATTGCTCCATGAAAACATCATCTGAAATGTAACCATTTAAAAAAGCATTCTTCACATCTAATTGACATAATTTCCAACCTTTACATGCAGCAATGGCTATGAGTGTCCTGATGGTTGTCATCTTTGCCACAGGACTATAGGTCTCATCATAATCAATATCATATGTCTGAGCAAACCCTTTCACAACAAGTCTAGCTTTATACCTAGACACACTTCCATCTGCAAACCTCTTAGTCTTGTAGACCCATTTGCATCCAATAATCTTCTGACTATTTGGTTTAGGAACCAAATCCCATGTCTGATTCTCCATTAATGCATCATATTCTTCCTGCATAGCTTTCTCCCAATTTTGCTTACCTTTTGCCTCTTCATATGTGGAAGGATCTTCATCTGCCTTTATCATGTAAGCATAATCTTTGGTAGCCAAAAAGAAGTGTCATAGCTATACCTTGTAGGTTGCCACTTGTGTCTTGATGACCTTCTGAGTTCTCCACTCCTTGAGGTATCTGGTTCTTCACACTCAGGATCAAATCTTGGCATTTCTTCAACTTCAACCTGCACTTCATTATTCTCCTCTGCTACATCTTTAATCTTGGTCACAAACTCTGAAACAGCTTGCTTAGGTTGCTTCCTTAATGTGGTAAATTCAATCCACAACTGATTTTTTCTAGCCCTTGTGTTGGAAGAGAAATAAGATGACAAGGTTTCACAAGTCTCTTGGGATGTCTTACAGTTCCTAATGAGTGGCAAAAGAAAATAAGAGATGGAGTTGAGTAAATAAGACCTTGCTAATGCATCCTTTGCACACCATGTGTTGAGCTTTTCATGTTCTTCCTTTGTTGGCAATCCTCTTGTTTTGAATGAGGGAAATTCCTCATCT